>JAJAGP010000688.1:209083-321385 GCA_025084515.1 Ancistrus triradiatus | reverse complement strand
AAAGACTTGTTAGCCAAGATATTGTAGCTTTCTAGTCAGATCAAACGTGTGTGACCATCCTCATCAACAAAGCATTTCTGGAAACTCATTAGATCTTTTTTCACCACGCTGTGTAAACTTTAGTGCATAGAAATCCCAGGAGATTTTTCGAGTCTAGAACCAACAACCCATTATTAGGTGATTGGATAATTGCATGAAGGAGCATGTGTTCCGCTCAGTATAATATATGCATGGGTGACAGATGAGGGGGTCCGGTGGCTCTATATTCTCAAGTGCAACTTCAAACACCCTCCAAATCATCTGGATAGAAACAGCCCTCTATAAGGGGCAGTTCAGGAAAATGTTTGTTTGCTCTTTTACGTTTCAATAAGTACCAAGTTTGCTTAACTCAGCCTGACTCTATTAACACTTGCACCTTGGTAAGCACTGACAGCATCCATGTTAATGTAGAAGGTTCCTCCATTTGGAAAGTGAGAAAGAGAGAGAAAAAGTGAGAGATGCACACCGAGTGAGTTGTCCCACAGGGAAAAAGGGAACGAGCTAATGATTTACAGACAGGTAGCAGTTACACCTTAAATCTCTCACGAGAGAGTGGCAGGGGAGATTTGCAGATCTTCGCTCCAAGATTAGATTACTCTGCTAATTCCTCCATTCACACCGGAGAACTGCGAATGGTTCGTCAATGTCGTTATCGTTAACATTAGCAGCGTTTAATCACTCTCAGCAAATGCCAGTTGTAATGGAAACTATTGGGCAGATAGAGAGAAACGGAAAGAAAGTGAGTGGGGATGTCCAGTCATCAGTTCTGTCCTACTAGAGTGGAAATCTCACTTGGCCATCTATTTTATATCTTTTGGAAACCTGATTGTAACATTTAGAGTCCAAATGTAGCATTAACTTGTGCATTACTGTACATGTGCAGTGGTGTGAAAAAGTGTTTCCCCTTCCTGATTTCCTATTTTGTGCGGGAGTTTGTGCATGTGTTAGGTGTAAGTAACTGGCTCACCGGTCATGTCCTCGTTTGGTCGTTAGCTCACGTTTGGAGTAGAGACTGTTCTAACTTGACTGATGTGTTTAGAGACTTTTTGTGTAAGTTACTCATCATTTGCATACGGCAGAAGCTGTAAATGGTGTTCACAAGTGTGTTTGCCTGTCCTATTGCTAGTACTACTCTTATTTTTCCTCCACTACCAGTATATTCTCTCTAATCTATAACTGTATAAACTGGTTCACATTCACTTGTTGAGTCTCTGTTTCATCTGGCTGATCTTCCTGTTGTTCGTAACACTGTCTATAAAAAAAAATTAAATAAAATAAAAAAGATCAGTCTTTCAACCACTCAACAATGCATCTCTGACACATTTGTGTATCGTTTGCACGCAGTTTTCTTGAGAATATACCCTTTATATTTACATTACAGTAACAAAAATAACATGACTATGTGACCATGGTAAGTTCGGTCAACATCCTCACTGCCTTAAAAACATTCAAATAAATGCTGCATATAAAAACTATTTTCCTTATGCCGACCAGTCAATTGTCCCAAATATTGAATAGTTTGCCCATACGCATCGTCCTGAAGATAAAAACACGAGAGTTTCCCGTGTGTTTTGCGAGTTTGTGAAGTGGTGCTTGGCTTGAAAGCTTCATGCTGGGAGTTTTTCTGATTTTCAGACCTCTGCCAGTATTGTGTGTTTGTTTTGTGCACCTCAGCAGCGCCCCTCTTTAGTGCACTCCTTTGTAGTGTGCACTCCTCCACGATAGACTGCTTTATTGGTTTCCTTTGAACCAAGGCATGGACTAATATGCTTCAAGTGCATCTAGGAACCTCTAGCTATTACAAATTGTGCTGAACTTCAGTCGTTTCATTCTGCCAAAAGTATTTTCCTAACTAAAATGGACAATAGGGATAATATTGCCAGTGCCTGAAACCCAAACCAAAAAGATGCAATTCATTGTAGGTACACTACATATACCTATACTTCCAATGCAGAGGTGTTCAAACGCTTCCTTTTTGGGGCTAGAAAGAAATGAGGGAAAGAAATGTAGTAGTGAGCCAATCAATTATTGATGTCGGATTAATACTAAAACAGAATACAATGAATATTTTGTGTTGACATTTTATAGCTAAAGGCTAGTTACTGCTTCATGACGTTCTGTAATTGCACTATATGTACTATAACTAATCAAAGTAATAAAACAAAATTTTTATATCACAACTAATTTATGACATTGTACTAGAGCCACAAAGATTTATTATTCCCTGATATTCTGGAGGGGCAGGAGTCAATACAGCCCATCTGTCAATTCTGGCGTATTGATGTGTGTAAATCTCTATAGTGCACCTACAGCCTTATTGGTTATGAATACTTGAGAGTGAAAATGATTGAAAGGAAGGACTGTTGCTTTGCAGGGTGACAGACTCTTGCTGACAGGCATCAAAATTGCCCAGAGCGATGATCCTCAGACTATCAGTAATGCCGTGTGTTATATTTCAGGGACATCTCTGCTTCACAGTGGTTAGGTGGGAACATGTGTGTGAGGTCAAATGATATGAATTAGTTGGACATGCGTGACATAGAGTGTAATACAAGGAGATGGAGGGACGGCGTTTGACTTCTAACGTGACCTCAGAAACAAGAACAAGAATGAAAGATGAAGAATAGGATACAGGAAAGATGTTAGGGATTGAAAAAATTAAGAAATGAAGCAGTAGACTTGGTCTGATTAATAATATTATAATAATAATAATGCCTAACTGTATTGACTAGAGACAATACCAGAATGTTTTTATATGCATTTACATACTTTAGGATTTCCGTATCTCTTTTTCTAATATTTTATTCCTCCTTATTCTCTTCATGTATTCATTAGCTCAAAGTCAAAACAGAGAATACAGGTACAGTGGTGTGAAAAAGTGTTTGCCCCCTTCCTGATTTCCTATTTTTTTGTACATTTGTCACACTTAACTGTTTCAGAACATCAAACCAATTTAAATATTAGTCAAAGACAACACAAGTAAACACAAAATGCAGTTTTTTAAATGAAGGTGTTTATTATTAAGGGAGAAAAAAATCCAAACCTACATGGCCCGGTGTGAAAAAGTGATACATAACTATAGTTTATCACACCTGAGTTCATTGTCTCTAGCCACACCCAGGCCTGATTATTGCCACACCTGTTCTCAATATGGACATCACTGAAATAAGACCTGCCTGACGGTGTAGTACACCAAAAGATCCTTAAAAGCTATACATCATGCCGAAATCCAACGAAATTCAGAAACAATTGAGAAATAATGTAATTGAGATCTATCAGTCTGGAGAGGGTCATAAAGCCATTTCACAAACGCTTGGTTGCAGTTGTTGCTGCTAAGGGTGGCCCAACCAGTTATTAGGTTTAGGGGGCAATCACTTTTTCCACACAGGTCCATATAGGTTTGGATTTTTTTCTCCCTTAAAAATAAACACCTTCATTTAAAAACTGCATTTTGTGTTTACTTGTGTTGTCTTTGACTAATAATTAAATTGGTTTGATGTTCCGAAACACTCAAGTGTGACAAACATGCAAAACAAATAGGAAATCAGGAAGAAACACTGGTTTTTTCAAACCACTATGTGCCATTTAACATGCATCCGATCAACGTCCGTTCGCTTTAATGACCAAGGTGTTAAGAATTATAATAGGAGATAAAAATGTCTTATTTACATCTTATTCATGTCTGAATGACAAATGTAGTAGGAGCAAACCTTTGCGACACCTGCTGACAAACAAGAGTTGTCGTCTTGAAAAGGCAGAAAACCATATGGTAGCCTGGTCCTTGTTTTCATCATCCTACATCGCCATTTTCTGACACTTTTCCCTTTCCACAGCAGGATGCTTAATAACAGCCTGCTGTGCTTTCCCTATATCAACTCTCCTTCCTGTTCACTTTCTTGTCAGGTCTCATCACCTAATCGATCGGCTCCTGCTCTGTGGACCTGGTTCCTTTCTTCTCTTGTGGGATCTGGCAACTCTGATGTCTGCGTGTGTGTTTGTGTGTGTGTGTGTGTGTGTATACATATATATATATATATATATATATATATATATATATATATATATATATATATATATATATATATATATATATCAGTAACTACCTTACCAGTCATGTGCTTGCTTGCTCGGTAGCTCACATTTGGCCTAGATACTGTTCTAATTTAGTCGATGTATTTATAGAATTTTTTGCGTAAATTACTCAAAAAAGTGTTTGTGGATGACTTTTTTGTTGCTCATTTGTCAGAAGCTGAAAATGGCATTCATAGGTTTTTATGCCTGTCCTATTGTGAGTAGTACTTCTTTGTTTGTCCCCCCACTGCCTGTATATTCTCTCCCACCTATAACTATATGAATTGGCTCATATTCACTCGTTGAGTCCCTGTTTCATCTGGCTGATCTTCTGCTTTGTTCATAATACTGTCTATCAATATTCCTTGTTCTGAGCGTGACATCTGGTTTATGTTCTAAACGTGAGATTGCACATTTCCAAGAGCAACAATATTGCTTAAATAAAAGGATTTTTCAAAAAGCAGTATTAATTTCTGTATGGGAATTAAACCCGGTGTATTAAAGCAGAACAGCTATAATGTGCAATGCCCGGGCTGCTGACATGATTTATTTAATGCACAATTCAAAAGTTGAGAAACAATGACTTTCATGATAACGATGTATTTGAAGCGTCTGAAATGAAACGTACATGCGTGCGTGTGTGCGCGTGTGTGCGCCTCGGGGCCTTGACTTTGTCAATAAATTATGGGATCACACCTTAATTACATGTAATACAGCATCGTAATTGCATGAAAAACAATATGTAAAAAAGAAATAATGATATGAGGTCAGGAAATGTGAAAATTAATTAGACGCTCCTCAGTTGCCTACAGCGCTGTGATACAGAACAAAGAGACATCACAACATCTGTACACATCACAAAAAGCTAGATTACAGTGTCCCAAACAGGAATGCATGTTTGTGTCTGTCAATGCCAGAATTACTAATAAGATAATATTGAATAAAATAATGTGTATCGTATGTACTTAAGCACAGCGTAATCCGGCATTCAAGTTATTATCTAAAGTTAATTAGACGTTCATTTAGTTAGTGGGCATTTTGTGAGAGATTAACAAAGAGTAATTATGCAAAGGAGGTTAAATGCAAAGTAAAATGTGATACAAGCCAACAAAGGTGACTTACATCAACCAAAACATTAAAACCACGCAGAGTGTGAATGGCAAATATTGCTGATGACAGGTAACGACAATATGATCAGCGTCCATTCACATTAACAACCGAGGTCTTAATTATAATGGGAAATACAAATCTGTCTTTTAACTCCGGACATTGCAACCGTAAGCAGCTGATCGAATTGAAGATTTTTTAGCATGCTCATTTTTTTAAAGAACTAATTTAACTTTGTTACTTCAAGCACATTTAGTAGCACTTTAGTAGTACTTTTATATTTCTACATTAGTAAAATATGCCATTCGTCAACTTTTACTTGAGTACTTTTTTACCCACTAGTGCTTGAGTAAAGACCTGCCACCTGTGTTTCAGAACTTTCAAATGTTCTGACAGTTCAGCAAGTTAATTCACAAAACGTCATGAAAGTCATATGTGACCTTATTTGTAGGACATTTGTTTAAATATTCTGGTTTGATGTTAAGAAAGTCAGTGTGAACGCTAAGCAAACCAGGACTAAAATGCGTCAATGTATCATTTTCTGCTTTGGTCCGGACCAAGTGATCCGAACGATAAGTATAAACACACCTTAGCTATTATTAGCTATGACATCTCTGACAAACAAAATCTACGACAAATACATGGATTTACAAAACTCTATTTTGACCAAGCCTATACTTAATACACAATATTATTGTGGTGCAAGCAGCTTATTGTATGAATTTGATGCATTTGAAGCATGCACACACATACACACATTCCCTGCTGGCTAAATAAAATTAGCAGGGCGCTATGGAGTGTTTGACTGTCAGAAGAGGTTTGCTGCCTGATTACTCCTGCCTTACTCATCTAAGGCCGGAGGGAGAAATTGTCTGATAAAAATACACACACACACACACACACACACACACACACACACACACACACACACACACACACACACAATGTATTGCCATATTTAAGATGCATTTCCATTCACTTGTGTTATACTGGAGCTAAAACTAACTTTGAACAGTTTGAGTCCTGGTGTGCCTTTCGGCCAGTTCAGACATCAGGCTGTGTCTGAGGGAGGAAATGCTGAACGGGAGGGATCATCCCTACCATGTTCCAACAGCGCCCCTTACCCAATTGTGTAATGGTACATGAATGATACAAGACACTGACCGAAATGGACATGGACCACACATTATAATAGTCACATAGTCTTCTTAGGCTACTGTACTGTAAATATAAAGGGTGTTTTCACAAAAAAACTGCAAGGTAAATTATACGTAAATGAGTGACTAATGGGTGATTGAACTGACTTTTGTATGACAGAAGTCAAAAATGCACTGATAAACAGTATCATGGGAGATCAGCCAGAGGAAAGAGAGACTCAACGAGTGAATGTGAAACATGATATAGTTATAGGTTAGACAGAATATACAGGTAGTGTGGGGACAAACAAAGGAGTAATCCTTACAATAGGACAGGTACATAATTATGAATGCCATTTACAGCTTGTTACAAATAAGTAGCAGAAAGTCATACACACAAACTTATACAAAAAAAGTTTATAAACACAGCAACAGAGTTAGAACAGTCTAAATGGGACTTTAACAAGATCGACCAGCTTGGCTTGTTTGACCAGTAGGCAGAAGAAGAAAAACGCTCTCCACTAGTGTGCAACAAAACAACAACAACAACAACAGCAATAATAATAATAATAATAAGCTGCCAGTAAATAAATATACAATTAACACAGGAATCTGTAATAATTCTTCACTAAAATACATGTTACTTAGAGTTCAGTACAGTACTGTATACCGGAAAATCATGTTTCGGACAGTGCTCAACAGCAGTGTTAATTTCGTTGACGAATGATTTGTGTCAGTTTGTGTCAACAACCCTTTTTTTCCTAACGAAAGCAAGATAAAAATTAAAATGAATGAAAAACTACAAAAACTAACACGAAATAAACTGACACTTATCAACGAATAAGAACGAGACGAAAATGTTTGGCAGAGACGACATCCAATCCGATCTGATTCGGTTTTGTGGAAAGGCGGGACAAGTTGGGTAGCGATCCAATCAGTCATGTGGAAAGACGCAGACATTTGATCTAATGCTGCCTTCAAGTCGTCCTCGGAAGTTCCTACTTCCGAGTTCAGAGGTGGTACTTACGACATGATGTACGTTCAAGTGTTTTTTGTCGGGTGGTGACGCCAAAAGAAAACTTTTGCTTGTACTACTTCTATTTTTGTATAGGCAAAACCAGCAAGTTTATTTAGCCTTACTTGAAGAAATGGAATGAAGCGAACCGGACACGAATACTTAGGATGAGTAATATTTTATATTATATTAATATTATTTTGTTGTAATTCCTCATTAACATTAGTGCAAGTTGGACAAAATGTACACAAGCTTAAACTGTACAGTTAACATGCAAAACTACTGTTAGTAAAGTAAAAACTTTACGTTTACTGTAGTAGCAGCATCCATGCCGGCCGCCATGTCGTTTCGTTACTGACACGCCCCCAACTCGGAAAGTCGGGGCTTATCGATAAATCCGAGTTTCCCACTGGTAAATACGACACTGCGTTGACGTTTATGTGATGTCATCTCGTAAATACGATATTTCCGACACCACTTGAACGCAGCATAAACCCGGGAAGACCGTACAATTTAGTGATGGGAATTCCGGCTCTTTTCAGAGAGCCGGCTCTTTCGGCTCCCAAGTGGCTCTTTAGATTTTTTTGTAGCTTAATTTATTACCAAATTATGTGTAATATGAATTACTAATGTAAAACACATAATATCCAATGTTTGTTATTATTAATATGGTTTTTATTTATATACTCACAATGGAACACAGTAAAATAAAATACCCATCTCAATTACAGGTCCAATCTGGTCTCAGGTCTGATTATGTGTATTATTTGTAAATTTGCAACTATATACAGGGAAACAAGACATCATCAACAAAACAAAATATAAATACAAATGTGCAAAAAAAAGAAAAAGCAACATCCAGGTTACAGTTTTTAAAGAAGATTGAATCAGGAACCGGTTCCCGTCGTTCATTTCAAAGAGCCGGCTCTTAGAGCCGGATCGGTCGCGACCGACACATCACTAGTACAAGTAGCCTCTGTGCTGTTTCTAATGAAACCAACTCGACAATGTCAGCACTTGGGAGATGGAGAGTCAATATACTGGCACATTTCTCATTTGATGTCATGGAAAACATGGCTTTAGGTAAACCTGTGTGGGCTGACTATCTCCGGTAAAAGTGCAACAAACCTGAAACGACATCTGCAGGCGTGTCATAATGAAACCGCGGTCATGCTATCCGCACCTAACTGGCGCGAGCACCTGTTTTAGCGGTATTACGGTAGTACTTTGCAAAAGCCCTTAAGTTCGTTATGTTCAAGCCAATATTTCAGTGAATAAAGTAGGGATTAAAATATGTTTCTAGTTCGCGACTTGGATTTATTTTACTTTGTCTAAAAAGTGTTCATATTATCTTTAAGGAGTATTCGGATAACATAACTCTGTTTAATACTATAATTATGAATAAATACCAATAGAGCATGCACATCTGATCTTATATGTTTAATAAAGCTCGTAATATATCATTTATTCCAACTTTATTCTATTCTACAATGAGTGTCCACACCGAGTTTGAAGCAGATCTTGAGAGAAATTGAGTTATAACAACTCTAAAGTATAATGTTATTATCAATCCAGGCACATAGGAGTTATTTTAAATAATTCAAGGGAAATGTTAAAAAATGAGATATTGCAACCTTACATTTCATATTTTAGTCAACCGAATCTACTGTAGATTTAGTCGACTACAATCTTATAATTAATCGACTAAAACTAAAAACTATTCAGAAGACTAAATTATGTTTTAGTCAAAAGACTATGACTAAAACTAAATCCAAATTTGATGTTTCCTATTGGGATTAAATAATAATTAAATAATAATTTCCTATCCCAATTTATTATAACTCTTAAGACCTCAGCTGTTCAAGCAAAAAGACACTGACAGGATGGAAGTTAAATCCTGTGTAACTGTATACAGTTCTGATTTTGTCTGTGCAATTCGAAGCACGTATCCACGCCACATTTATCCATAATTTACCAATTAATAGCCCTAGAACAATCCTGTTCTGTCACAATGCCATTTTCACAGCAGGTTATTCTCCATGTCTCCTATCAGCACCAACTAACAGGCTATTAATGATTAAATCATTAATCCACTGAGCATGATTATGCACGGTTATTACACATTCTTACAATATAAACAGTAATGATCCATTTATACATGCTGCCTTAACATGGCAAGGAAACATGCTTATATTAAGTGTCTGTGCCACTTACCAGCACTTACAGTACATAAACCGTGATGTCTAGTTACAGTATAATTCAAATATGATGTAGTGACCTTTTAACCAACAACCCAATTGTCCGATTTAAGTCACTGCACGTTGAGATGGAGAATTGGCGGTGGCGGTATTTAGACGCGTTCGTATGAGTGACAATTGAATCACAAAGTTCGTACCTTTGAAACTTTGGACATACCAATCCATTTATTATGCTTACTTGGGATTATGTGAGTAGATAGTCCATACTCCATACATCAATGAACAGGCAAACACCGACATTTGTAAATCCAGAATTCCCTTTCTCCGTGCACACACCATTGGTGCTACCAAACGCTACATTCCGCGGCGCTCCGTCCCACCAAACGCTACGATACGGTCAAAGTACTGTGGACTTCCTCGCCAACTACACCTCCCTTACACAGCACTTTAGAGCCAGCTACGATACATGTTATAGTTAAAAACAGAAGTCCATTCTGAGGACAAAATCGCTCTTGTAAAAGTGAGAGTGATTCAGCTTGGAAAGCACTTTTACCGATCTCTGCCATTGGTTTGCCATTGCTTCCTCATGCCGTTTGTTATCATTTGATGCAGCTTTTAGAGCAGCAAAATGCACAGATCAGCTCATGGTCTGTTATTGCCGATAATTTATTTTTATATAGTATTTTTAACATTTCACTAATAATAATTTTGACCGAAATGGACGTTGGCATAGGCACATAGTCTCTCAGTAGTTTAGATACTTTGCACATTGTTGTCTTATTTTAAACAATAATATTAATAAAAGACAATATGAAAACCTTTAGTACAGTACAATAAACCAATTCCCATCTTTGTATATTTATAAAACTTGAAAACGTACCGAAAACAAGAACAAAAAAGAAAGCAGAATGTTTTTCTTTCCGCTTTTCAAGACTGCGATTCTCTTTTCTGCTTAGACTCAAGATCCAAGAGTGACACTCTGTATGGACTACATAATGTCGATTTGCATATTTTACATTATTTTATTTGAACTATCACTGTAAAACTTATTTGTTTAGATAAATTAGTGTCATTCTTACATTTATCATCCACGCCACTCAATGAGGTTAGGTCACTTGGTCCTCTCGAAGATTTCTTCCTCATAACGCTTAGGGAGTTTTTCCTTACCACTGTTGCCCTAGGCTTGCTCAGTTTTTTTCTTTGAGACAATGCTCCATTGTAAAAAGCACTGTAGGAATAAATCTTGACTTTTCTGTCAGCAGATGTCATGTGTGTTCACTCGTGCTAGTTTTCTGCCACTCATATGTGAAATGTACAGTGGTGCTTGAAAGTTTGTGAACCCTTTAGAATTTTTTATATTTCTGCATAAATATGACCTAAAACACCATCAGATTTTCAAACAAGTCCTGAAAGTACATAAAAACAACCCAGTTAAACAAATGAGACCAAAATATTATACTTGGTCATTTATTTATTGAGGAAAATGATCCAATATTACATATTAGTGAGTGGCAAAAGTATGTGAACATCTAGGATTAGCAGTTAATTTGCAGGGTGTGAGTGGGCACCCGGTTTTGGTTTATTTAAAGAACAGGGATCTATCAAAGTTGCTCTTCACAACACATGTTGTGGAAGTGTATCTGGCACGAACAAGGAAGATTTATGAGGACTTCAGGAAGGAAAAAAGAGAGTTGTTGTGCCTCATCAGGCTGGAAAAGGTTACAAAACCATCTCTAGAAACTCCTTAGAGAGGTTGTAACCTCCAACAAATCCACAGAGTCAGAACAGATTGGTACAAATGGAGGAATTCAAGACCATGTTACCCTCCCCAGGAGTGGCGACCAACAAAGATCACCCCAAGGAAGGCGAACGTGTTTTGTAACAGTTGGTGAGGTCACAAAGGACCCCAGGGCTTCCAAGCAACTTCCAAGCAACTGAAGGCCTCTCTCACATTGTCTAATGTTAATGTTCATGAGTCCACCATCAGAAGAACACTGAACAACAATGGTGTGCATGGCAGATTTACAAGGAGAAAGCCACTGCTCTCCAAAAAGAACATTGCTGCTCATCTCCAGTTTGCTAAAGATCACAAGGACAAGCCAGAAGGCTATTGGAAAAATGTTTTGTGGATGGATGAGACCAAAACAGAACTTTTTAGTTTAAAAGAAAAGCATTAATTATTACCACAAATTTGCACATCAAGTCTCACTTGCAGAAATATTGACATTTATGTAGATAGAGGCTCAACATTATTTCCCATACAAACATATAGTGCCAGAAATGGATACAGCAGTACTGCGTTACTACCTGATAAAGAAAGAAAGAAAGAAAGAGAGAGAGAGAGAGAGAGAGCGAGCGAGAGTGTACACGTGTGCATTTGTATAAGGCCCACTCTACAGCTGTTAGGCCAGCAGATGCCAGCTGTCACACTCTCTATCTGCAGCTGCAAAACTTCACCCTCTGGGACATGCGCGCATGCACATGCATACACATACACATGCTCACGCTCGCACACGCGCAGAAAAGACAGACAAATACTGGTGTGTCAGGTGGGACAGGTACAAAGACAAGACTCACAGTGTGAATCCGAAATAGTATGACTAGGCTCACAGAAAGCCCCATTAACAGTACAGATGTGAGTCACTTTGAGTTTCTTACTTCCTAGAAACATAAACCGAACCAGCGACTTAATTTAAGAGGGTGTGAGATGTCATATGACTCGTGACATTAGAAATGCTAATTGGCCGATCCGCAAACGGCTCTGGATTCTTCACATGCCTTTCTAAAACATTCACGTTCATGGAAAATGAATTACTGTCATTTATTTAACTACAATTACATAACTACATTATAATTCTATCTTCTACATTTTGTGCATTTTAGTTACATGACATACTTTTGTTTACATTTTATGCTAGGGCTAGCAGGGCTCATCCAACCATCCAAATATCCACCAAACCATCTGAAACTTGAAACTGAATGATGACACTGAGCCCGTTTACATGCTTAGTAATCCGATAACTGCAGAAAATCAGGTTTTATCAGTAATCCGATCAACAAGTATACATGCACTTAATAATCAGATAATGGTTTTACATCTGGGTTTACATGACTCGGCTAGTAATTGGATTTCTACTTTGCAACCTGCCAATAATGCAATAGTACTTTAATATTAATTAATCAAATTATTCATTTTCTTGTGTATATACTGTGTTTCAGAGTCTCCATAAGGAGTTCGATAGCCATTTCGCTGCCTTTAATTACATGGCGCGTTTAATTCTGGGGTTGCTAAATCCAGCGAGCAAAAACCGCTAAAGTCAATAAAAAAAGGAAGCAAATAAAGCAAAGTCATTAGAAATAGGTGGACCTGGGAATAGGGAATGCTGGTGCACTTGCTTAGACTCAAAACACAGATCATAATCGGGTAACTGGTATACACGCGATGCATAATCCGATTTCTAGAGTAAAATCCAGCTCTTTTTGTGTGCTCTTTTTAATCTGATTTCTAGATCCGAGTATGCTTAATACATGACCACTTGAATACAAGGACAACTGCAGAAATCTGATCATTATCGGATTATTAAGTGCATGTATACGCACTCACTGTCAGATAAAATTACGTTTATAAATGTCGAAAACTTATAAAAGTGAAACATTTAAACTTTAGTATGAAAGACAAGATTTTCATCTCTTAAAACAAATCAACAATTTGCACACAGTGGTACCTCTGTACTGAGAGATTTCTTCCAGAAGAAATACTGTAAATTGAATTAAGCCTCAGAAAATCAACAGAGCGTAAGGCAGTCTATGCATTAATGGAGTTATATTTATACTGAAACACTAACACACACACCCCGTCATCGAGCATTTATGGGGGCACTTGAAGGCAGAGAAAGCCAAGCATTCAGTAACCAAAAGATGATCTTTGAAATATTGTGGGATCACGCTGGGAAAACATGCCATCTTGAGTGCACACTTTGTTTCAAAAGATCCACTTTTTTACTCATATTGTAATCCTGATTACATGATTTGCAATGAAAAACATTGTAGAAAATCTGAGAAAAATGGTCTCAGACTTTTGGCCTCCACCATACATTATTTACCTGGAGAGATGAATAAATATACAGCAATGACAGGAGTGAAATGTTACCATTTGAATACAAATAGATTTGATTTAAAACCAATTTGATAAAATCTCATGCACTGTGTATCTGTCTGTAGAAAAGAAGTAAAGCACAATTGCTGTGTAGCAACTGCAGTGTTGTTAACATAAGATTGTCATCTCCATAGCCATACATTTCGAGTCTGATGCCATGGCAGAGAAGTTAAGAGCTTTGGGTTGAGTATAAATTAATTAATGACTTTCCCAGTTGATTAGATTATTGTACTAGAGCGCATTATATACTTCTTTTTTTATACTGTTCCTGGATTTTTCCATGGTGCATGATCTGTGTTTATATTTGTTGGTGGTGTAATGAGAATAAAGACAGAGCAAAAGGGAAAAAAACTGAGTATTATCCTTTCTTTTATAATATGGGGTCAGTGCATCATTTAGCAATAGGCTATATCATGCTATGGGCCATCACGCTCGAGATTTCAGGCGTTAGGGTCGCGATCATCGGCGTAGCGGCTTGTAACAAAGCCGAAAGCTTAAAAGATAGCTCTTGAAGGAAGCGCATCAAGCAGGGTGCCATTTGGTGTTTATGCAAATGCACAAAACAAAATGGCTGCCTGCCAATTCCTGTCGATTTGACGGAAGCTCGTCTCTCTGTTAAGGCAGCACGGAGAAGCAAGGCGTTCAGATGAGAAAAACTGAACGACATGGTCCACCTTAAACAGCACAAAGGAGCCCGATTAGATGATTCGTTAAGCGATCTAAAATGGCGGCTGTACTCCTCTATGTGCCCATTGAGTTTATGCCAACACAGATTCATGTGTATATATACTCAGCGAACAGATTGTGATGCTAAATTAAGGCATGTTGTAAAGAGAGCGCCTGAAATGAAACACGTAATGAGAAGCATTGTCATCGAATGGAACCTAGCTTTTCACCAGTAATAGAGGTGAAGTTTGTCTACTGAATGAATGCAGCAGTTCTCTTATCAATTAAGTAATAGAAACGACCCAGAAACATCTATTCATATTCTGACATTTTATAGTTTTACAGATATTACTACCAGCCACATTAGCATAAACTACAATATCAGTTCGGCTGCCTCCCAAATCAATTAAACTGAAGTTACGCATTATCTCTTTTCATACTGTATGTATTAGGCATATATTTCATATTCCAATATAGTGGTACCTCGGTTCTCGTCATTAATTTGTTCCAGAAGGCTTGTCGAGAACCAAAAACGTAAAAGTACTGAGTACATTTTCCCCATAAGGAATACTGTAAATTGAATGAATCCGTTCCAGATCCCCAGAAAATCCACACTTTATAAGGCATTATAAGCATAAAGGAGTTGTATTGTACATGTCCTGATTTACGATGGGGATATGTTCCGACAAATCCATCACAATTTAAACGCATCATAAACCAATGAGGTTTGGGTAGAGTGTCTATACTGTATCATAGCAAAACCTATGACAAGGAATAAGTAGGTTCGTGTTTAAAACATTTACATTAACATACAGTTGGCCAAAATCATTAACACAAAGCTTATTTTATAATAAAGTGTTGAAAAATCTCATGTCATTTAGTGAGTAATGGATTGAAAGTGAAAAGCAAAACACTTACTCTATTGGTGAACTCATTGAGACTTATTTGCAGTGAGAATACAGTACCGAAGGTGTAAAAATAAAGAAAGACACGATAAACACAGTGGAGATCTTCAATGAGCAGGAGATATTTTGAACCTGATCACTTTGTACTGAATTGTTAATCGGGTTTTGGCTGACACGAGTAGTGTGGCTCGACTCATACAAGTTTAAGCAAGTGTGCAAAGTGCCAAGCAAATGAAAACCAAGACAAATTTCTTTAGTCAAAATGTGTCAAGAACCGGATTTGACGAGTTCCGGGGTAGTTGAACCGAGGAACCACTGTATTACGCAACTAATATTACACCACTAATAAACCAAATGTATAATTATAATACAGCTGCTCCTTTGTCACATTAAGTCTATGGCTCTTGCATAAGCTGAAACTGTACAACAAACAAATAAATAAAAATGTTTGCACGCTGTGTTATCTGTAGAAATAGCAATGCTAGCAATATAGTATTTTGTTGCAGTTCATGTGATAAGGTGAAGAATTGTGATTCGGATTACAATACTGTACATTTAGCTCTGCAATCACATGTACAGTGTGTTATGAAGGTATACACTCACTGATCACTTTATTAGGTGCACCTTGTTACTAGACTCATTGTCCATTTCATCAGTTCCACTTGCCATATAGATGCACTTTGTAGTTCTACAAATACAGACTGTAGGCCATCTGTTTCTCTACATACTTTTAGCCCTCTTTAGACCTCTGTTCTCTAATGGTCAGGACCCCCACAGGACCAGCACAGGTACTTTTTGGCTGGTGGAACATTCTCAGCACTGCACTGACACTGATGTGATGGTGGTGTGTTATGAGTGGACTGAACACGTCAGTATCACTGCTAGACTGAAAATAGTCCACCAAAAATGTCCAGCCACTGGGATCCTGTAGGCAGCATCATGTGAGCTCCGATGAATGACCAGAGGATGACTAACACAAACTGTGCAACTCAAGAGCTACTGTCTCTGACTTTACATCTACAACTTAGGGCAATACGGTCTAAGAGTGCACAGCGAGTGAACAGTGTTTGATAACTCCAGCAGCACTGCTATGTCTGATTCAAGTGATCAGTGAGTGTATATCTCCAAAAAGGATTAATAGGACATTCTGATTTTGATTTAACGATAGCCCAAGATTGTATACTGCTAAAATGTTTACAACTGACAAAAACTACCAATTTTTGATTGCTGCACATTTGAAGTATCTAAACTTATTTTTCAGAGTATAGTAAGATGTTATAAATGGCTGGGTTGATTCTGCTCTCAAAGTCTCCATGTTTCTCTTTAGTGCAGTAGACAGCTGCAGCTCATTAAGTTGGCAGTTATGGATGGCTCTTGACGAGGGATGACTCCACCTCTAGCACAATTGGACTTCTCTGCTTTGTATGTGCGTGAGCGCACATGTAAGAACATACACATTGTGTACGAACACACTTGTAGATTATTCACCCTCAGTGTCTGCTTTTTTATAAATAATGAATTGATTATAGTATAACTGGAGGGATAATGATTTATATGCGTATACGTTTATTAGCCATTGCAGCTTTTATCTGTGAACAAATATCACTGGCGAGTCTCACAGCATGTTGAATGTTTGTCAGTCTTTCTGTCAACACGCTGATGTCATCCATGCAAAAAGTAACGTGCAACATTATCAGCATCATTACTGGAAAAAGTGACAACCTACAACGTGGGCCATGGGTCTGAGCCCGACGTGAAAATTTGACATTTCTATTTGACATTTTTCTTAAATGTAATATAATGTTTCTCATTACAAATATAATGAACCAAAACACATCTCAACACTTTGCAACAACTACCTGAAGAATAAAAAAGTGCAAGGAGTGTTGCAGTCACCTGACCTAATCCCTTGAGCATTTAAGGGGGCACTTAAAGACAATGAAAGCTAAACATTCAGAAACATCACAAGATGGCTTAGTGGTTACTTAGTGGTACTTGACTATGGACCAGAAGGTCCAGGGTTCAAATCTCACCTCTGCCAAGCTGTCACTATTGGGTCCTTGAGCAAAGCTCTTAACCCACAATTTCTTGGATTGTATAACAGCGTCTGCTAAATGACATGAATGTAAATGTATTTGGAACACGGTGTTGGGATAACATGGAGTCCAGGCCAAAATTCACTCAAATTGTTATGCTGATTATATGACTTATAATTAAAAACACTATTCAATTTGAGAGCTGGAAGGAGGTGATTACAAACATAATGACCCAAAACACACCAACACTTTTCAACAACTACTTGAAGACTAAAAAACTTTGTTAAAACACTGCAACATTGTCCACAGTTTGTGACCAATTCACCTGCAATTTGGACACTCGTATTTTAGTCCTCTTGAAACTCCCTTAGCTGCTTCATGCCACTTTTAAATCTCAAAATTCAAAAGGGCTAATGGACAGAGTCTTCGAACGGTGGCATGTTACGACAATGCCACATTGAGAGTCGCGGAGATATTCAGAAATGCACATTCTCGTAGTGCTTGTCTGCATTCTTGATTTTTTTGCACCTGTTTGCAACGGGTGCGATTGAAAAACAGCTGAAACCACTAATCTGAAGGGACGTCTCCATATTTTTGGTGAGGTAGTAATTAAAGTGCAACATTTATTCTCAGACAGTGACATTCACCTCTACACCACTGGTCCAATCAGAGGTTATTTGCATTTCTCTCTCTCATATCTCTCTCACATAAACATGCCCCCTCATGTTTGCTGACGGCTATGTTTTTGAAAATTTGCCAAATGTGCATATCTTAATTGCATTATTCAAAATAATTAGCTAATATATACATATATATATATATTTTTTTTTTTTGCATAATTACAAGGTAAGCAAATAGTGCCTCTCAGCACCTTGCTTGTGTACGTTCACATAATTAATAAACTCCCTGATTTCCTAATTATCTACTTTATATTATCTAGAACACAGAGCCCATTTCCCAGTGGAGAAGCAGAGAACAGCATTTGGAGAGTTTGAGTATGTGCAGTTGTGAAAGAGAAAAATAATGGAGTGCATGTGTGAGTGAGTTGGCACGGTCTTATGCAAAAGGTATGGGCAATCCTGGTTATCACTGGTATCCTGGTTTAGACATTCTGGTGACCATCTAAATAAAAGGAAATAAACCTTAAAATAATACACATATCGCATACATGGTGTTGTACAAAAGTCTTAGGCCCCTATTAGATTTGTTGTTTTAGCAATGGTATAATGGCCATATGTGACATACTGTCACCGACTGGATCCAAAAATTTCAAACTTGGATTCGTCACTCCATAACTCTTTTCCACTGATCTTTAGTTCCCCTTTCCAAAAAAAGTGGTTTAGCAGGTGCTACCCTTCAACATAGACCATTCCTGATCAAGCTTATTTGGACTGGAGAAGGGTCAACTTGACATCCCAATGAAGTTTCAAGATGCTGCTCTTGCTCAATTCTAAGGGGGGGGGGGGGGGCGGGTCAATGGGACACTCTAAATTGGCACAAGACTAGTGTGTTGAATATAGCCATTGATGCTCATATGATGGTAAATAAAACTAGTGAACAAACAAACAAATACTTAGTAGCCTAAAGAAGCTATTGTTTGAGTATTTTCAATACTGCATACTAATTTCCTGTATTTTCTGGTTGTATTCTAATAAAAATACTGAGAAATTACATATAGTCATTATACCATTGCCAAAACAACAAGTCTAATGGTGGCCTAAGACTTTTGCACCATTAATAAAAGTTGCCATTTTTACCTTGGCATTTATTACCTTTACCATTTCCAAGTTATTCAGTTAGCTGATGTTTCAATACAATTTGTAGAAATTTGTCATAATCAAATCTTTCCCCAGGAAGAGATTTTCTCTCTTTCATTAAAAAAGTACAAAACAAATTGATGCATTTGATTTGATGTTGGGTGGCAAAACCTTTGTGTGTCTTTCATAAGTCCAAAAATCAAATACACCACTGTGTTATTACTTTGTTATAGTTTCGTTACAACATTTTACTCCGTGAACCCTGGTGTGTAGTGGCTTTTCCAGCAGATTTGAAGATTGCTTTAAAGAGTCTCCCTTCTGTATATCAACAAGGATGTAATAAAAGCTCTTTTGTGCTTTTGTGCCACCGAGACAGAACTATCTGTCTTTTGGCCTTCCTGTGCACCGTACTGATGCGTACTGCAGTCAATTAATCTCAGCCTGAGATAATGAATATTTTCTGTATCGCTTATCTTGCTTCTGAAGACAAACTACTCTCTCTTGTGTAATGCATTATTTAGTATTTAAACTCTCCCTACGCCCAGCATTTTAAAAGGAGGAGAAAAAGGAAATAAAGGTATTCATGGTAAAGCATAATCAGGGTAATTAATAGGCTGGATCATCTGGATTGGCTATCAGCATCTGGCCATTCATCAAGAAAACACTAATGATTTTTTTTTTTTCCTGTACAAGCATGTACTCTCATTCCCTCTCGTTGCTCGGAAACAATACAGAATTTTACTTAGCTGAGACATACAGAATATCTGGGCTTCAATTTGAAACCATTTAGAAAAACAAAATGACCTACATCTCTATCATTTTAGTCTACACAATTTGTAAATGCCCCAATGTATTCCTGACATTCTTTAATAGCAGCTCTGCTAGCTAACTGCTAGTTCACTACAGTTTATTTAACAGAAGAGTATTAAGTAAGTTACTTAATGGTAGATAACTGGTCACATCTCAAATGATTTATTATTGTACTGAATATTTTATGTCATTGTGTACTACCAATGTAGTTATGGTCTCAAAAACGTCGCGTTTGCAACGCAGCCCTTTGTTAGCATTAGCTGAAGTAGCAGGCCAGCTATCTGCTAATAATCTAGCCGCATGTAATTACAAGTACACTGGGGGTCTTATATCATTGCCACACAAGCAAAGTAGCAGCTTAACTAGCTAACAACAAATAAACTAGGTCCTGTAAAAATGTAACAATGTTATTGGCTCAAATCAGTGAAGCTTAAAATCTGAGATTTCCCAGATGTTGTTTATTTATTGTTTTAATGATACGTTTTTACCGGAGTCCTGCAGGACGGAAAAAAAAAACCACACTAAAGTATTGTTCTAAATTTGTACACATTTTTTTCTATACATCGATGACAAATTTCCAAAAGTTTTTTTCCTTTAAAACCATTACACAACCATGATGGGACAACAGAATGCATTTATTATTCCGTAATAATTCAATAAACACAAAAAGGGAGATGACCAGTGCTGTATCTTTTTAATATAAAATGTAGATGTATATAAATATTAGGGGTGTAATGATACACTATACTCACAATTCAATTTGATTCACGATACTGAGTTCACGATTTGATTTTCTCACGATTATCAATTTTATTTCAATAAAAGACATTTTTCTGAAGCGCAAAAAATGCAACATAACGTAAATTTTCTTGTATATGTATAAAAGTGCCTTAAAAAAAAAAAGAAAAAAAAAAAGTCACCTGCAGTTACAAGAATTGCACTAGAAATATAAACAACTAAGTTCTATTTAAATTGAATGACCCTTTAAATTGATTGAGTTAGACCCTGTTATCACACTCAGTTTGTATCAATTGTGTGTGTGAAAAGTGCTACACAAATATCTAAACATCCCAAGAAACCTCCCTGTTTCCATTGGAACAGATATGAAGATATGCCTTATATGCCGTACGATATCACCCTCTGGTGTCACATTATTAGATGTCCATAAAGAGAAGGCAATGACACTGTGACATTTAAATAGAGCAAAGAATGACATTTTGCATCGCAATGCATTGTGTCACGATATATCATCACACCCCTATGAGGTACTGAGCTGTTATTCTTTAAAAGGCTGAGCTCAGCACAGTTAACACTGTGATTTTCAATTGACGACAGCATTAAGTTATTTATATTACTAGTTATTCAAATTATTGTAATTGCAAAGAACTAAAGTTTTGTTTTTCAAATTTTATACAAGAAAATGCACATTGTTTTGCATTGTTTACACTTCAGAAATAAAAAGAAATGTCTTTTTTCAAATGTAAAACTGATAATCGTGAGAAAATCAAATTGTGAACTCAGTACGCTGAATTGAATCACGAGCAGAGTGTGTCATTATACCCCTATAAGGCAGTGTCCGAAATCATTTACAATATTGTTTACAATAGACTAATAGTGCTTCACATGACATGTAGAATGTAGGGAACAGTAATTAAGAGACCATTTTGGACATAGCCTTCAGACAGTCAAGTAACAAACGTGATGTTGACAGTCCTACAGAATTATGAAATAAAAAGTCACCTTCAGAAAGGAACACAATCACATGCACGCACCATCTACTATATATACAGTCAAGCCCGATATCATTGGTACCATTGACAAAGGTAAAAATACCTGATATGAAGACAGTTAGCTTCGTCCTCTATGTTGTATGTTATTGCAGTTATGGTTTTTAGTCAATTATTAGACAGAAATGAATAGTGGGCTTGTTACAAAAACCATTTTACAATACTACATTGGTTTTCCTTGAAGCAAGGACCCTTCTGCATGAAGGCACCCAGAACATGGTTGGGAAAGTAAAAAATAAAAAATAAAAAGACCGTGTGTTAACCTCCACAAACTCCTACAGATTGGACTAAGTGGTTTCCCACTTCGGAAAAAAATGGACCATGAAAGAGGAGGGAAAAAAGCCGAGGTCAGAAAACGTAGCACAATGAAAGTCGGCATAATGCAAAATGTGAGAGGAAATATATGTGAAAACTGTAGCTATAGGAGAAGCGAGGAATGGAGAAAGAGACGAATGAGAAGGAAGAGGGTCTCAGCTGGCAGGACGCAATGTGGCTCCTTCAATAATGTCCTCGCTGCACAACAACTCGAATAGACCTTTAAATATGCGCGCACACACACACACACACACACACACACACACGTATATCCACGTGCACACCCACGTACAAAGCCCAAAACCTTATTAACTTTACACCACAATATCAGAAATTATTTCTTGGACGATGTTTTTACAACGGAAATAACAACTTCATACAAAGAGAAGGACGTGAATGGGAATTAAAAACTATCCATCATTTTCAAATAATCGTATTTCTCTATTATTAAATGACAGGATATGTGGTGTAGAAAGTTAAAATGTTGCGAATGTTATGGCAGAGTAAAGGTCAAATTGGATCGAGTTTTTCTGTGATAACCAATTTGTTATTAATTTAGCAATGAGTTACGTCTTAATTTATTTTAAAGCACACACACTCCTGCACATGGTCTTACACACACACAGAATAAGAGCCATGCTTATGATTAGACATAAGATTGATTTGTGTGTGTGTCCTTGTACAACCTCATCAACACTGGATCGAGATCGACTGAGACACAACCTGAAGCTGTACTAATTATAACTAGCTGCTGACACAAACTCCTCTCTCAACGCATATTGGAATTCTGAAAAAAAGTGTCATTGTATGCTGAGATTTGCATAAGTTACCTACACATAAGCACCTTGTCATATGTTATTAACATATATCACTGCTAACATAACAGATAATTACACGGTAATTCACAGGGTTGATGCTTCTCATACAAGACAAGCTACTTAAAACCATGACAAATTGCAGTGAAATTGAAATCTATTTGAATATCTGAATCGCATACCTTTAACCCTTTCATCTCCCCCTCAAACTGCATCACATGTACATAGCAACTACCACCTGAATAGGTATATTTAACCTTTTGTCTTCTCTGGTTTAAGTCAATTACAACAGTCTTACTGGGCCACAAACCTCTCTTCAACTCTCCACAAAAAAGGTTTAGGCAATTGGTGTGGCGAAGATGAAACTAAATGAATATGAAACCAACTCATGTAATTAATAAGTTCATAATGATAGTTTAAGAGTCATTTCCATCCCAAGGACATACGTGTGTGTGTGTGTGTGTGTGTGTGTGTGTGTGTGTGTGTGTCTCACCCAAACCATCCAACCAGTCCATTACATACCCATCACAAACATTTCACCATCATCTGTCCACTGTAGATGTGTCTCAAACCATTCAACCAGTCCACCATATTACCTGACAAATACCATCACACACCATCACCTGGTCAATTGTGGATGTATCTCAAAGCAAACCATCCAACAAGTCAACTGTATACAGTGGTACCTGATCGAGGTTCTCGACCACCTCGGAACTCGTCAGTTTCGGTTCTCGACCCATTCTAGAAAAATGTGTCTCGGCTCACATCGTTTGCTCGGTACTTGCCGCATTCTTAAACTTGCATGGGTCGAGCCGCGTGACTCGTTTAAGCCAAAACTCGATTCATGATTCACGATTCAGTACACAGTGATTCAGGTTCACAACAGCCCTCAGAAAAGACCTCATTTTTATCGTGTTTTTCTTTATTTTTTACATCAACAGTACTGTATTCGTACTGCAAATAAGTCTTCATGGGTCCTAAAAAGGACAGTAATGACAGCCAACTAAAAGGAAAACTGGCTTTCAGGCTGAGCAGTTAGCATTAGCAGCTATGCTAGCGCCCGGCATTCAGCAATAGAGTAACAAAACACTTTTACTTTTCACTTTCAACTCATTACTCACTAAATTACATGAGATTTTTCAACACGTTTATTATAAAAGAAGCTTTGCGTTACTGGTTTTGGCCAACTGTAGGTTAATGTAAGTTTTTTAAACATGAACTTAGTCATAATTACTTATCATAGTATCCTTTCCATATTTCCACTATAATACAGGATGGATCGCTCTACCAAAAACTCAAACTCTTTATTAATTACTCAAACTCCTGATTAATTTGGAACGTATCCCCATAATAAGTCAGGGAGCACCTGTTCAATACAACTCCATTAAAGCATATAATGCCTTCTACAGTGTGGATTTTCTGGGGGTCTGGAATGGATTCATCCAATTTACATTATTCCTTCGGTTCTCGACAAACCTTCTGGAACGAATTAACGTAGAGAACCGAAGTACCATTCTAGTTCACACAAACACATCACAAACATCTCACCATTATCATTATCAGCACAACCAAACCATGCAATCGGTTCATTATATAATTCACACCATACCAAACCATGCTCTAACCATCGTTAGTCTACTGTGGATGTGCCTCAAAATAAACCATCCAACCACACCACTGGTTAACCACACAAACACTATAACAAACCTCTCATCATCAGTGCACAGTGGCGTGTCCCAAACCACACGTGTGTGTTCTGTATAATCCACACAAATACTATTACAAACATGTCACTATCATCAGACCACAGTGGATATGTCTTAAACCCCACACTTCTTTCTGTTTTCACATATTACGATCAGAACCTTCTCTGTAAACGTTGTGACATATCAAGAAAAGTTTGCGAGAACTGTTCTGATTTGATGGCCAATCAGTACTCCTTCTGGCAGACTGTGTTTTTGGCAGCAGCTGAATGGTTGTGGGTATGTGCGTGTCCCATCAATGCCTCTAAATGGCCTGATTGACTGCAGCACACTACATGATGAGCTATTCTGTTCGGATAAAAGTCCACTGAATCTTAATCAAATACTCGTCTTTTACAGAAGAAAATAAAAGTTGATCGCGGATGAAGCACTGTCTATTTTCTCCCCCTTGTGCCTTATACACAATGGACCGCCATTCTTCAGCAAGATTTGAGAAGGATGTCCGTTTGCCAAGTCGCCTCTTATCAGCAAATCATGAAATGCTGCAACTAAATAATAGCTTTACTAACAACTATAAAGACGCCCTAAAGTATACAATAGTCAGAAATAATGATATGTCTATGGAGTAGTGTGTACAACTATATTAAATAACAGGCATTTATACATTTTAGTGTTTCAATTACATATATTGTGTAAATCGCAGTTTGATTACAAGTTAAAAGTTATCTGTAAGCATATACACACTCTCACTCACTCGCTCTCTCTCACACACACACACTGCATATGTAAACACTTTACCGCAAATATATAATCAGCCAATCACATGGCAGCAGCTCAATGCATTTAGGCTGAAGTTCAAACTGAGCATCAGAATGGGGAAGAAAGGTGACTTAACTGACTTTAAACATGGCACTGTGGTTGGAGTATATCTTTACTCTGAGTTCAATTGGTTTTCTCAGTCTGCCCATGCACACAAACTTAAACGAGTGTAGAGCTGTCTCTTTTTCTAAACGACTTTTGAGTTTTTCGATGGAGATGCTTACAAATATTAGTAGTTCTGGGTTGCAAGTTTTTGGGACTTGTTTCTGTGTAGTGTACTTACTTATTTGGGCTTATATTCTCCCTGAGCCTCTCTCTCACCACTTTTCTTGTAAGCTGGCCTTATTCAACCTCTAAAGTTAAAACAAAAAACTATTAAAAATACATACATTAGTGTAGTAGCCTAGTGGGTAGGGTACGGGACTATGGACCAGAAGGTCCAGGGTTCAAATCCCAGCTCTGCCAAGCTGCCATTGTTGCCATTGTTGAGCAAGGCCCTTAACCTACAATTGCTTGGATGATAAAATTACATAAATTGTAAGTCGCTCTGGATAAGGGCGTCTGCTAAATGCTGTAAATGTAAATGTACATTACTATTAAGCGGCTAGAAGAATCAAACACGGTTGCCACGTCCACTTACACTAGGGAGTAACAAATATAGTATACTGTATGTCCTACAAGGTAGGAAACATCGAAACAGAGACATTTTAAAGAATCCTTATGAGAGATTATTGGCTGGTTGCAAAGTATAAATCCGATTATGTAAACCTAGAATTTTCTCATTATCTGATTACCCAAGTGTATGTACAGTGGTGCTTGAAAGTTTGTGAACCCTTTAGAATTTTCTGTATTTCTGCATAAATATGACCTAAAACATCATCAGATTTTCACACAAGTCCTAAAAGTAGATAAAGAGAACCCAGTTAAACAAATGAGACAAAACTTTATACTTGGTCATTTATTTATTGAGGAAAATGATCCAATATTACATATTAGAGAGTGGCAAAAGTATGTGAACCTCAAGGATTAGCAGTTAATTTGAAGGTGAAATTCTGAAGAGTCAATTTTTGAAGAGTCAGGAGTTTTAAATCAATGGGATGACAATTAGATGTGAGTGGGCACCCTGTTTTATTTAGAGAAAAGGGATATATAAAAATCTGCTCTTCACAACACGTTTGTGGAAGTGCATCATGGCACAAACAAAGGAGATTTTTGAGGACCCCCCAAAAAAAGAGTTGTTGATGCTCATCAGGCTGGAAAACAAATTACAAATCCATCACTGAAGAGTTTGGACACAACCAATCCACAGTCAGACAGACTGTGTACAAATGGAGCAAATTCAAGACCATTGTTACCCTCTCCAGGAGTGGTCGACCAACAAAGATCACTCCAAGAGCAAGGTGTGTAATAGTTGGCGAAGGTCACAAAGAACTCCAGGATAACTTCTATACAACTGAAGACCTCTCTCACATTGGCTAATGCTAATGTTCATGAGTCCACCATCAGAAGAACACTGAACAACAACGGTGTGCATGGCAGGGTTGCAAGGAGAAGCCACTGCTCTAGAAAAAGAACATTGCTGCTCGTCTGAAGCCAGAAACCTATTGAAAGAATGTTTTGTGGACGGATGAGGCCAAAAAAGCACTTTTTGGTTTAAAAGAATAGTGTTATGTTTGGAGAACGGAAAACACTGCATTCCAGCATAAGAACCTTATCTCATCTGTGAAACATGGTGGTGGTAGTATCATAGTTTGGGCCTGTTTTGCTGCATCTGGGCCAGGACGGCTTGCCATCATTGATGGAACAATGAATTCTAAATTATATCAGAGAATTCTAAAGGAAAATGTCAGGACATCTGTCCATGAACTGAATCTCAAGAGAATGTGGGTCATGCAGCAAGACAACGTCCCTAAGCACACAAGTCGTTCTACCAAAGAATGGTTAAAGAAGAATAAAGTTCATGTTTTGGAATGGGGCGGGGGGGTATAATATATTTTCTCATTTGTTTAACTGGGTTGTCTTTAAAGGGTTCACAAACTTTCAAGCACCACTGTAAACTCAATCGGATTACTGAAAAAATCTGATTATCTACAGAAACTAAAAAAAATTATACAGCAGGTTTTACAAGCGTTACCATTTCTCTCTGTCAACACAGAGCTAATAATGAGGACTAAGAGCACACCTGTGAATAAATGTTCACTCATAAGACCCCTGTTTTTTTATTTTTTTATTCTGGCACTGGGAAAAAAATGACCTAGTTAGGCTTTTGTCAGCCCACAGTTTTTAATCCTTATTTTTTCAAAACGTAGGACGAAACAAAACATATAAACAGCTGGACTTTTGTGTTAGATCACAAAGCTGGTCATTTTTTCTTTTCATGGAAATAAGTCACTCACATCTGCAAAGGATCTGGTGTGTGTTCAGTCACCTCAGACTTCAAGGTCTCTGGCACACTGGCAAATCTGAAGAACTGAGAAAGGAAACATGGATGTGAACGAAACGTCAAAACGCTTCACAATAACAGTGTTATCAAACTCGCTGTCAAGATTTCACATCAGTCTGAAGCGTTCGCTCAAGATGTTCGCATACTTTCAGAGCGTTTAACTAAGCGATAACGGACGTTTCACAGCAGCATGTACGCACACATCTAAACGTCACGTCTCGTCACAAACTATGCCATATGCTTCCCCTGATATGTTATAGTTTGGGTTTTTCCCCAGCATTTTTATACCTCATTTTTTCCTGGTCAGTGTTGCGTGGGACAACACGAGGCACAGGTGTTGCCCTGGATGGGGCGCCAGTCCCATCGCTCAAGGCTCGGAAAGGGTTGCCATTGCAGAGCCCTCCCTCAGACATTCATTTATTATTAGTCATTAGTATTCATAGCACTTTTGGTATCTACAGAGCAGCTCACAAACATTGTGACAGTGTAGACATTTCATCTTTGTAAGCCATTATATTTAGCGTTAAATCAAGAGCATGAGGTTAAACTGGCAGATGTAATTTCAAAGCATTTACATCCCTGGGCCATTGCATTTGGCAAGTGGCGCTCCAGTGCCCCTTGTTGGCTAAAAATCAAATAAATTGGTAATGAGACACAAAACAAACAAACATCTACCATTCAATTATACAAGAGATTCATTAAATTAGCATCTCATGTTTGAGACAAGATCTTAACCTCAGATAAATGTCTAAAACTTTACTGATTAAACAGAAGTCCTCTTTAAAATGACCTATTAAATTAAGTAGGTTGTGATTGCTAACAAAAGCGCTTTTGTAAGCTATTAAATGGTATGCTAGCACAAGTTGGCTATCTGGCTGCCATTTTCTTTGTTCTAAACAAATGGTGTTCAAGCATTTTGCCTGAGTAACAGCTCAAACACCTGGCAAGATGAGGTTTCTCTGTTCTCTGCACATCCAAAGCACAAACAAAGCACGACCTGAACCTGAAACCTAATCTCACCAGATGTCGGATAAAACCAAGTGGAATTCCAGTGAACCTGTGCTCTACAGAGGCACGACTCTGGTTCGGATCCCTGCCTCTGTTGAGGTGTGGTTTTCAGTTGGGTTAGGGTTAGAAGTTGTGTTTGGGGTCCTGACACTTAAGTTCAGGTACTGTTCCATGGCATGGAAAGTCCAAGCGTATGGCCTCTGGTGCTGTTAAGGTCAGGTATATGGGTTTACTGGTTTCCACACCTTCAAGTCTGTTTCCCAGATGTTCTGCCTCAGATTCTCTGCGCTCCTCAGGGTAGGAACTACGTCACAGTTTTTATTATGCATGATAGCTTTACTCTCCAATTACAACAGCTATGATCCAACAGGACTTATGTACTGCGTATCAAAAGGACTGTTACTGGTATACTGTAATTCAATCTATATTAAGTACAGATATAAATCGCCCTCAACTGTATCAGTAGGATTACCTTACATCTATTCTCAATTTTAAAGAAGAAAAATGGTTGTGAAGCAAATGGTTATAAATGCCTGACACTGGAATACAACAACAAATGTTTTTAACCAACCATCCTATTAGCGGAATTACTGCCATTCAGAAAACATGGCACTGTTGTTTTTTTTGTTGCCCCCCACCCCACTACAAATGGCGGAAGCAAAAGCATCAATGACTGTGATTAGCTTAAAAACCATAGTGCTCTGAGCAGTACGGTGCAGACACTGCATAAAAACAGCTTCTGACCGACAACAAAGAGGAGTTGCATTGTAGCAGGTGGCTGGATTTAGTAGAGCATGTTTCTATGCGTAGGTGCCAGGTTTAGTGGCTATTATAGCATATTATACGATGAACAGCATTCCACTAGTCAAGGAATAGTTTAAACCTAATAAGCTTGCTCATTGTGCCTTTCTCAGTAAACATTCACATAAACCACACATGTAATATAAGGTACGTAGAAGATTGAATTGGAAGATCACTTGGTTTCATGAGTTTCGATTTCTGCTGCGACATTCAGATGGTCGGGTCAGAATTTGGTGTAAACAACATGAAAGCATGATTCCATCCAGAGTTGTATCAAAGTTTCAGACTGCTGGTGTTGTATTGGTGTGGAGGATTGTTTTTTGGTCACACTTCGGACCCCTTAACACCAATTGAGCATTGTTTAAACCCCACAGCCTACCTGAGTATTGTTGCTGACCATGTGCATTTCTTTATTACCACGGTGTGTCTTCTGATGGCTACTTCCAGCAGGATAACACACCATGTCACAAAGCTCATATCATCATGAGTTCACTGTGCTCAAATGGCCTCCACAGTCACCAGATCTAAATCCAATAGAGCACCTTTGGGATTTAGTGGAACGAGATTCGCATCCTGGAGGTTCAGCTGACGAATCTATCATATCAACATGGCTCAACGTCACTTAAGAATGTTTCCAGCACCTTGTTAAATCTATGACACGAATAATAAAGGTGATTCTGAAGGCAAAAAGGAAGTCAAACCCGGTAATAGCAAGGTGTACCTAATAAAGTGTAAATAAAGTGATTGTATATAGTACATACATACATACACTTCCTTTTTGTTCTATTATATTTTACCCATTTCATGTCGCTTACTGCTATGTGTGATTTGTGTTTATTGTATTACACTGCTGGAACACTTTCCCTTCAGGAATTAAAACAGGTAGCATGTTAAGCTTACATATTTTTATAGGTGACAGAGGTTTAATTGCATTTCATATGAATGAAGTTTCATTCCTAAAGCTTCTCGTCTTGACCTTCAAAACACTCAAGTAGTGGCCAATTTACAATCATTAGATCATGTTGATTACACGCAAAAATAGAAATAAAAGATTATTTTAAAAAAACGTTATACAGCTTCAGTATGTGGAAAAACATTTAAAGACTGCAAGCGCCAAGTCACAGCTTAAAAGCAACACATCATGAAAGATACTGTAATAGTGCCTTTGAGCTACTGTGACAGATGGTCAATATGAAAATATGCAGGACTTTTCCATTTTTGCATATCGTCTGCAAAATGACTGCTAGATGAACTTAACTGTTACGTTACTATCACAATGGTAAGGCAGATCCCGGAGATGCTGTTCTCCCAAATAAACAGCACAGGTGCACGCCGTCTAACGTCCGCATTATGTTCTGTGAAACAGGATGTTGACCAGACATTACCATAGTCGCATAATAGTTTAGATACTTTGCACACAATGTTTCGTTTTAAACACTAATATTAATGAACACACAACATGAACACTTTTCGTACAGTACTGTACGATTCAGTAATTGTAATCTTTGTATCTGCAATTCTTTTTTCTCTCAACAGGTGTCGCAAATTCAGGTTTATGTTCAGTCTTTGAATGCAGCTTTACAAGTTTAAGTCAAGTCAAGTCAGATTTATTTATATAGCGCTTTTTACAATGGAGCATTGTCTCAAAGCAACTTTACAGGTTTAGATTATCTCCTAATAACTACGTCCAATCTCAAATTGAGCAAGCCTAGGGCGACAGTGGCAAGGAAAAACTCCCCAGTTCTAGGAAGAAACCTTGGGAGGACCAAGACTCAAAAAGGGACCCAACCTCCTTGGGCGGCGTAGATGATAAATCTAAGAGCGAACTAAAGTCATGGAGTCAAAGTTTGAATAGAATGTGAAGTATGCACATCGACATTAAGTGGCCGGGGTATGATGATAAATCTAAGAGCGAAAACTAAAGTCATGGAGTCATGGTCGAATAAAATGTGAATTATGCACAGTGAGCTCCATCAGATGTACATCATGTGTAGGGCCGGAACTGCCGGAACACAGCTCGGAGAGAAAACAGAAAATGTAATTAGTTATTGATTAAGAGCACAGTGTTTATTAACAATCACTGATGCCCATGTCCAATCACTGATGCCAAGTGTAGCATGAGACCCCCCGGCAGCATTAGCTATAGCAGCATAGCTAGAAAGCTAGAAAGAGGAGAACTGGTAGGAAACACAGCCAAGAGGGATCACATGAGACAGTTTTAGATTATGTTCTAATCTAATAGCTACGGCCAATCCCAAAATGAGCAAGCATAGGGAAACAGTTAGTTTTGTTTCTTGCCATTTCACCACAATATGACTATATACAAGAACCCATTTCTCCAGGACAACATTGGAGTTAGTGGTTACACACTAAATACAGTGTTTTAACGCAGGAAGATAAGGAAGTCTAGGAAGTCCAGTATTTTCTCGGGAGGGGTACTTCTAAAAATATATTTTATATTAGTTTCTCTGTAGGCATTCTTTCTTGTATTGTCGACATTGGAGCATTCAATCAGTACGCGCAATATTGTGAGGGACTAGAGCGACAGTGGCAAGGAAAAACTTTGCTCGTTATAATGAAGAAACCATATGAGAACGAAGACGTAAAAAGGAACCCAACCTTCTTAGTCGGCTTAGATGATATATGTAAGAATTAGTTATCTAAGTTATCTAATTAATACGTTTATAGTAATAGTTTAAACTACTGATAGATCGACCAATTAATCGGGCTGAATAATGCCATTTTGAAATAATCAGCATCGGCCAACAACTGCAATTACACCGGCCAATATATTCACTACTCAAAAATAATGGGGAAAAATCCGGAGAAAGTTTGTTTTCTGGGAGTGAGGCCATTTATGAGCAGATGAACTTTGTTTCCAGCATTCCATTATATAACCCTTATCGGTCAACCACTAGTTTAAACAAACAGAAGCTAAATACATAAATATTAACAGCTTTCTGTAAATTAGATTTATATAAGACAGATTTTTATTTCGTATAATAATTCTCACGACCTCGACCGTTAAAATGGACGTTGATCGCATGGACGTTAAACTATGCATACGTGTACTAACTTTTGTGCAACCCAATAAATTCTGTGTTTAGTGAACATGTGGGTCATTTCCAAAGAATAGTGTGTTATTGAGTGTTTTTGTGTTGACAATTTCATCTCGATAACTGTGGTTCAAATGTCACATCACCCAACAAGGACAGCATGGTACTGTGCCTGTCACAGAGCACTGTGTGCAAACGCAGACGTGGTATAGACGGGATGCCAGTACATCACAGGCCTGGCAGGGGTCGATGGTGTTTGATGATCCCCAAATATACCTTCATGTGATGCCTGACATGACTGAAAGGCTGTGAATCGAACCCGGGTCACCACAGTGGTGGGCTAATAAATATATATGACCGCTGGACCACTCAAGCACTAATCCTGCTAAACAGCCAAGATAAATACAGTGGTGTGGAGAAGTGTTTGCCCCTTCCTGATTTCCTATTTTTCTGCATGTTTGTCACACTTAAGTGTTTCAGAACATCAAACCAATTTAAATATTAGTCAAAAGACAACACAAGTAAACACAAAGTGCAGCTTTTAAATGAAGGTGTTTATTATTAAGGGAGAATAAAATCCAAACCTACATGGCCCTGTGTGAAAAAATGATTGCCCCCTAAACCTAATAACTGGTTGGGCCACCCTTAGCAGCAACAACTGCAACCAAGCGTTTGCGATAACTTGCAGTGAGTCTTTTACAGCATTGTAGAGGAATTTTGGCCACTCAACTTTGCAGAATTGTTGTATTCTGCCACAACGGAGGGTTTTTTTCGAGCCTGAACTGCCTTTTTAAAGGCAAGCCTAAACCTGAACCTGTAATGTGCTTGTGTGATGTATTTTAATCAAAAGGATTTGGTGGAAAATGACAAGTAATAGTTTTGTTACACTTTACACACCACATATTCTCAAGGTATTCGCTGTTATAGCAAAAGTATGGAGTGCAAAATAATCATTACAACAAGAATCCAGAGCATTTAAAGTAATAAAGGCATAACTGACTTCGGTAAATAGGAAAATGTTTTATAGTGGACCTGTATCCTGGTCAACATTTGTTCCATTTAATACAAATAACACGGAATTATCTGAGGATCATGAGGAAACGCGTCTAGTAATGTGATCCAACCATTGTGTTATATGCCTGAGAAATAAAGCCACTGAAACAGGTCCATAAAGGACTCATTGTTGGTGCTAAATCCTGTTTACCTACAGTACTGGGTAAAAGTCTTAGGCCAATGGTACATCAAACATATACAACTATTTCTCAGTCTCTTTATTAGAATACAACCAGAAAATACAGGAAATTTGTATAAAGTATTAAAATACTGAAAAATAATTCAGACAAAACAGCTTCTATTTAGTGTGACCTCCACTTGCACTTAAGCAACAGCAGCATGTGGCAGCTTCATCGGGTTGCCAAGTTGACCCTTCTTTTTCGGAAGGGTAGCAGCCAAGAAATCACTTTTTTGAAGGGGAACAGGGTGACAAAAATTGGAGAAATCACGAAAAGTTTAAATTATACCATTGCTGAAACAACAAATCTAATGGTGGCCTAAGACCTTTGCACAGTACAGTACCAGTATATAGACGAACTTCTAATCCACGGTAGGTTTGGTCCTAGGAGTACAGTTGGGGCCAAAGGTCTGACAATCAATTGTGACAATGCTTTGATTCTATTTAATACAAATACCTGCTTCTATAATATTAATACAACAGGTTTCATTATAAATCATAGAATCAACATAATATTGGTGAGAAGAAGTAATTACAAAAAACTAATACATTTGGTAAGTTCCCCCTTTTGCTGTAGGCACTTGAGCTGGCACGGACTTCACAAGTGTGTGCAAAATCTCATGATCCAGGTTATCCTGGCATGATTTCACAATACTCCAAAGAATATTTGGTTTTCTCTGCCTTTAAGTACCCCCACAAACTGAGTTTGGTCTCGCGACTTTAGACAAAAGTCCATGTCAGCACTGCTTGCTATTTTTTGGTTTTCAAGCAGTTGTTGGAAAACTTTGATTTGTATTTTGAGCCATTATCCCGCTGCAATATGAATCCTTCTCCAAAAATATTCAAACAAGCATTTTCACTTGTGACTAAAAGTATGAGACCACCATTGCACATGTACATCAACAAACAACCCCAAAGTTTATGGTTCACCTGGAAAATGCCATAACCATACATAAACAATGCATGCTAATTTGGTCATTGAACAAACACAGTTCCTCATGTTATTACATTAACTGCACATATTTTGTGGATGTTAAGACAGAACACCCTTTAGAAAATCACCCAGATTTTTTTATTTATCTTTAAATGTAATATTAATGTACACAGAGTAGTTTAGAGCCCTAAGCTCTGTAAAGCAATAGGTTGCAAGTGCCTGTGTCTCACCTCCAGCCCAACACACCACACTGAGACTAATTACTGAATAATCTCATCCCTCCCTCCCTCTGCATGTGCTGACCTACATTCAGGTCTTGACCACTCACTGGAGTGTGTTTAAAATATTTTGTGTACCATATCTAAGTGCAACAAACACTTTCCTACTGTTCTGCTTAATCCCCTTTCCATGTCTATAACACCTACTTAAGCACACCTGATACGCATTTCAGTGATTGGCTTGATTTTATGGTTTTTTTATTTTTTTTTACCAATGTTTTTGTGGTTTGTCATGGCTCTATCTGTTGTTAACAGTTAAAATCAGTCTAGCTCGCTAAATATTTTTGGATCTACCACATGACCGTTACGACTGCGTGATTTTTTGGTGAGTAGGCATGTATTGATGTTAAATTTTACACCTCATGATAATTGCCTTATCACAAAGGGGTATCTGAAAAACAAAACATTTTGCATGCTTGCTGTACTGGGAATTTCTCATTTGACCCTGATTTTCTAAGATCCTGTATAAATTTAGTAGATCTGGAGCCTATCCGGAAGGCGATGGACGGGGTGCAGTTGGGGGGGTATGTGTTGGCTTAGCAGGTCCAGGGTTCAAATCCCACGGCAGCCAAACAGCCACTGTTGGGTTCTTCAGCGAGACCCCTAACCCACAATTTCCCACAACCCGAAGCTGGATTGTAAGATTGTACCAGTTGTACGATGTTCTGCATAAGTGCATCTGTTAAATACTGTACATGTAAAAGCTCAGGGCACAGAATCGCATCTGTATCGTATATAAGCGTATATATAGTAGGTTTTTACAACATCTTAATCATTTTCTTCTCATACCGGCGGATTATATTTTTTGCCGCTAATCGTTATTTAGTAACTTTACAGGTATACCGGCTTGTGTTTGCAGTCATTAGCCATTAGCTAATTACCAGAGTTGCGTCTTCTTTTGCAGTAGTGTGTGTTTTTATAACTTTTTTTTACAGTCTTTTCCCACCTTCTTTCTGAAACTTAACTTTTTGTGACGTTTTGTATTAACTTAACTTGTATTAACGCCTTAATCGGGCACTGCATTGGACCATCGGCTGCTGCTGAACCATATCTTCACTCGGCACCCCACAACAACACCAGAAGCTAAGTACCTTTAATTCATTAATTGTACTAACATGGCTTCTGCTGTGCTTGTTCCCTGTGCCGAGTGTGGCATGTTTAGCTATTCTTCCTCCGTCATTAGTGTAAATTTTACTTGTGATAGGTGTAGGCTTGTAGCTAGCCTGACGGAGAAGATTGTAGTTTTAGAGGCGCGCATCCAGACACTAGAGAAGGCTAGCTCAGCTCCTAGCAGATCTGGATGCCACAGGTGAAGTTAGAGCCCCAGCCCCGGCAGAGTCCTCGCAGCAGGTCAAGTTGGTGACGGTTCGGCGACGTAGTCGTAACGCTAGTCCACGAGAGCACCACTCTTTACCTGTTCACGTGTCCAACAGGTTTGCCCTCTCAGTGATGCACCCACTGAGCAGCCTGTTGAAAGAGCTCTGGTCATAGGTGACTCTATTTTACGACACGTGAAAGTAGCTACCCCTTTAGGGACACCAGCAGCTAGAGTTACATGTATCCACGGAGCTAGAGTGCCGGACATTGTAACGATTCTTAGTGAACTCGAGAGCCGTAGATTCTCTACGATAGTTATTCGTGTAGGGGCTAATGATATACGCCTTCGTCAGTCAGAGGTTACTAAGGCTAATTTTGTAGAGGTGGTTAGAGTGGTGAAGGCGATGTCCGATGCAGTAGTGTGCTCTGGCCCCATCCCAATGCGGCGAGGTGACCAAGCCTACAGCAGGTTATGGTCGCTGAACTGCTGGCTGTCCAAGTGGTGCTCTGAAAACAACGTGGGCTTTATAGACAACTGGACAGCCTTTGAGGGTAAGCCTGGCCTTTTAGGATGGGACGGTGTCCATCCCACTCGGAAGGGTGCCGCTCTCATCTCCTGCAACATTGCCCATAGTCTTATGGCCCGATTGGTTAGGGGCTGACTATCCAGAGCAGGGGTCAGGCAGCAGACAAACCGGCTTAACCAACTGTCTGCTGGTAGCCATATACCGTCACCCAGAACCCACATTATTGAAACTGTGTCTGTTACCCGCATCTGTCCTAAACGTAAATGCTCTCAAAAAGTCTGTTTTAATAACTTCATTAGTATAAACACAGATAGCTCCCATAGAAATAACAACCTAAGACTAAAGCTAGGATAACATAACATTAGATCACTTACAAACAAAGCAGTGATTGTAAATGAAATGATCACTGATAAATGCTTACACGCTCTCTGTCTCACTGAAACTTGGATTAGACCTGATGAATATTTAGCCTTAAATGAAGGCTCACCTCCTGGATACAGTCATGCTCACCGCCCTCGTCCTAATGGTCGGGGGGGAGGCATAGCCACAATTTTTGACAAAGAGCTAGGTGTTATAACTAAATCCCATTACAAGGCTAATTCTTTTGAAATACTAATTTTTAATGTGACTGATCCATTGTTATGGAAGTCAAAACCATACTCTTTTCAGCTTATCACCATTTACCATCCTCCTTGTCCCTATTCAGAATTTCTTCAGGAATTTGCTAACTATCTTTCCTGCTTAGTACTGTCAACAGATAAGGCTTTAATTGTAGGTGATTTCAATATTCACTTTGAGAATGAGCAGGTTCAACTTAAAATTGCTTTCGAGTCCATCTTAGAATCCATGGGCATCACTCAGAATGTGATGGGACCAACCCACCGCTGTAATCATACATTAGATCTAATATTAACATTTGGTATCAATATAGATAACCTTGATATTTTCCCACAAAGTGATTCGATTTCAGATCACTATCTTTTAGTATTTGAGCTATCACTAATAAATAAAATCCTTCTGCCTCGTTATCACACCAAGCGCACTATCTCATCTGCTACTCCAGCTGCGTTTATTAAAAACATACCAAACTTGAAATTTAATACACCTACGGAGATCAATCATCTTGAGTGTGTAAATGACCAATTAGAATGTGTGTTTTGCTCATTCCTGGATATGATTGCTCCTGCTAGGGTCAAACACATTAGGGGAAAAAAAGGCTAGCACCATGGTATAATGACCACACCCATACCTTAAAGCAAAGAACACGGCATCTAGAGCGCAAGTGGAGACATAGTAAATTGGAGGTGTTTAAGATTGCTTGGAGGACAGTATGGCAGAGTATAAGCATGCCCTTAGCTAAAGCTGCATATTTCTCAATCATAGAGAAAAATAAGAATAATCCAAGATTTCTCTTTAATACAGTCTGAAAATTAACAAAAAAAAAAACCTACAGAAAGTGATTCTCCCGTTCTGTGTAATTTTAACAGTAATGATTTCATGACTTTCTTTAATGATAAGATAGAAAACATTAGACATAAAACTCGATGCTCATCACATCACCAAACTATTCAGCAACCAATTACTAATACTGAATTATCCGCACTGATCAGCTCGTCTAAGTCATCAACATGTTTAATAGATCCAATTCCTACACGTTTACTCAAACAATTAATACCTAGTATTATAGAGCCACTGTTAGTTATTTTAAATTCATCCCTTACCTTTGGTTATGTGCCCAAATCCTTTAAGTCTGCCGTTATCAAACGTTACCAATCTTGACCCTTGTGTGATATCTAATTATAGACCAATTTCAAATCTACCGTTTCTGTCCAAAATCTCAGAAAAAGCCATACATCAGCAGCTCTGCAGTTACCTCCAAAGGAATGAAATTTATGAAACATTTCAGTCTGGCTTCAGGCCCCATCATAGTACTGAAACAGCATTAATTAGGTACTAAATGACTTGTTAATGTCCTCAGATAAGGGTTGTGTTTCTTTTCTTGTTCTGTTAGATTTAAGTGCAGCATTTGACACTATAGATCATGATGTTTTACTAAACAGACTAGAAAATATTGTAGGTATTAAGGGATTAGCACTTTCTTGGTTTAAATCCTACTTAACCGACCGGTACCAGTTTGTTCATATAAATAATCTAAGGTCTAAGCTCTCAAAAGTGAAGTATGGCGTGCCTCAGGGGTCAGTGCTTGGCCCGCTTTTATTCTCTCTGTACATGCTGCCACTTGGCTCAGTTATTCGTAAACATGGCATTAGTTTCCACTGCTATGCAGATGATACACAGCTGTACATATCAGCCAAACCTAATGACAGCCTTACAATCAACAAAATCGAGGACTGTGTAAAGGAAATAAAAGATTGGATGTCATTTCATTTTCTTTTACTTAACTCAGATGAAACTGAGGTTCTATTAGTAGGACCCAAGGCTTTGAGAGACAGGTTGTCTACATTTATCTTAAATCTAGATGGCTGTTCAGTATTGCCCAGTCCATCTGTAAAAAACTTAGGGGTCACATTTGATTCAGATCTCTCCTTTGATGCGCACATTAGCAGCATCACTCAAATTGCTTTTTTTCAATTACGTAAATATCGCTAAACTTAGAAATATCCTCTCTTTTAAAGATGCAGAGAAACTTATTCATGCGTTTATAACTTCAAGGTTGGGTTACTGTAACGCCTTACTTACTGGATGCTCTAGTAAATCTATAAACAAACTTTAATTAGTTCAGAATGCAGCCGCCCGAGTGCTAACTCGAACTAGAAAGTTTGATCATATCACTCCTGTTCTATCATCACTACACTGGTTACCAGTTAAATTCTGCATTGATTACAAAATACTTCTTTTAACTTATAAAGCTCTACATGGCTTGGCCCCACATTATCTGAGTGAACTCTTAGAGTTTTACATTCCAACTCGTCTACTTCGTGCGCAGGGTACAGGACTTCTTTTAGTTCCTAGACTTAAAAAAGTCACAGCACGGGGAAAGGCTTTCTCATACATGGCCCCCCAACTATGGAATAAACTTCCCACTTTAGTTCGAGACTCAGACACTCTCCAAAATTTTAAGTCTAGGCTAAAGACATACCTATTTGCGCAGGCTTTTGACTAGATTTAGACCAGAATGCATGGCTTGGTTCACTGGGGCCGGAGTCTGGAGTCATGTCTGGCCTGCCTGCCTTATCCGTTAGCCGGGAGTGTTGAGTGGGCGGTCTGGCTGAACTGGGCTTCGGTCCTCGTGATCTTGACTCGTGCATCCTTGCTGTAGACTAAGGGCAGAGCTGGGGGTTCATAGTCAAAGAGTCTTATGATGATCAAAGACGTTGGGTTGCTGTTTTCTGCCTCCCATGGGGTTGCCAATGCCAATGTGATCCCTCTTGGCTGTGTTACCTACCAGTTCTCCTCTTTCTAGCTATGCTGCTATAGCTAATGCTGCCAGGGTCTCATGCTACACATGGCATCAGTGATTGTTAATAGACACTGTGCTCTTAATCAATAACTAATTACATTTTCTGCTTTCTCTCCGAGCTGTGTTCCGGTACCAGTTCCTGCCCCACACATGATGTTCATCTGCTGCAGCTTCACTCAAGCTGCTTCTGTCATCAGCTCCAGTCCTATCATACCCAGGCCACTTAACGCCGATGTGCATGCTTCACATTTTATTCTAACTATGACTCCATGACTTTAGTTTCGTTGTTAGATTTATCATCTACGCTGCCCAAGGGGGTTGGGTCCCTTTTTGAGTCTTGGTCCTTCCAAGGTTTCTTCCTATAACACTCAGGGAGTTTTTCCTTGCCACTGTCGCCCTAGGCTTGCTCTATTTGGGATTGGACGTAGTTATTAGGAGATAATCTAAACTTGTAAAGTTGCTTTGAGACAATGCTCCATGTAAAAAGCACTATATAAATAGATCTGACAGAATGGGTTTGCAACACTGGGGAACACTCACCTTAGTAAGTCGTAACCTGAAGGGACCTCCTATCGGGACTAAAACCCAGGTCACCCATTGCGGTAGGCTAACAAATCTAGCACGCCAAACAAACACCACCACCATAGGACTTTGTGTTTAAAAAAAAAAAAAAAACTGAAAAGTTTACATTTAAACAACTGAACAGACACCCCCTAATTTACAATTAATTATATTTTACTTTTTAACAATCCAAGGGGTTAACCACCCTTGCTCAAAAAGCCAATAGTGGCAGCTTGACATTCTGCTCTAAAAAACTGAAGCTCCAGGAAATGTCAAGCTCCAGAACGTGTGGCTATTTTCATATCAGAATGGCTTTACTGGTAACACCCCCGTCACCGGACCAATGCAAGAACGTCCATATCCCCACAATGACAGCGGAGCTGTAATAGCAGGGCAGAGTTGCAGGAAACACCATGAAAAGAAGAGGGTAATGTGTTAGAATGAGTTCATTAATATAAACTTGTGATCTACCCTAGCGCTGGCACTACTTTAAAACCACTCACATCAGAGCTCCATCACTCAGCTTCTCTGAAAATGATGATCCAACAACAGGTTACGCAAGAAATAGCAAATGGGCCTAAATACCCTTGCCAAAGATTGGGTAAAACCCAGAAGGTTCCAGAACCTCACAAAGCCCATATTACAAAACAAAGCAGACACAAAATGGATCAACAACCTCTTGTTACAAATATCCTTGGTAACACAACAACGTAAACCAACTTTCTAGGGTCATTCTCCCGGCTGGTTTAGTAAAGTCAAACATCTGTAACCACACTATTAACACAGTATGTGACTAGCTCAAGATGATGATCGTGAAAGGCCATACATGCACTGGCCTTTCATCCTTTCTGCAGTTTCACAGGTGAAGCTACATGCTGCGTACACCAACACACCAGCAACTGTCAGCTCCTGTGCTTGCTCGACGGCTGGCTCTAGCCAGATGAACATTGTCACCTCAGTGCCTGAGAAGGTGGCTATGGAAACCACCATGCCCTCCCCTATCAACAGTGGAAGTCAGTGGGAAGCCAGCAAAACAGAGAAGAATAATGAGTGTTCAAAGCCAAGGCGTGATGCCATAGAGAATGGAAGACACTGCCGCTCCCCAGTATTGGAGGGATACCACAAACCCTGTGGAGAAGCAAGTCTATGACACAGAAAGGGCATGTCAGGCTGAAGTACCAAGTCTCAACCCTCCCTTCAGCTGGATGAAACCAAGCCAACAGATCCAGAATATCTCTCCAAAAATAGGGAAGGGACAACCTCTGGTGTGTTTGCACATGGGCACGTGCATGTACTCTTTCCATGTCGACAACAGGAGGTCATTCGCAGCCGAGGAGGAGGCACCCGAGATGTCCCTAGTATCCTCAACAATAGTGATGCACCAACTGGAGCAGAACCTTGCGATTAATCCATGAGACTGTTGGGCTATAACAGGAGCTTTTCCTTGTTTCTCTTCTCCAGACTTTCCCTTTCAAAGCTGGCTAAAATGGATAACCAGTCTGACATCTGACAAACAACTAGGACAAAACAGGTCCAAGTATCAAGACCTGTAGTACACCAAATGATTCCCAGTGACTTGTATGCAAACAATTTAGCACAGTTCCTGAGAAACCAATGTAGTTTTCACACCTCTTGTATTCATGTATTGCTAATGATGGTGTTTGTTGACAATAGGATGCAATTCAATTCAAATGAATGCTAGAGAACGCTGAAAGCCTTCCATTTTGTTTCTGGACAGCACTGGATTAGTTATATTTGCAATAGCATAGCAAGATAACAGAACTGGAGTGGTTAGTATTCTGTCTCAGACTTACTTTGGCTGAAATTGATACTGTAGAAGAGGTAAAAACACTCATTTCTGTAAGGACGCAGTCCTCCAGGAGCTGACTTTGACACGCCACGTTTGACGGTTTAACGGAAACTAACTTACCTGCACGAGCACGAGGTGTTTAAATGAAGTGCTTTGCTTCCACCATGCGTTAAATGTAGGAACTGCATGCAGTTGATCGTTGCCCAACACAAAAAAGCCCCAACAAAAATCTCCTATCAAATTGTACATGAATGTTGTTTCTAACCTTTACAACTCTTGCATGTGATTCCCAACTCGACCAGAAACATAAAACCCGTTTAAGCTAATATGCAACCATAGGCTAATAAGCGATTACAACTGGATGGTTGTGTTAAATTCTGTATTTATCTGCAAGCATATACTGTAGATTAGCACAGTCGTCTAATTTTCTACATCAAAAGTCGCACAAAAACAATTACCAACCTCAGTTACAGTTGGTCAACCTAATTTGGGAGCACTTTTTGACGCATTTCTTTCAGCTAGTCACTTAGGGTTAGCCAGAGGTGGCAGAAGTAGCATGAGTTCTTTGCTTAAATAAAAGTACATAAAGTAAAAAAGTACAATACTTTAAAAAGCCATTCTAACTCAGGGGAAGAGATGCACATCCATGTAACTGAGGGTACATAATGATTTGCTACAGCTAAATGAATCATCTGCAAAAAGCACACAAATTACATTATCATCTTTAGATAACCACAGCATAAACAGGATACAACCTATTCAGATATGAGGAACCAAAATATTAAAAAATACTTTGGAATCTTTTAATAAATACTGCTAAATATCTAATAACTAGACATGCCGATATTCAGTAATGCACTGTATGACTCTGAAACAGTCACTGCATTTTAGTCAAACAGCAGCTTCACCATTTTCTTTAGAGCAGTTATTTCCAAACTCTCCACTACACTACTTAATTTAAAAATACTTATAGAAAACCTTTAAAAATATTCATCACAGGAACTTACTAAACCACTAGGGTAAAGTGTGTACAATTATCTTGGGGAGTAGAACGCATTATGATGAACATTTAAAAGGACTGTGGTAGCCTAGTGGTTAAGGTACTGGACTCTGGACCAGAAGGTCAAAGGATCAAATCCCACCTCCGCCAAGCTGCCACTGTTGGGTCCTTGAGCAAGACCCTTAACCTACAATTGCTTGGATTGTAAGACTGTATCAATTGGAAGTCGCTCTGGATAAGGGCGTCTGCTAAATGCTGTAAATGTAAATGTAAAAGTCTAAGAAAGACTTGATAAGTGTTATACTTACAGTGTCTTGCACGACTCGCTAGAACGCTTGGTGATGCCAGTTTACACTTTTGTCGATGCAGTAGGCCCATTCTCCAAAAACTCTCCAAAAAGTCATCTGAGTACCTCTATGATCTCTCTTTGGTGTATCATAAATGCCTGTAAAGGTGTACCTGCTCTGTGATTGTGTAATTTTTGGCCCTAGTGCCAGTTGCAAACCTAGGATTCTGGTTTGCGCCTCATAGGGTGCTTGACTAAAAAATAAATAAGACAATAATTATTAAATAGACCCGTAAAAGCTAACTAATGAGCCTCCCAAAGGAAAAAAAAAGATTTCTTAAGATATCGGGTTTTCTATGGCTGAGGAGAAACGAAATAGATAAGTTTTAATTTTGTATTTAACAAAGGTTTACCCATTCTATTTATTCTCCTAAACCCCCCTTAGGAGAAAAAAAGGAGAACATCCCAAGATCTCATTTATAGGACTGATTTTACTGCTGAATGAGTCTTATATGGTTATCATTTAGTCTTATATGAACCTTAAAGAGAATAAGCTTCTATTCAGACAAAGAGATCCAAGTAAGAAACATAAGACACCACTGAGATCTTATTTATTTCTTATCCATGTCTAGTTGAAAGCTGCATTACCAACACCTGGAGAAACTCCTAAGACATACAGATGCAGTTGGTTCAGAGCTTTTATTGTATAAAAATAATTAGTGCAACTGAATTGTACACATTAGAACAGCAGTTATACAACAGTGTAAACACAACAAAAGCAATGTTACATAATGTAGAAAACAATATTTACCACCGTAGTAAATAGTACTAACTAAATGACGTACACATAGTAAATAGAACCACTGCAGAACAGTGTGAACACTAAGAGACAACAGTTCTTAGAGTGGAACCCACTGAATTATCAGTTCCTAATGAAATGGCTGAGATTATTTAAATGGTCAGTCACAGGGGTTTGGTATAAAATACTTAATTCTATAGAAAGTTAGAGTCAAAATTGTGGTGTTGATAGGAACCAGACGCCCACCTCTAAAAGCTCCCTCACAGAAAGTAAAGTCTAAAATGTATTGTAATCATTTTATTCTGCTCATGGAGGAGGAATATTTAAATACTTTAATTTAAACATTTTTTTTTCCCTTTAGATTAAATGTTTCCCTTAAATAACCATTACATATTAGAAACTCAGATAACATGTGTCGGATCACTGGTGATATTTGGATAAAATGTTTTTATTTGTGTTGTAGTCACTGCTGATAACTATTTTATTTATTATCCAAAACCATCAATGAACCAACACGTGTCTGAGTTTTTAAATACGTAATGTTACTGATGGTAAAACAGTGGAGAATTTGGAATAAGTTCTCATTGGGGACTATTGTGCCTTATAACTCCCTGGCAGTTCCCCTCTGCCATTTTACTTAAAAATACAGTTTAAGCCAAAAATTTTACACAAAAAACTACCATAAAACACAATGTGTCAAAACAAGCATACATAGGAAGCACATATGGTGTGTACTGAGATATTATATAATATATATATATATATATATATATATTATCTAATATATATATATATACTATATATATATAATATATATATATATATATATATATATATATATATATATAAAAATAAAAAATACACAGAGGGGGTGCTTTAACGGTGAGATACTGGCACAAGTGTGCTGCAGGCTGTAGATCGAAAGATCAGCAACACCGTGCCCAATATCTCACGTTAAAGCCCGACCTCGAGTGTATTACTGCGATTTATACCACAGTTCTTTAATCGCCATTTACTGTTAAAATTTTAAGATGAAGGCACAGAAGAAACGATTTGTTTATCAGCCTTCCTGAGTGGTTAAAATAGTTCCATTCTATCGTACCCGCGGCTCTAACTCTAAGCCCTTCAGTATTACAGTCAGGAACAGAATTACCAATAAACTGTTTATACACCAGGACAATAACAACACAATGTATCAATTGGTAAATTTTAAATCAATTAAAAATAATTGTTTCTTAACAGTGGTGCTTGAAAGTTTGTGAACCCTTTATAGTTTTCTATTTTTCTGCATTTAAATGGGACCTAAAACATCATCAGATTTTCACACATTCCTAAAAGTAGATAAAGAGAACCCAGTGAAAAACAACAGGGACAAAATATTATCTTGGCCATTTATTTATTGAGGAAGGAAAATGATCCAATATTACCAATTCATGAGTAGCCAAAAGTATGTGAGCCTATAGGATTAGCAGGTAAATTGGAAGAGGAATGAAATTAAGAGTCAGGTGTTTTCAGTCAATGGATGCCACCAATCAGGGGCGAGTGGGCCACCCTATGTTTATTTAAAGAAACAAGGGATCTACAAAGTTCGCTCTTACACAACACGTTTGTGAAAGTGTATCCGGCACGAACCAAAGTGAGATTTATGAGGACCTCAGAAAAAAGGGGTTGTTGATGCTCTCAGGCTGGAAAAAGGTTGCAAAACCATCTCTGAGAGTTTGGACTCCACCAATCCACAGTCATTTACAGACTGTGTACAAATGGAGGGAAATTCAAGACCATTGTACCCTCCCTCAGGAGTGGTCGACCAACAAAGATCAAGAGCAAGGCGTGTGGTAGTTTTGGAATAGTTGGCGGGTCAAAAGGACCCCCAAAAGAAACGTCAGCAAACTGAAGGCCTCTCTCACATTGGCTAATGTTAATGTTCAGGAGTCCACCATCAGCAGAACATGAACAACAATGGTGGCATGGCAGGGTTACAAGGAGAAAGCCACTGCTCCCAAAAAAGAACCAATGCTGCTCGTCTGCAGTTTGCTAAAGCTCACGTTGACAAGGCCAGAAGGCCATTGGAGAATGTGTATGGATGGAATGAGACCAAAATAGAACTTTTTGTTTAAAAGAAAAGTGGATGTTTGGAGGAAAGGAAAAACACGCATTCCAGCATAAGAACCTTATACCATCGTTGAAACATGGTGGTGGGTTGGTAGTATCATGGTTTGGGCCTTGTGTTGATATACATATGGGCGGACAGCGTTGCCATCATTGAGGAACAATGAATTCTGAATGATATCAGAAGAATTATAAAGGGAAAATATCAGGACATATGCCATGAAAATGAAATCTCAAGAAAGGTGGGTCAGCGCAAAGAACACACACCCCCTAAGCACACCAAAGCCGTTCTACCCAAGAATGGTTAAAGAAGAATAAAGTTAATGGTTTTTGAATTGGCCAAGTCAAATCTGACCTTAATCCAATGGAACAATGGTGGGGAAAGGACCTGAGCGGGCAACTAATGTGAGGGAAACCTGGAAACCCACCAAACATCCCTGTTCTGTCCGGAGGAAGGGCTAAAAAATTCCTCCAAGGCCGTTTTTGTTTAACCGTGTTCTCTTTATCTCCTTTAGGGACTTGGGTGAACATCTGATGAGGTTTTAGGTATATTTATGAAAAGAAAATAGAAAAATAAAGGGTTCACAAAACTTTCAAACACCCTGTAATTATTCAATTTTTTTTTTTGACAGTTCCCCTTTAAAAAAAACAAATGTTGGTGTTGTGTGTTCAGTTCAAGTCTCAGATTCAGAGTCCAGTACATCTGCGTTCAAACAGCCAAAGTTAACCTGGAGTCATTTCATCATTTTGGGAAGGAGGCTGGCAAGGTCTCTGTTCACCTGTGTCTCGACAGTCAGTCTGGCGTGATGACGACTTTTGTTAATGAAGGCCTTTTTCAAATTCCCCACCTCAACTGCATTCCATCCCGACAAGTGTGGAAAATCACAAAACAATCAACACAGAAAAAACAAGGATGTGATTTAATATTTATACTCATTTAGTCTGGAAGTATCACAAAGCCTCGACTCACTTAAACAACTCGACTCACAAAAACATTCAGACCAAAATAATGTATATCTATTTGTAATAACTTTGCATTTTAGAATTTTTTTGAAAATAAAAACAATTGATGTACAGTACTATGCTAAAGTATTAGGCAGGTGTGAAATAAAATGCTACAAAGTAAGAACGGTTTTACAATAGAAGTAGTAATAGTTCATTTGTGTCAATTAAAATGCAAAGTGAATGAACAAGAGAAATCTAAATCAAACCAATACTCGGTGTGACCACCCTATGCCTTCAAAACAAATCAAATCAAGTCAAGTCAAGTCAGATTTATTTATTATAGCGCTTTTTACAATGGAGCATGTCTCAAAGCCAATTTACAGGTTTAGATTATCTTTCCTAAATAACTACGTCCAATCTCAAATTGGAGCAGCCTAGGGCAACAGTGGCAAGGAAAAAACTCCCGAGTTCTAGGAAGAAACCTTGGGGGACCAAGGACTCAAAAAGGGACCAACCTCCTTGGGCGGCGTAGATGATAAATCTAAGAGCGAATAAAGTCAGGGTCATAGTTCGAATGGAATGTGAAGTATGCACATCGACATTAAGTGGCCGGAGGGTAGGGTATGGCTGATAAATCTAGAGCGAAACTAAAGTCAAGGGAGTTCATGGTCGAAATTAAAATGTGAATATGCACAGTGGAGCTCCAACAGATGTACAATAGGTAGGCCGGAACTGCCGGAAACAAACATATCAGGAGAGAAAACAGAAATGTTAGTTAGTTATTGAATTAAGAGCACAGTTGTCTATTAACAATCACTGATTGCCATGTTTTTTTTTGTTCCCCCCCAATCACTGATGCCAAGTGTGTAGCCATGAGAACCCCGGCAGGCATTAGCTATAGCAGACATAGCTAGGAAAGCTAGAAAGAAGGAGAACTGGTAGGAAACCACAGCCAAGAGGGATCACATGAGACTTGGCAAAAACCCCACGAGCGGCAGAAGACAGCAACCAACGTCTCTGATCACCATAAGACTCTTTGACTATGAACCCCCGCTCTGCCTTATTCTAAGGCAGGAGCATGAGTCAAGATCAGAGGACCGAAGCTAGTTCAGCCAGACCGCCCACTCGACACTCCGGCTAGCGGACAAGGCAGGCAGGCCAGAATGGACTCCCAGACTCCGGCCCAGCAACCCAAACCATGACAAAACCTGGTCTAAAATTTCTAGTCAAAAGCCTGCTAAATAAGTATGTCTTTAGCCTAGACTTAAAACTTTGGAGAGTATCTGAGTCTCGAATGAAAGTGGAAAGTTTATTCCATAGTTGGGGGGCCAGGTATGAGAAAGCCTTTTCCCCTGCTGTGACTTTTTTAATTCTAGAAACTAAAAGAAGTCCTGTACCCTGCGAACGAAGTAGACGAGTTGGATTGTAAAACTCAGAGTTCACTCAGATAATGTGGGGTAAGAAGTATTTTGTAATCAATGCGGAATTTAACTGGTAACCAGTGCAGTAATGATAGAACACGGGTGATATGATCAAATTTTCTAGTTCGAGTTAGCTCTCGGGCAGCTGCATTCTGAACTAACTGAAGTTTATTTATAGATTTACTAGAGTGAGTAAGGCGTTACAGTAATCCAACCTTGTGGTTATAAACGCATGAACAAGTTTCTCTGCATCATTAAAAGAGGGGATATTTCTAAGTTTAGTGATATTACGTAATTGAAAGAAAGCAATTCGAGTGATGCTGTTGATATGTGCATCAAAAGAGAGATCTGAATCAAATGTGACCCCTAAGTTTTTTACAGACAGACTGGACAATACTGGACAGCCATCTAGATTTAGGATAGATGTAGTCAACCTGTCTCTCACAGCCTTGTGTCCCACTAACAGAACCTCAGTTTTATTTGAGTTAAGTAAGAGAAAATTAAATAACATCCAATATTGTATTTCCTTTACACAGTCCTCAATTGTGTTGATTAAAAGGCAGTCATTAGGTTTGGCTGATATGTACAGCTGTGTATCATCTGCATAGGAGTGGAAACTAATGTTTATGAATAACTGAGCCTAGTGGCAGCATGTACAGAGAGAATAAAAGTGGGCCAAGCACTGACCCCTGAGGCATGCCATACTTCACTTTTGAGAGCTTAGACCTTAGATTTTTTATATGAACAAACTGGTACCGGTCGGTTAAGTAGGATTTAAACCAAGAAAGTGCCAATCCCTTAATACCTACAGTATTTTCTAGTCTGTTTAGTAAAACATCGTGATCTAGTGTGTCAAATGCTGTACTTAAATCTAACAGAACAAGAAGAGAAACACATCCCTTATTTGAGGACATTAACAAGTCATTTAGTGCCCTAATTAATGCTGTTTCAGTACTATGATGGGGCCTGAAGCCAGACTGAAATATTTCATAAATTTAATTCCTTTGGAGGTAACTGCAGAGCTGCTGATAGACGGCTTTTTCTAAGATTTTGGACAGAAATGGTAGATTTGAAATTGGTCTATAATTAGATATCACACAAGGGTCAAGATTGGCTTTTTTAATCAGTGGTTTGATAATGGCAGACTTAAAGGATTTGGGCACATAATCAAAGGTAAGGGATAAATTTAAAATAACCAACACTGGCTCTATAATACTAGGTATTACTTGTTTGAGTAGACGTGTAGGAATTGGATCTAATAAACATGTTGATGACTTAGATGAGCTGATCAGTGCGGATAGTTCAGTATTAGTAATTGGGGTAAAAGATTCTAATCTTGATTTACAGCTCATTAAACAGATGTCTTCACTAGTTCTGCATCTGGAAGGTGGCTGAATAGTTTGGTGATGTGATGAGCATTGAGTTTTATGTCTAATATCTTATCATTAAAGAAAGTCATGAAATCATTACTGTTAAAATTACACAGCATGGGAGAGTCTGTGGGGTTTTTTGTTAATTTGGAGACTGTATTAAAGAGAAATCTTCGATTATTCTTATTTTTCTCTATGATTGAGGAGAAGTATGCAGCCTTAGCTTTAATAAGGGCATGCTTATACTCTACCATGCTGTCCCTCCAAGCAACCTCCAATTTACTATGTCTCCACTTGCGCTCTAGATGCCGTGTTATTTGCTTTAAGGTACGGGTGTGGTCATTATACTATGGTGCTAGCCTTTTTTCCCTAATGCGTTTCACCCTAGCAGGAGCAATCGTGTCCAGGGTTGAGCGAAGCACACATTCTAATTGGTCATTTGCACACTCAAGGTGATTTCTCTCCTTAGGTGTATTAAATTTCAAGTCTGGTAGGTTTTTAATAAACGCAGCTGGAGTAGCAGATGTGATAGTGCGCTTGGTGTGATAACGAGGCAGAAGGATTTTATTTATTACAGATAGCTCAAATACTAAAAGATAGTGATCTGAAATCGAATCACTTTGCAGGAAAACATCAAGGTTATCTATATTGATACCAAATGTTAATATTAGATCTAAAGTATGATTACAGCGGTGGGTTGGTCCCATCACATTCTGAGTGATACCCATGGATTCTAAGATGGATTCGAAAGCAATTCTAAGTGGATCCTGTTCATTGTCAAAGTGAATATTGAACTCACTTACAATTAAAGCCTTATCTGTTGACAGTATTAAGCAAGAAAGAAATTTAGCAAATTCCTAAAAAGATTCTGAATAGGGACCAGGAGGACGGTAAATAGTGATAAGCTGAAAAAAAATGTGGTTTTGACTTCCATAATGATGGATCAGTCACATTAAGAATCAGTATTTCATTAGCCCTGTAATGGGATTTAGTTGTAACACCTAGCTCTTTGTCAAAAATTGTGGCTATGCCTCCCCCGACCATTAGGACGAGGGCGATTAGCATGACTGCATCCAGGAGGTGAGGCTTCATTTAAGGCTAAATATTCATCAGGTCTAATCCAAGTCTCAGTGAGACAGAGAGCATGTAAACGTTTATCAGTGATTATTTCATTTAAAATCACTGCTTTGTTTGTAAGTGATCTAACGTTAAGTAATCCTAGCTTTAGTCTAATGTTGTTATTTCTTTGGGAGCTATTTGTGCTATCTGGGAAGCTATCTCTTTATACTAATGAGGTTATTAAAACAGACCTTTTGAGAGCGTTTACGTTTAGGGCAGATGCGGGTAACAGACACAGTTTCAATAATGTGGGTTCTGGGTGACGGTATATGGCTACCAGCAGACAGTTGGTTAAGCCGGTTTGTCTGCTGCCTGACCCCTGCTCTGGATAGTCAGCCCCTAACCAATCGGGCCATAAGACTATGGGCAATGTTGCAGGAGATGAGAGCGGCACCCTTCCGAGTGGGATGGACACCGTCCCATCCTAAAAGGCCAGGCTTACCCTCAAAGGCTGTCCAGTTGTCTATAAAGCCCACGTTGTTTTCAGAGCACCACTTGGACAGCCGCAGTTCAGCGACCATAACCTGCTGTAGGCTTGGTCACCTCGCCGCATTGGGATGGGGCCAGAGCAGACTACAGCATCGGACATCGCCTTCGCCACGCTAACCACCTCTACAAAATTAGCCTTAGTAACCTCTGACTGACGAAGGCGTATATCATTAGCCCCTACATGATTAACTATCCTAGAGAATCTGCGGCTCTCGAGTTCACTAAGACTCGTTACAATGTCCGGCACTCTGGCTCCGGGGATACAGAGAACTCTAGCTGCTGGTGTCCCTAAAGGGGTAGCAAGTTTCACGTGTCGTAAAATAGAGTCACCTATGACCAGAGCTCTTTCAACAGGCTGCTCAGTGGGTTTTTCACTGAGGAGGGCAAACCTGTTGGACACGTGAACAGGTAAAGAGTGGTGCTCTCGTGGACTAACCTTACGACTATGTCGCCGAACCGTCACCCACTTGCCCTGCTGCGAGGATTCTGCCGGGGCTCTAACTTTACCTGTGGCATCCAGATCTGCTAAACTAAGAGCTGAGCTAGCCTTCTTTAATGTCTGCATGCCCGCCTCTAAAACTACAATCTTCTCCGTCAGACTGGCTACAAGCCTACACCTATCACAAGTAAAATTTACACTAATGACGGAGGAAGAATAGCTGAACATGCCACACTCGGCACAGGGAACAAGCACAGCAGAAGACATGTTAGTACAATTAATTAAAGGTACTTAGCTTCGGGTGGTGTTGTGGGGTGCCGAGTGAAGATCTGGTTCTTTTGCAGCCAATGGTCCAATGCAATGCTCAATTAAAGCGTTAATACAAGTTAATACAAAACGTCACAAAAAAGTAAGTCTCAGAAAGAAGGTGGGATAAGACTGTAAAAAAGTTATTAAAACACACACTACTGCGAAAGAAGACGCAACTCTGGTAATTTGCTAATGGCTACAAACACAAGCCGGTATACCTGTAAAGTTGCTAAATAACAATTAGCCGCAAAAAAATATAATCCGCCGGTACGAGAATAAAATAATTAAGATGTTGTAAAAACCTACTATATATACGATTATATATGATACAGATGCGATCGGGAATTAAAATAGTTCAAAGGTAATAAGCTGCTAACAGCTACGAAACGGCGTGTGTCCTGTGTGCAACTGCGGAGAATCAGTCTGGGTTGCCAGATCCTCGCAATCCTCGTGTCAGTTCTCTCAGCGTTCTCTCAGCCAATTCTTCTTGGTACTCTCACACAGTCTGGGATTTTGTAGGATTATAGTCAGGTGTATGATTAACAATTATACCAAACCGATGATAATAATTATCATTTGCAACACAGCCATTAAATGAAAAAGAAGCAGATGTGTAGGAGGCATAAAACTGGGTGAGGAACAGCCAAACTCTGCTACAAAGGTAAGGTTGTGGGAAAACAGTTTTGTGTCACAGGACATACAACCATGGCAAGTTTGAGCACAGTAACAAGACACAAGGTAGGTATACTGCATCAGCAAGGTCTCGCCCAGGCAAGGATTTCAAAGTAGACTGGGGGTTAAATTTGAAAAAGTACAAAGAAATGGGCAATGCTGCGGAACGTAGATGCAGTGGTCAGGCACCTCATGCTTACTTCCCTTAAAAACTGGAAGATGTCCAGCAGTGACATCAGCAAAGAAGTGGCAGAAACCAGTGGGGCACTGACACACCCATTGACTGTTCTGAGAAGTCTGGTCAGAAGTGGTCTTCATGGAAGAATTGTGGCTACAGCCAATATCACCAAGAACTATCTTCAGTGTAAAGAAGAACAAGGAGTCCTGGAAGTGAGGATATGGACACACCGGAGCTCTGATCTCAACATCATCAAGTCTGTCTGGGATTACACGAAGAGACCAAAGGATCTGAGCAAGCCTACATCCACAGATGATCTGTGGTTAGTTCTCCAGGATGTCTGGAACAGCCTCCTTGCCAAGTTCCTTCAAAAACTGTGTGCAAGTGTACTTAGAAGAACTGAAGGCAAAGGGTGGTTACACCAAATACTGATTTGATTTAGATTTCTCTTTTGTTCATTCACTTTGCATGTTGTTAACTGACAAAAATAAACTACTAACACTTCCATGTTTGAAAGCATTATTACTCTGCAGCATTTTTCCAAACCTGTGTAAAACCTTCGCACAATACAGGCTATGGTGCAAACATCTAATAAAGATCATATTAATCATAATATGGAATTGATGTTTATTGTATGTATCAAGTCCATTCTCAACAGAAAACATAGAAACAAAGTTCATGAAAATGTGTTTTGTGCACTACTTCAAACAGGACAACAGAAGCATTCAGTGAAAAGTGCAGAAAAACTTCAAGCTCATTCACCACTATTATTCTAAGATTACTTGAAAAAAAAGAAAAAAAAAAAAAAAAAAATACAGATAATATCACGGTGGTTTAGGTCTGATAGACTAGCTAATAATATTACCTGAAAAGGATGCAGATAGCTAGTCCCCGAATGACTTGCTAACGTGAACTGCCAAAATAATACTAGAAAACACAAAGGTGCAAAGGTTGCTAACATTCAGGAACAGTGTGAGAATATAACCAACATTTACATAAAAAGAGCAAATTAACAAATTAATTTAATGTATAGACACTACTGATGTCTTAGGCCTAGAGTTAACAATATGATACTGGCGTGCATTCAGAAGAAGGGCATTTTCAACCATAGAAAGTTTCAGTTGATCTGGACAAAAGTGCAACAAAATAGAATAGAAAGGGCAAGTTGTTCTACAAAACCGATTAAAACTAGAAAATTAGGTCCAAAGAGACAAAGAACTTCGTGTTTGGAAGCTATCTGATTAAGGCCAAGGATAGGTAACAAAGGGATGGTTGAAAGTGAGACTTCTAACGCAAGCGTGTGAAAATACAGTGTTATGTATTTATTAGTAGTATGAATTATAAGTGTGTGACTGGTGTTGAATTAATTAAAGTAATTAGCACAATCATTTGCGGCAGTTAACATAAATTAAATGGAGGTGTGTATTACAAAAGGTTACTAACTTAAATAAGTCATAAGTATTAGACTAACTTAATAAATTTGAGTGTCTTAATGAACTAACCTTTAACAGAGAAACATGTAGGTGTGTGTACTACTTAGGTAAATCATGAATTGCAGAATGATGCTAGTTATAAGCATTGCTAATCATATATAAGTTAGACTGAGCATATATTGATTAGGCCTCATGTTGTTGATTAAGTATGTAGCAGATCAAAGCATTAATACTGAATATATTAGTCCAAGATTAGTCTTGATTATTGACAAACAAGTGTAATATATGTAAAATTGTTTGATTCCCTAAGAACATTAAGTTAGAAAAGTATGTGTGTGTGTGCAATCAGTTACAGCAGAAGGCATTCAAACTTGAAGATGAATTTTGTAACATTTGTGTGCGGATGAAGGAGCCACCCCTCCACAGAGAGATGAAAAAATGTTCGTTAGCAGAGTGTTCTTGTCCTTGGAAAAAAGACACAGACACAAAAAGGGTTATTGACCTTAAGCCAAAGAGGGAGTGAAACTGCCAGGGTTGGGGCTAAACCTTTTGAAGCACACAGATGGAAATACTATCTGTGAGAGAGAGGTATATAAACTGCATGCTGTGATCAATACTTTGGAACTTGGCTGCACTGCGCTGTGAGCTAATTTCCCCAGATCTGCGAGAGAATAAAAAGAGATAGAGCTGTACTCTGACTCTGACCATCCTTTCTCTCCACACATTCAACGAACACGCGAAGTCTGAGGTGAAGGACTTCAACAATAGCTAAAAATATATATATGTAAATGTAACGTACATTCGTGGACTTAACGTTACTCTTTTGGAGCTGCTCTACAATCCAACTTAAGGGCAAAGCAAACTCTGACTAACATCATGCTACCAACAGAAACTAGCATAGCATTCGGTCTGAAAACTACAATAAAGTTTTTATTAACAAAAAAAATTAAAATGTTAAAATAACAATAATAACTTCAAAAATACTTACCAAACTACGATTCCAGCCACAGAACAGCAGCTGCCGTAGGAGAATGAAGCTCTGCGGCAGCAGTAACTCACTCTGTGACTCAGCATCTCACCGGACCCGTTAGCTAAGCTCGCGCGCGCGAACTGCTAAGAAGTTACCGAAAGTTAAGTCTTTATCGTAAACTATGTACATGTTTAAAACAGAATGTTTACCAATCCAGTTTAGGCGAGTATATGAAGTATTTAATTACCAATATCTAAGTAAACCGCTTTCCCTTACAAGCCCCAGTATCCTCCATGTTTATTACCACAGTATGCTAATGAGCTGGTTCTGACCAATAGCCGAACGGAGGGCATCGCGTCAGACGCTCTGAGCTGTCTTTAGGTTTAAAGCTTGCAGTTGTGGACTTTAATATTTTAAGCCGTTTTGAACTATTCTTCACAGTTTTGACTATAAATAGAATAATTTTATTTTTAATTACAAAAATAACAGCATATAGACAAAATAATTGTGACGGACAAGCTATACGCAAGACAAATAAAAAACGCTAAAAAGAAAAAAAAAAAAACACCGTAATAAATGGCAACAAACAGGCAGTACCACAGGGACAAAATCAGAATACAGGTGAAAAGTAAGACAAGCAAACAAAATAATATGACAGACAGACAGACAGTACACACGGATAGGTGGAGGAAAAAAAACTAATATACTGATAATAATATTCACAGCACTGCACAGCTACTGTGTATCCTACTCCCGTACTCAATCAGTGTCTACGGTGAATTATTAATTATACCGAGTGACAATTTAAATATAAATGCATACATTTATACCTAACAAACAAAATACAGCGACAGTGAGAGAAAAAATCATAACGTTACCATTGTGCTCAACAAATTGCCATTTGAGAAAGTGCAAGTTGCTTTTTTAATTACCTGTGATAGCGGCCACTACGACAAAAGTCAATCATTATTGAGAAGAAGACTAGATTAAAGTGCCTAATTTGTTTCGATTTGAGTGGGCTAGTGCTCTTTTAATAGATTGATCAATTGTGTTAGATAATTTTTTTTATCTTCCAATTTAGTAGTAATTTTGTTGTGTGTTGGGCTGCACTATACTAACAATAAAGGAATGGAATTGTGCCTTTTCGATTCGTGATTCTTACCACTGAGAGTTTCCTAAAATAGACATACAGATGGGACATTAGGAATGTGGCTCCCCAGACAAGAGATCATTTTGAAGTTACTTTTCCCCAAGAATTTGGGGGACTAGTCTGCAAGTTCTGGAACGAGTGAAAGTTGATAAGTAGTCGTCAGTTTTGTTGGTTACGCACTGTGTACATATACTTGAAAATTACTAAATCCCATTTTGAACATTTTGTATTGAGTAATGTGTGTCCTATGAATGATTTTTTATTGAATTAATTGAATTATTTGTATGTTTGAATATTGAATTCTTTGTCTTTGATGAGTGATGTATTAAATCACCATCTTGGCCTGGTTGTAGTTTTCTGTATGTCACTAAACTTAAAAGTAATTAAGGCATGATCAGAGCTTACTTTTGGATGGATTGTATATTTTCATAAATGCAGTATAATGGAGTTGCTTGTGAGGAAAAAGTCAATGCGAGAGAATGAGTGATGAATTTGAGAGTGAGTCACGCACTGAATAATTTTAATTCTATTTTAATTTAAGTCCATCATACTGTCAGGGAACACAGTGACAGTTTAACATTTAATTCTTAAACGTTTTGTAATATAACTAAGAACAGAAGCATGAAGAGCAACAGAATAGAATTGGCTCTGATAGAACATGGAAGCAAATATTTGAAATTGTATTTAGTTTTTTTAGTTTTTCTTTGTAAACTTTTATTGTTGCCTTATCTACACCTGTAAGTAAAAGTAAATTGTGCAGAAAATAAACTTGTGTACTTTAACATACACATATGGAGATTTGAATTGTGATTTTATTTTGAATTACTTTCTCAAAATAAATAGATTTGAGAATCAGTAATGACAGATAAGTTTATCAAGGTATATTCAGAAAATTGGGAAGTCGCTGTTTCTTATGGATTTCTTGTTATGAGTCAACAATAAGATGAACTTTAACTTGTTAGAAGAGACCAAAAAAATTATGAGATCTTAAATGTTTCTTATGTAAATAGTATCATAAGTCTTGGATGAGACATAAAAGAGGCAAGTCTTCTGTGAGACAACTATAAGTTTGATTTAAGATCTCAAATGTTTCTCATGTTTTGCATGATGAGACGAATCTGAGATGAGACGAACTTAAGACAACGTTAAGAAGAATTTAAGAAATGAGATTTTGAAAATTCAAGCGTTGTTTCTCAGAAGACAAATTTCAGAAACAGGAGAAATAAGCTTAAATCTCACATTGATCTCAAACATGTCTTATTCATGTCTAGGAGAAGTAAAAGAGACAAACTTAAGATCTTATTTAGAGAATTTCTTTCCTCTGGGCTGTTTTGAAAATCTAGTGAGTAAAAAGTACAGATCTTTCTTTTGAAAGCTACAGAAATAATCAAGTACAGTACAGATACCTAAAAAATACTTAAGTACTTGTACTTTGTTACTTACCACCTCTGCAGTTAGCATATTAGATTTGGTACAGATTTCTAATACAGTCCTTCCCATTATATCTGGGCTTAAGACCAGTACTTGGAGCACACCAAGTGTGGCTGGGGTTTTTTCCCCCATAAATGCATCACCTGACATTGCAAGTCTCACCCAGGATTGGACACAGCAGTTTCAAGCAGCTGGTTCTACCTACTGAGCCACAAGAGCTCCATTTCTTTAGTCACTTTTTTGTATCAACTTCTTAACCTCTTCTTTCACCCTTCAGTGGTTTATATTAAGCGCTACAGTGACTTCAAGTCAAGGTTTGAGAGATATGTAGCAGTAACTGTTTTTCCAGATGTCCCAGTGTCCACTATTTGTGCCCCCTTCAAAATTTTCCAGTTAGCTACAATAATGACAAAAGCACCTGCTTTCAAAATGACTTTCATAAGAAACAGTGCGTTTTGACTACTACCTAAATTATCCTGCCTAGGTTATTTTGCTGCAGTAATTTTTTTTTTTTTTGTAAAAGATCAGCTTGCCTGGATTTGTCAAATGTGCCTACAGTCTCAACAATGGCTCATAGTTAAGCAGAAACACAATATCCAGACCTGAAAGTTTGCGATCCCTTTAGGATTATTTATATTTCTGCATAACTTTGACCTCAAACATCATCAGAAGAAACCAACATGATAATATCTATGATCGACAAAAGTACGTGAACCTTTGCTTTCAGTATCTGGTTTGACCCACTTGTGGTCTGCAGGTTTCCAGTAGCTGTCCTAGAAATCAGCTTGGAGGAATTTTAACCCATTCCTCTTTAAAGAACAGCTTCAGCTCCAGGTTGTTGGTGGGTTTCCTCACTTGAACTGCTTGCTTCAGGTCCTTCCACAATATTTCTATTGGATTAAGGTCAGGAGTGTGACTTGCTCAGTCTAAAACATTCATTTTCTGTAACTATTCAAACTTCACTATGAAAGCCCAGGGGTTCCTCAGGAACTGCCAGTTCCAGCATCTCGCTCTTCCTTCTGAGTCACAGGAGGTCCAAGCACTAAGTGCAAACCACATTGGTCTTCTAAATGGCGAATGGAAGAATAAAAGAAATAGTCCAACAAAGAACAGGAAATTACCACAGATCTATAAGCCTGACCAATAACCAGTGAAGTTCTTTGTAAACTGTACACTCCTAAGCAAAAAGACAATGGGCCAAACCGAAAATATTAGGAAACTAGGAAGAATAGAAGGAAGAGCAGCTATGTGGTTTCTGACAGCGAGCCCCATATATTTTGCTTTTTTGGAGCCCAAGACTGCATTTTGTAGATCTCTGAGTGTAGATATCTGTCACTCCTGGTTCCTGGAGTTTGTTTTCAGGTTTGTGATGGGCTGCATTAGGTGTGGCAAATTATCAACCAACGGCTGACCGTTTAAAAAAAACAAACAGACGGAAGATAATTTGTGACTATAGAACGTGAATTTCCCTGTTTCCAGCCCCCGTCAGTTCACTGCAGCAACAAGCAGCGACAGGCAAATGGTGGCTCTGGTGTCAGGAGTGCATTTTCTTAATTCTCGCTAATTTTCTGACCAATTATTTATTGTTCGGATCATTAAATGCTTAATATTTAACAATTTTAGCTTTGCCCCATGTTTCACCTAGAAATGTATAAGGAGCTGAATTGTAAAAGAAAATCGTAATTAACGAATAACAAGAATAACAAAAAGCTGAATTTAACTTATCTGTAGAAAACTGTAATTATCGAAGAGCATAACAATTAGCCTTTATACACATACAACATATAAAAACAGTCCTAAAGCCATGTTGCCTTTGAAAAAGGATTCTCTTTATTTACAGGTTTATTTGGGTGTACAGTCGATAAAAATGTGCATTTCTCATTCTTTCATCACCCTTATTTTAAACTCTCTGACGAGAGCTCAGAAACAGTGCCATCGCACTTCTGTGTGTTTGTGTGCATTTGTCCAGTTATATCCTCATCAGTGGCTTTCCCCCTTCTTCCCTACAACCTGTATTTAAAAAAAAAAACACACACACACACACACACAATCATATTAAATGCTGGTGGTGACACAAAAACTCTTCTATTTGTACTGAATGTTATATCACTGGTGTTACTGTTACCCGTTTGAAGTCGTTCATGTTGGTGGCCTGTACTGGGGTTCCTATAAAGGTCAGGTAGTTCACCTTCGTCGTCTCCTCGTCTCCTTGGTTTGACTTAATGAAGAGCTGAACACATGCAGGACGAAAACATGATCATAAACACACCAGTAGAATAACATGTGAAATATGAATGTTCAGCTTCCATTCCACTAGAGGACGACATTGTCCAAAGATTCTAAAGGGAACAGGTGTAAGGATGGTGCGTCAGTCTATCAGAAGGCCACCAGGAGCCAGTGCTTTCCTATGCATTATTAATCAGAAAATCTTACCATTTTATCCAGCTGTGTATATACAATTATCCTAAAGGTTGCCAATTATTCTGTAAAATCATTTCAGGGTTATATACAAGCATTAACAGGATCAAAGGCGACTTACAGTGACACTGTTGACGTTCTGAAATTTGACATATCTGAGAGAGATGAGGCCTTCGTCTTTGTAGTCTTCCTCTGAAAGCTCTAGGCTTTGTGTCGGTTCACTCCTCTCAGCGTCGTCAAAGTCCATAGAACGAGGGAGATTAATGAAGATCTTTACACACTTTGGGGCCTGGGCTGAAGAAGTTATGAGGGTGAACATGGAGAAAGAGGGGAAGAGGAAAAATACGATTGTCCCTTATTGCGCTTAGCTAGGAGATTAGAGGCAAATCCTGAACACTATTCTAGAACAATGTCGCTTTTAGATTGCTCTAAAACAGAATTTATGAAGCGCTACAGGCCCTCAGAGATGAGAAGAAGCAGTGAGGACTAACTAAAATGAATATCTAAATACAGTGGGGCAAAAAAGTATTTAGTCAGCCACTGAATGTGCAAGTTCTCCTACTTAGAAAGATGAGAGAGGTCTGTAATTTTCATCATAGCTACACTTCGACTATGAGAGACAAACTGAGGAAAAAAATCCAGGTAATCATATTGTAGAATTTTAAAAGAATTTAATTGTAAATTATGGTGGAAAATAAGTATTTGGTCAATAACAAAAGTTCAACTCAGTACTTTGTAACATAACCTTTGTTGGCAATGACAGAGGTCAAACGTATCCTGTAAGTCTTATCTAGGTTTGGTAGCTGGTATTTTGGTCCATTCCTCCATGAAGATCTCCTTTAGAGCAGTGGTGTTTTGGGGCTGTCGCTGGACAACACAAACTTTAAACTCCCTCCACACATTTTCTATGGGATTGAGGTCTGAAGACTGGCTAGGCTACTCCAGGACCTTGAAATGCTTTTTATGGAGCCACTCCTTTGTTGCCCGAGCGGTGTGTTTGGGATCATTGTCATGCTGGAAGACCCAGCCACGTTCCATCTTCAATGCTCTCACTGATGGAAGGAGGTTTTGGCTTAAAATCTCACGACACATGGCCCCGTTAATTCTTCCCTTAATGCAGATCAGTCGTCCTGTCCTCTTTGCAGAAAAACAGCCCCAAAGCATGATGTTTCCACCCCCATGCTTCACAGTAGGTATGGTCTTCTTGGGATGCAACTCAGCATTCTTCTTCCTCCAAACACAACGAATTTAGTTTTTTACCAAAAAGTTCTATTGTGGTTTCATCTTGGTTTTCACATGATATTCTACCAATTCTCTTCTGGATCATCCATATGCTCTCTGGCAAACTTCAGATGGGCCTGGACAAGTACTGGTTTAAGCAGGGGGACACGCCTGGCACTGCAGGATCCGAGTCCCTCTCAGCGCAGTGTGTTACTGATAGTAGCCTTTGTTACTTTGGTCCCAGCTCTCTGCAGGTCATTCATCAGGTCCCTCCGTGTAATTCTGGGCTTTTTGCTCACCATTCTCTTGATCATTTTGACCCCACGGGATGAGATCTTGAGATTTTCTTCCTGGTGTCCTTCGACAGCTCTTTGGTCTTTACCATGGTTGAGTTTGGAGTCCGACTGTTTGAGGCTGTGGACAGGTGTCTTTTATACACGTAACGAGGTCAAACAGGTGCCATTAATACAGGTAACGAGTGGAGGACAGAAGCGCTTCTTAAAGAAGGTGTTACAGGTCTGTGAGAGCCAGAAATCTCTTGCTTGTTTGTGGATGACCAAATACTTATTTTCCACTATGATTTACAATTCAATTCTTTAAAAATCCTACAGTGTGATTTTATAGATTTTTTTTTTCATTTTGTCTCTCAAAAATTACAGACGTCTCTCCTCTTTCTAAGCAGAAGAACTTGCGCAATCAGTGGCTGACTAAATACATTTTTGCCTCACTGTATGTAATAACCCTGGTTTAGTTTCAGGATTCGTTTGTACTAATCTAGACAATGATAAGTCTGAAACGGAAGTCTTACCCAAATCTGAAGCCTGTAGCTTCATCGAGAAAAGCTTTACAGGCTGAGTGAAGGCAAATGTGATGAGTAGCTGTACGAACAGAGAGAAAACATTAATACATTAATAATGTTTCCATCCAGCACTCTTGTGCTAATATTAAGAACAGCATGATGACATATAATGACAGAGGTATGGAAATCCCCCTTGAAGTGGATCACATGAGCCATTATGTTCAACCCAAGAAACAAGACAATTGCAGCTTCTTATTACAGTTTTAGTTTCACTCTTAGTATAAACATCTTCCTCACATAACCAAAACATCACTCAAAAATGTCAACTGGTGGGGGTTTCTTGAAACCTTTCATACCACAAACAAGAAAAACTATTTAACTATGCTTGTGTCCTAATAATGTCTAAGCTAGGTTGTCTCTCAATATGTACTTCCAAAATCATTCGGGCTCTAAAATTGTAGATGTGATGGATAAGAATGTATCCCTGATTTTTCTCAGAGAGAGAAATATTAATATTTGGGATGCACCAAAACAATCCAAAGCTGAAACCAAAAATTTGATTATACGTCAAATATGAATATTTTAATTACATAGCAGAAATACCCATTATTGATACCTCACGAACACAAATTACTTGTATAATCACTTTGTAACTGATGCACTGATGCTGACCTGACATTCGATATGACATTCAATACCCTCTATTAGCTGCGGTTGCTCTTCTCGTGAAACATTATTCCGAAAGGTAATAAATATCAAAAACACTTTCTTCATACATGTAATTATTACTATTTGAATTATGATCACATTACAGGCAAACTCTGTTCAAGGAAATGAAGTTTGAAATTTGCCACGGCAGTTTCTCTATGCTGCCGTGTGTCAGAAATAAAGAACTATGCAGGAACTTCACCCTCTAAAGTTACTGTGTTCGCTTTGTGAGCAAAAAATTTTATACTTTTGCATTATTATGAATTTCATGTAGCTAAAACTTTACAGTTAATTCAAATTAGAATAATGTAAACTAACGATACAAGCAGCATAATTTGTGCTGGATAATAATGAACATGTATGCAATTTGGAGGTAAATTACTATATCTATGTATAATCTATATCTGTGGTAGCCTAGTGGTTAAGGTACTGGTCTCTGGAACAGAAGGTCTAGGGTTCAAATCCCACCTCTGCCAAGCTGCCATGGTTGGGTCCTTGAGCAAGACCCTTAACCCACAATTGCTTAGATTGTAAGTAACTCCAATGATTTGTGACTATCAAACAAGGCTGTAGTAGCCAAAAAAGTTCTGTACACTGGAACACAAGCGCATAAAACAGGTTCTGTGGCACAGAGTCTTAATTCTGTGCCGAAACTTTGCATAAATTAATATGCATTTAGTGTCCAAATCATATCTGTATCTACTTTTTGTACTGCTATGCACAGTTTCTGTTTTAATTCTGGTAGCATACTCTAATCATCATCATATCTGGGATGTTTGAAAGGAAAACAGATGAATGGAAATCAAGTTAGAAAATTCAACTTGAAGTGCCTATGACAGTTTTACTTTCACTATTGCATCAGTCACGCTCTGAGTTTCATTATAAACATCCGACACATAACCAGACTATAAGACACTGGTAAAAATGTCAACTGCTGGACATTTTAGATACCCTTTGCTTTCACGGATAAACAAATTTATATGTCCTAGGCATTAAATGGACTTCTATATCAGTGCGTCAACTGCATACAGTTCTAGTTCACAAACACCAATAAGTACATGGAAGTATGCAGACACACTGCAGGATATTGAAAAAGCATTTCATTTACGGTTCAGTTAAATGTGGTGAGGATCTTTCACCGAGAACTTCCAAATGCTTTGAGTAATTCGAACATAATCACAATGCACCTTGGGTGTGCTTAATGCGAGACGGATCAGATCACCTAAAAGCAATCTGACGCCAAATAGACTGCTTAATACACCCTTGTTAAGGCATAATGGCAGATTCATGCTTTGCCATCATTAGATTTAAGTGCTACTGTGATCATGAAGTAGGAACGTCGAGAGTCAGAAATCTCAGATGGTTTAAATGTTTCACATTTTAAGAAAGCACAAATAAGTCACAATCAAGTACTCAAAGCACCTCAAGCATAGCGCACGCAGCTCACCTGTTCATCGCAGTCTGACTCCAGGTAGGAGTCGTCCTTGGTTAAACAGTTTTCAAAGCCACAGTCATCGCTCTCGTTAAGACATTCGCATCCGGTTTTACTTACAAATGGCATGAGATCCATCTACATAAACACAAAAATAGGTATGAAAAACAAAGTTTGAGTAGAAAATAAATGGAATACTTAAATACTAACAAGTTATCTCAATCAGAACAAAGCAGACAGACCAGTGTATACAAGTGCAGCTCAATACAATAAGCACACTACAGATTAGAGATGCACTGAAATACCACAGGAAAAGAAAAGAAGAAAAAGTCAGGCTGAACCAGAGAGCGGAGACGAACACAGAAAGCAAGCAAACAAACAGTGCTTAGGGAGCAAAGCATGAACTCATCACACCCTGAAAATGATGGTGTTAAAACGATATCGACAAGCAGAACATGAGGATGGCCAAACGTGAGTACTGAAAAGCATTCATGAGCGACTAACAGTAACTTCCTGCATCTTTTTTGTCATTCATTCATGTTATGAATTGGAAAATAATCCCTAAAAACTATAATCCAATGCTCTAATTAGTGCGCCAGGCTGAAGAAGCTACTAATATCGACTAAAGATGGCCCAATAACGCTCACCGATCAAATCACAGCTGACACTGATCGAGGGCCGGGCTGGATGCAACTTTTAGCGTAAATCCCGACATAAAACATGGGCTGCGCCTGAAATCGCGTACTTCCATACTAAACACTACGCAGACGAAGTACAGTGGTTCCAGAAGGCAAACGAGAACCTACAACAATAGGGGTGCAACAATACAGAAATTTCACGATACGATACAATACGTATTGCTGTTTTTGCTCCAGGATACATTTTCGATACAACATGAAGAAAGAAATTTGATTTCAATTCCCTTTTCAATGTAGAGATCAAGGAGGAAAATGGCTTGCTTTTCTTGGTTAAAAAAAATAAAAATCACCACAGAGCTCTGCCATTGCTAATTTCTTTTTTGAAGGGCATGATCCAGGCACATCAGGGTCCACACTGTCTTCTTAAGGATTTATCTCCATATTCTCTCTAGCTATACACTATAGAGATACATTATGAAAACTTATTTATATCTGAGTTTCTATTTCTTCACGTTAACAAAAACAGCATCAAGCCTACCTGATGCTGCCCAATGCTTAAAATCTCTGTGGTGAGCATCTACATAGAGCACAGAACCTATTACATGCAGATGACTGCACCTCGGTGGTGGCAGTTGGCGAACAGCTCAATAAAGTTTTTTAAGTAAAATCTTAATGTATTCGATTCACAACTCGTATCGTATCAAAACCCCCGTATCAAAAAAATGTATATTACTGTGTGTATCCTAACACCCCTAGTGCGTACTGAAAGAATCTAGTACATAGTGGTTGAGTATGCCATCTCAGATGCAGCCATGGTCTAAACTGCTTTCTTATCATGTATAACAAACTATCCATACACAGTTGATTACAATATGGGGTTTCTTCTTCTTCCTTCAAAATGGGCTAAATTACAGAAATATCGGTCGATCGGCAAATGCATATCTGAAGGTTCACAGCTCATTGAACCTTCTATATCCCATATTCACACATTCTGATGTGCCACACTTTCTCAGCTACTACAGCCTAGGTTGAGAGTCAACTCAAAAATCAGCTTAAATGGTGAATGAGACACAGGCATCGATGAGCAAAAGTGAGAAAAGCTTTTTCACATTTGCTCGACAGTAATGCTGTTTATGTTACACTTACATATCCTTTGGGAATGTCCGAGTCTTCGTTACTCCCTGGGTCATTCTCAACATGCTGTCTGATTTTGTCCTCAAGACCCGAGGGATCCGCTCCTTGATACTGATCCACACGCACTTTGTTTCGGAAAAACAGGAATGTAGGTGTGGCAGAGATGTTGTTGGCTGCTGCTGTTCCCTGCAAAACAAAACACACAGAAAGTATCAAGCATCACATTTTTTAAATGTCCAAATGCACCCCAAAAGGACGACGAGCGGACCATACTAGGCTACTGTAATGCAAATACAAAAAGCATTCTCATAAGAAAACCGCATGCAAACCATATATAAATGCGTCTGATATACTGCCGAAAACATGAATGACTGATGTGGGATTCAAATGACCGATTCTTTTGTTTGACACATGAATGCACTGAATATAAACAACAAAGAGGACCAGCCAGATGAAACAGAGACTCGATGAGTGAATGTGAACCAGTTTATATAGCTATAAGTTAGAGAGAACGTACAGGTAGTGTGGGTACAAACAAAGGAGTACTACTTACAGTAGGACAGGCACATAAAACATATGAACGCCATTTACAGCTTTTTACAAATAAGCAGCGGAAACGAAGAGTAACTTGCACAAAAAATGGTCTCGAGTCTGTTTACAGCCGCAGCACCCGGATTAAAAAGACTGATTTTTTAATTCCCAGATAAGATTTACTATAATTTTTGAAGACCTTGAAGCGAACAGACGTTAGCTACACGTACTTGTAGTGCTTATGATCAAAACGTAATATATCCTCTGAAATGCAATCACGGCTTGACTAATGAGTAGAAAATCAGAAACCACTGACCTGACAGACATGAACATCGACTTCAAGAAAGACGACCTGTGGGTACTTGTTGCTTAGCATGTTGAATGCTGGAGCTATTCTGACACATGGCCGGCACCTGTTAAATTATACAGAAAAAAGAGACTTTTTAAAAGTAATACGAGGACTATAAAATTGGTGGCCGGAAGCCTATAATTATGGCTTGTTTACAGTTTCTTCACTAGCTAGGCTAACCGTTGCTTTTTTTGCTAAGTCATACACAGTTAGCAGTCATTGAGAAGGAAACTGAAGATAACAAAACACAAACCAGGGACCATATATGTATTAATACGAATGAATTGACACAAATAAACGAATAAAGAAGGAAAACTTGGACTAAAGTTATTTATGACCGTTTAAATGACTGCTGTATAAAACTTAACATCTGCCTATGCTAAGCTAACTGGACTGTGAATCAAAATCAGGTAGCGTAATAGCTATACTATACTAGTCCATGGCTGCGTCCCAAGCCGCGCATCACGTACTAACTAGTACGCTACCATAGTAAACACAAAGACGCTAATTTGACGAACTACAGAGTACGCAGCATGCGGTTTGGGACACAACCCAAGTTCAAGCGAAGTAGGCCCGCGGGCCGGAGCTTCTTACCCCGCCATGGTAAACTTCACTACGGCCAGTCTGGAACCCGCACTGCTTAACTCCGGCTGGAATTCCGGATCGCTCCCGATGACCTTCACCCCGACCATCTTTACATAACACGAACACCGATTCAGAATAAACACGGAAGGTTACAGTTACGATCCGCCACAATACTGATCAACACGCTCCAACAGTCCACGTTCCCGTCTGGGAGTGACGTCATTTGGCACGCGCACCAATCGAAAGCACAGAAAGCGGTGTTACCATCCGAGCCAGTCCGGCTGCCATGAAAGAATAAATAAGACTTTTAAAAATAACATCCATAACGTAAGATAAACTCTTATCGATTACTTTTATTTTGTGCACCTCCTTGTTTCTACACTCTATGTCCATTTGACCAGTTTCACTTACCATATAGATGCACTTTGTAGTTCTACAATTACAGATTGTAGTCCATGTTACTCTACGTACTTTCTTAGTCCCCTTTATTCTGTTCTCTGATGGTCAGGACCACCACAGATCAGGTATGGTGGATCATTCTCAGAACTGCATTGACACTTATGTGGTGGTGTTGTGTGTGTTGTGCTGGTATGAGTGGATCAGACACAACAGTGCTGCTGGAGTTCTTAAACACTGTGCACTCTATTAGACACATGTACCATATTGGTCTTCCTTGTAGAGTCAGAGGCAGTAGCTCATCTGTTGTTGCACAGTTTATACTAGTCATCCTGTAATCCTTCATCAGTGCTCACAGGTTCATGCCTAGAGGATGCTGTTGGCTGGACATTTTTGGTAGATGGACTGTTTTCAGTCTAGCAGTGGCACTGAGGTGTTTATAAAATTATCCAGACTGTAGGTAATAGATCAGAATACACTGCAAATATCCAATGTGCAGCAGTTATCTGGGTGTAAATGCCTTGTTGATTCCAGAAGTCAGACGAGAATGGGCAGACTGGTTTGACCTGATAGAAAGACAACAGTAACTCAAACAACCACTTGTTACAACCAAGTTATGCAGAAGAGCATCTCTGAATGCACAACTTGTCAAACCTTGAAGCAGATGGACTACAGCAGCAGAAGACCGCACTGGGTGCCACTCCTGTCAGCCAAAAACAGGCAACCGAGGTTGCAATTCACACAGGTTCACCAAAATTGGATGATGAAATATTAGAAAAATGTTGCCTGGTATGAAGAGTCTCGCTTTCTGCTGCAACCTTTGGATAGTAGGGTCAGAATTTGGTAGTATGGAAGGTTCAGACTGGTGGTGGTGTAATGGCATAAGGGATTTTTTTTTCTGGCACACTTCAGGCCCCTTAATATCAACTGAGCATTGTTTAAATGCCACAGTCTACCTGAGTACTGTTCCTGACTGTGTGCATCCCTTTATGACCACAGTGTATCACCATCATCTTCTGAGAACTACTTCCAGCAGGATAACACACCATGTCACAAAGCTCAAATCAAATCAAACTGGTTCTTGAACATGATAAGGAGTTCATTGTACTCGAATGGCCTCCACAGTTACCAGATCTAAATCCAATATAGCAACTTTTGGGTGTGGTGGAACGGGAGAGTCGCATCATAGATGTGCAGCTGAGAAATGTGCAGCAAAGGCATGATCCCATCATGTCAACATGGACCAAAAGCTCTGAGGAATTTTTACAGCACCTTGAGGAATTTATGGCACGAAGAATTCAGGCAGTGACAATAACGGTTTCCCTGATTACACCAAGGTGTAACGAATAAAGTGAACAGAACAACATACAATAATACCACCACATCAGTGCTGAGAATGAATCACCACCCAAACAGTACCTAATCTGTACTGGTCCTGACCTTTAGAGAACACAGTCAAAGGGATGAACAAAGCATGTAGAGAAACAGAAGGACTACATTTTGTAATTGTAGAACTACAAAGTGTTTCTATGTGGTAAGTGAAACTGATAAAATGGACAAGAGTGTAGAAACAAGGAGATGGTTGTAATGTTATGCCTGATCAGTTTACATACTCCAATATTCAAGATTCAAATGAAGCCTGAGGAGAAGTAACAGATCAGGATATATTGATTGAAGTGTCGATACTTTAAATCCCTTCTTTAATCAAAGACTAGGCTTAAACTAAATCCCTATCATCTCTAACAGCTGGGGAATACATGTCAGCAAACTGGTGTAAAAAAATAAAAACAAACACCTGTTACTAAACAAATTAGACACTTTTCTCTTGTATGGAGCTTTATTTTTCACATGTAATCATAATTAATTTCAGCAATACAGAATAACACATGCACCATCCCCAAACACATTTTAGCAAACAAAATTATTCCAGGGGGAAGTAATCTCTACTGCTGAAATGACAAACGTGACGAGACAAATGTGAGACAAGCGTTTTACTTATAATTGGTTTAAATGAGGGAGGGAAAAAAGATTCTGGATCACAAGTTTGTCATTTCAGCAGTAGAGATTACTTATGACCATTAGCAACTGAGAGAAGCTTGGTTTTTTATTAGAAGCTCTGTATTAGAACATTAAGCCACGTTAAGGATTGTTCAATGTAAGCTTTTATACTCTCCCAGATAATGCAGCATTTGCGCTATGAGACCAGTTGGTCTAACACGGTACAAGTTCAAGATCATGCTGGTACTCTAGTATAGCTTTTCTCAATCCTGGTCCTGGTGCCCCACCGCTTTGCATGTTTTAGTGTTTTCCTGCTCCCAACACACCTGATCCAACTACTCAGCTCATCACCAAGCCCTTTATTGAGTTAAAGTGGGTGTGTTTAAACAGGAGAAGCACTAAATTGTGCAGAGCGGTGGGGTGCCAGGACCAGGATTGAGAAACACTGCTTTAGATGTTTTGCCATGTTGGCGGTGTGACATCCTTTACAAAAGATCAGCTTCCCACACACATCGCATTGAGTGTTTCCTCTTCCTCAAAACAAAACCATGTGGTGACATACATCATTACATGATGAACCGGTCGTCCTGCCAGATAAGACACCTCATTAGTGCCGACATATTTTTGCACCACTGTGCATTTGAGGCACGACATGCGTCAGCAGTTACTGATAAGTGGAATCGAAATTCTTTTTTCTTAACGGGTACCTGGTTCTTGGAATTTTGGAATCGGTTCCGAATCAGAACCGGGTTTCAATTCCCAACCCTACCCATCATCTGATCAAATAATTCCAGACAGTGAAAACAGGCACAATTATTATTAAATTACAGTGTTATTAAAGCTCTAAATGCAGATTTAAATGCAGTTTTCCTACATGGGCAAGGGCAATACATCTCCTTGCAATGCGTTTGAGTCGAAGCAAAGCAGAGCTGTGTTGGGTTGGGGGGTGGGCGTTTAGGGCCTGCAGCGCTGGATGAAGCGTGGGTAGAGGCACACGTCACGGATGTGGTGACGGTTCAGCAGCCAGGTGAGGAAACGTTCAAGGCCCAGACCGTATCCGCCGTGAGGACACGTACCATACTTCCTCTGCAACACACACACACACACACACACACACACACACACACACACACACACACACACACACGCCACATTAAAGCATGCCCAACTACATTACAGATCGGCTCTTGTATTTTTCTGTAAATCTTTTTTTAACTCCCTTATCTATCCTTTAATTCCATACTGTGTCTCTAACCTAGACAGGAATGAATGTGTGTACACACACACACCTGGTCAGTGTACCAGTAGTAGGGAGTTGGGTCGATTCCTTCTCTTTGGTAGCCCTCCAGCAGCTCTTCAGTTTCCCAGATACGCATCGAACCCCCAACGATCTCACCAACGTTAGGCATCAAGACATCGACCTGAACACAACACACACGCACTTTTAATGAGAAAAAGGCTTTAAAAGTATTTAAGAGCCATTCCACTGAACGGGTGCCATTTCCATCCTCAGGACATTACACACATTTGTAATTAATATAATTACCTGTAAGTAATTTGACTTTTTAAGCAAGGTGTCCTGCACAGTGAAGCAACTGGAAATTTAAGGTATATAATTCACAACATGAATAAAAACTACCTTGAACATTGAAAAAAACATTTGTTAGCTGTCCCTAGCCTCTAACGGTACACTTTAATGAAATATAAGGATTAAAATCCTTCAGAAATCTTGTTTTTTTGTTTGTGTCACTCAATATCCTATGCCGTAAATATTTTTTTCATAAGAAATTCATAATGATTTACTTTTGATTTACACATCATAGTCATGTCCCCAGGTTTTCACTCAGTCGTGTTACCTGTTATTCCCAGTTCTGGAAATTATGGAACTTACATGTCACACATTCAATAGGAGGACCAAAAGTAAATTTAATTTTTTTGCTGTAAATGTGATGATATTGTAACTATGACTGAGAAGGTCAATCTCACCTTCCTATGCTGTTATCAAAATTGTTTTTAGATGTAATTTGTTTACCGTAAAAAACAACTAACTTTTTTGGTAAATCAGTGTCCCAAAGCTGTTAGTATGGACACTACATGTCCAAATATTTGAGGACACCCCTTCTGATGAGTGCGTTCAGCTACAGAACCAGATTCCCTGGAGCCATGGAGCAGGTTTGAACCCAATAACAAAAACAAACAAACAAACAAACAAACAAAAAAGTCAACTCAAGTTGCCTGACCGATTCAGTGAGGCGTCGATCCTCGGCACAGCGCTGCATATAAAACGATTTGATCTCAGCTGGGAAGCGACAGAGCAGGATGGTCTCGTTAATGGTGTCCGTCATCAGCCTTTCAGGGGCTTCTGGGATGTCCTGTGTGGGATCAATATGCAAGTAACAAGCCACATTAGGGTTGGGATTAGGGTTGAGTCACGTTACCTAACTATGAACACTGTTCCGACAAGAAGAAAAAAAAAAAAAAAAAAAAAAAGACACAGCACCGCCCTGGCCTGTCAACTGATCACACATGAACTGTGGTTTCAAGTCTGACATTCACTACATTCAATGCTTTTTAAATTCATACAGCAGCACAAACTACCAATCAAGACAAACCTCTCCAAACTCGTAGTAGGTCCCATCATCCTTCTTAACGTCGTGCTCTTTCAGCCACTTAATTGCTTCGGAATAGTCCATCCTCTTAAAGGGTCTCTTGGGTGGCTTGAAGCCCTGTACACATGCCAAAAATGGTTAATGAACATCAGCTATCTTTTACTGTGTATTAACATATATTATTATTATCCTATTACTAGTAACACCTTGCTAGTACCGTGTTGCATCCCATTTTGCCTTCAGAACTGCCTTAATTCTTTGTGTTTTAGATTCAACATGGTGGTGGATACATTCCACGTCCCAAAGGTGCTCTATTGGATCGAGCCCATTTGAGTACAGCGAACTCATTGTCACGTTCAAGAAATCAGTTTTAGATGATCTGAGCTTGGTGGGAGGCTGTGGCTTTTAAGCCATGCTCATTTGGTATTAAGGGGCCTGAAGCATGCCAAGGAAATATCCCCTACACCATTACACCACCAGCAATCCTGAACCCTTGATACAAGGCAGGACGGATTCATGCTTTCGTGTTGTTGACGCCAAATTCTGAGCCTACCACCCGGCGTGGACCTCCGCTGTTGTAGCATATCTGCTTCAAGGTTCCATGGTTTCTCTGACGTCTGGCAAGGAAATTTTGGCTCAGAGAGCTTCCACTCACTTTTTATTTCATTTTTCAAACCACTCTATATAAACTGCAGAGATGGCAGTGCATGAAAATCCCAGTCGATCAGCAATTCCTGAAATACTCAGACCCGCCCTTCTAGCACCATCAACAATGCCACGTTCAAAGTCACTCATATCACAGTTCTTCCCCCATTCTGATGCTCAGTTTGAACTCGTCAGGTCGTCTTGACCACAACTAAATGCTTAACTCCTTGCCGCATATGCGATTTTGCATTATTACATTTAAACACTGTTTATTTTAGTTTTACATATAGAACAATGATCATTCAGGGCTTAAATTGAAGTAAACACTTGGGCCAACATATCTATTCACCTCCAGGCTTCTATTTTCATAATTTAGGTTACATTTGGGAAGCTGAAACACAAGAAAATCAAAAAACGCCTTTGATTATTTTGAGTTTATAATGTGTGTGTGGATGCTGGTAATTGACAATTTTCCATGCTGTACATTTTCTGTTTCATCAGGGACTTGTAAAGCTAAATCCAAAATTTGGAACAGATACAACAAACCTGTCAAGAGTTATACAGGTTTTTATCAAGTGTGACCATCCGTCTCAAAATGTGATACAAGCTCTAAAAATGCAAATAAAAAGAAGCCTGTCACTAAAAATCAGGTAGTTGCAAGTTTCTTTATGTCTTCTGTAATAGAACAAACAAATATTAGTCACAATTCAGTGTTATTTGGTTTTTATCTAAAGAAATCAAGCTGAACAGGGCCTCTGTGCGCTTCACCAGAGCAGATAACAGAGATTGCAAGCCCCTCCTCCCTCCGCTCTGTTTGCCTAAGGGTGCTGGGGCTGGTCTCTATGTGAGCTGTAGGCTCTTAGCTGTCCACTGGAGCACAGCTCTGTCACTCAGCGCTCACACAGACCCAGAGATTTGCATATATGTCTAGCCATAGGCCAGCTGGTGAGGAAGGTGGGTCGTCGGCGGTAAACAGCTGCGCCAATACCGCTACAGGCTCTTGAATAACTAATGACCTAGGAAGGGAGCAAGACGAGGGGTAGAGGGGAAATAAAGCAGCCTCGTTCAAGGGAAAATGTGTTTTTGAGGAATGGAAAACGTCCAGAGAAGAGCGTGCGTGTGAGCGAATGGATTTTTACGCACCCACATAACCATGCAAAAAAGGACTTTACTGACGTTTTATCGGCAATGTAACGGTTTCATGGACTTGTTTAGACGGTAAGTGAATTTTCTATGATAAAATGAAAAGTTATTTTACATCCTAAGTATGTTTTAAAATAGAAAAAAGTTGGTTGTTTTGCGCAAAAACATAGCGGACAGCTGTGTGCGGTATGTGATTTCTGGCGAATGGCTGCATGTAGACGGTTGAAAATCGGTATGCAGGTAGTCATAATAGTATTAAATATTTGTATTAGTATATTTATTATATGTATTAAGAGTATTTGAAGTTATTAAATAATTTAACTTTTTTTTACCGTATACGCCACCAAAGGGGGCGCATCTGCGTTAAGAGGTTTTAAACACACTGAGGTGCTGCCATGTGATTGGTTCATTAGCCATCGTTAAAGACCAGTTGAACACGTTTACCTAATACTTACGGGTTCATAATTACAAATATTAGATTAATGGCATTATGAAATATCATGAAGTATGTGATCAAGGGAAGCAAACTAGACCAGAAGAAATACAAGCAGTCGTACAGGGTTGAGCTCGTACAGCAGCGGCGCCACGGGAGACTTCAGGACTCGATCCACCACGTCACACACCAGATCCTCCAGTCTGTTCAGCAGATCCTCGTAGGTCATGAAGGGACACTCTGCCTCGATGTGGGTGTACCTGTTTTCAATAGTTTTCGATAGTTAGCAAATGGAATTCTTCGCCGTGTGTCAGTTCGAGACAAACACCACAACACTGTAACACAGTGTGGGCCAAAAGTCTGACTGCCCTAGTTGCATGCTGCATGCTTGGATCTTTGCAGAGAAAGACTATATCTAGGAGGGAAGAAATTTCACCAACTGACTCGCTGCAACCAGTGTTCATTTTGACAGCAAATATTGATTTAGTTTCAGACTAAAATGTAAATTTATCTTTAGTCATAAGTTAGCTTTATTATTTTAGCATAGATTAGTTTTAGTTGACTAATTATAGTAAGATTTCAGACGGCTAAACCTACAGCAGATTCAGTTGACTGAAATATAAAGGTTGCAATACTTATATACACATACACACATATCTACACACACACACACACACACACACACACACACACACACACACACAATATATATATGTAGAGCCAGACCGTCCGATTCAAGTTCGTCCCCACTTGTGTAAACTTCTCTTCATTTGGTATATTAACTAAACAAAACATGTAAACAGGCTATCCCAACAGATCTACATTTTGTAAGCACGTCCGTGATTGGGTGACTCACTCGGAGAGGTGCCTACGCGTGCGTGACTGCTCAGCACGGTACGACTGGGCGATGCAGAAAGTGTCCCCGAGTGCTGGGATGCACGTCTCCAGGTAGAGCTGCGACGACTGTGTCAGGTACGCCTTCTCTCCAAAGTAATCCAGACCGAAGAGTGTGGAGCCACCCTCGACCTGGGTCTGCACCAGGGTGGGAGGAGTGATCTACACACACACACACACACACACACACACACACACACACACACAAAGCATTAGCCTGTTAAGGTTTTACAGGTGTGCTTATTCCATAAAACTTGTTTAAACTATCAATGATCAAACACAGGAGTACCAGTTTTTCTTCAGAAAGATAATATAACATTATAGAAATATGTTCAAACAATATTCACTGGGGTGTAACACACTACTCGCAATTCCATTCCCAGTACCGACTTCAAAATTCGATTTTCTTACGATTTTTTTTTTTTTTTCCCCCGGAAGTGTAAACAATGCAAAACAATGCACATTTACTTGAACAGGCGGACAACAAAATCAAACAGAAAGCATCATTATTCAGAACCAGCTTTCCGGGGGACTGACCTCGTGATAGCCGCGGCTGAAGAAGTGCTCCCTGAAGCAGTGTGTGACGGTGGAGCGCACCCGCAGGATTTTGGAAACGTTCTCCCCACGGATCATCATGTGCCTGTTGTTGAGCTGAACGTCCACGTCAGACTCCTCGTTCAGCAGGTTGTCGGCGCCGCCGGCCGGAGAGAGGCCGATGAGCTCCCAGAAATCACAGTGCAGCTCGTGGCCACCTGGAGCCTGGGAGGGAACACGTTATTTATATGTTTATTACATGTTATGATCAAGAACTCACAAAAATGATAAAGCAGCATTTGATCTCAGCCATAAAAGCAATTATTTCTATGCATCAGAAGCAAGAGTATAGCAGTGCAGTTAATGAGACAAAAGTTTACCTACCTGTTTTCCCTCAGGAACCTTCTTCACTGTTCCATACAGAGCCACCGTGCTTTCAGTGGACAGCACCAACCCATTATAGCACTGACACTGCCCACAAAATACACACAATCAGTAGGCAGGGTGTACTACAAGTACACCAAATGACATCATCGACAATGGCTATTCAGAGATGCCGCTGAACACACAAGTGATTAAAACAACCGACAATTTTGTTCGAGGAGCCAAAACTCATTGATGAAATGGAGACTCAACGAGTGAATGTGAACCAGTTTATACAGGTATAGGTTAGAGAGAATATACAAAATATACAAGAGTACTATTACTAGTAGGAAAGGCACTTTCGAACACCATGTACAGATTATAAATAAGCAGCGGAATGTCATCCACACAAACCTGAGCAACTTGTTTTGGGTTTCGAGTGGTACTTGTTTATTATATAATTATTATACAAGTCACAGCTGGGACATAAACTTCATGCTAAATCTAAAAAATCCTGAGTTACCTTCACACCAAAAGTATTACGCCCAAAACAAAGGTATGTGAGAAACTGCGGCTTTTGCGTACTGCCATACCCCTATTAAATAGCAAACACTTAAGCAAGCAAATGCAATTTTACACACTAACAAGCACATCGCATGAATTTCAGTACCAGTTTATCAGTGAGCACACACTGCAGGAACCCCGATCCATCCCTTAAGACGATGAACAGGAGGTTCTTTCCTGCGAACACACAAAATATGAATGAGTTCCCATTTAACAGCAGTGTGAAAAGCAGTTATTAAGCCTACAGTTTATACATTAGGCATCCTAGATCAATGATAAAGTCATTATATATGTATATATAATTATTTATTTTTTTTGCCTGTTTGTCACACTTAAGTGTTTCGGAACATTGAACCGATTTAAATATTAGTCAAAGACAACACAAGTAAACAAAAATGCAGTTTTTAATGAAAGTGTTTATTATGAAGGGAAAAAAAAAAAATCCAAACCTACATGGCCCTGTGTGAAAAAGTGATTGCCCCCTAAACCTAATAACTGGTTGGGCCACCCTTAGCAGCAACAACTGCAGCCGAGCGTTTGGGATTAACTTTCAGTGAGTCTTTTACAGTGTTGTGGAGGAATTTGGCCACTCATCTTTGCAGAATTGTGAATTCAGCCACATCGGAGGGTTTTCGACCACATGAACGGCCTTGTTAAGGTCATGTCACAGCATCTCAATAGGATTCAGGTCAGGACTTTGACTAGGCCACTCCAAATTCTTCATTTTGTTTCTCTTCAGCCATTCAGAGCTGGACTTGCTGGTGTGTTTTGGATCATTGTCCTGCTAGAGAACCCAAGTTTGTTTCAGCTTGAGGTCACGAACAGATGGCCGGACATTCTCCTTCAGGATTGTTTGGTAGACAGCAGAATTCATGGTTCCACAGCAAGTCTTCCAGGTCCTGAAGCAGCAAAACAGCCCCAGACCATCACACTACCACCACCATATTTAACTGTTGCTATAATGTTCTTTTTCTGAAATTCTGTGTTACTTTTATGCCAGTAATGGGGGACACAGCTTGCAAAGAGTTCAGCTTTTGTCTCGTCAGTCCATAGAATGTTTTCCCAAAAGTCTTTGGGATAATTAAGGAAAAATTCAGACAAGCTTTAATGTTCTCTTTGCTCAGCAGTGTTTTTCATCTTGGAACTCTGCCATGCAGGCCATTTTTGCCCAGTCTTCTTATGGTGGAGGTCTGCAGTTCTTTGGATGTTGTTGTGGAGTCTTTTGTGATCTCTTGGTTGAGTTGTCGCTGCGCTCTTGGGGAAATTTTGGTCGGCCGGCCACTCCTGGGAAGGTTCACCACTGTCCCATGTATTCGCCGTTCGTGTATAATGGCTCTCACTGTGGTTCGCTGGAGTCCAAAAGCTTTAGGCTTTATGACCCTTTCCAGACTGACAGATCTCAATTACTTCCTTTTTCAATTGTTCATGACGTCCTTTGGATCTCGGCATGATGTGTAGCTTTTAAGGACCTGTTGATGCACTTCACTTTGTAAGGTAGGTTCCATTTCTGTCATGTCCTGACTGAGAACAGGTGTGGCAATAATCAGGCCTGGGTGTGGCTAGAGACAGTGAACTCAGGTATGATATACCATAGTTATGTTATGTTTTAACAAAGGGGGCAATCACGATCACCCAGGGCCATGCAGTTTTGGATTTGTTTTTTTTTTGGATTAAAAAACTTCATTTTGTCTTTACTTGTGTTGACTTTGATACATATATATATATATATACACACATACATACACACACACACACACACACACACACACACACACACACACATATACCACACACACACACACACACATACATACATAAATAAAATTATACTAAGACTAGTAATAGAAATCAGACTCGGAACAAATCCTAATTTTAGAAACTTTATCTGTTTTATTTATTACTTCAAATAGAACTGAACATTATACTCAAAGAAGGATCATCTGTCACTTTACCCTAGCTCATTATTTCCATTTCACAGGAGTGAAAAACATTGTTCAAATTTGCATCAGAAGTTCTGATAAATTTTTTTCAATCCATGTTTCACTACTTGTTCTGGTATGTCCTGATATTTTCCTTTCAATTTGCTGGTATAATTCAGCATTCATTGTTCCAGCCTGATAAACATCAATAGCTCTTCATTTGTGGCTCACAAAAGTAATGTTCTGGCTACTTGTGATACACAAGTTCTGTTTCAGCGGTTTAATCTGTATACATCCTATACACTGTATTTTCACCATATTCTGTATTGCACTACTTTGTGGCATACAATTCATTCAGACACAGCCATGTGAGTAAACAGCTGTTTTGTTGCCATGGTGCTATTGTAGTTAAAATGTAATACAGGACATTGGGATGGAAATATATTTATAATGCAGGTATGCGCCATTTAACGTCCATCAGATCAACGTCCATTTGCTTTAATGACTGAGGTCTTAAATTATAACTCCAGACGTCGCAGCCATTAACACCCAATCAATGCTTTTTAAGAGTGGACGTCAATCATGTGTGCGCGTTACCGGTCTTGTACTCGCTTGTGTACTCGCTAGAGACTGTTCCAACTCGGTTGATGTGTTTAGAGATCTTTCTGTGTACTTTCCTTGGGTTTGATGTGGATGACTTTCTGCTGCTTAATTGTAACAAGCTATAAATGGTGTTTGTAAGTGTAGGTTTCTGTCCTATTGTAAGTGGTACTCCTTTGTTTGTTCCCCCACTACCTGTACGTTCTCTCTCATCTATAACTGTATAAACTGGTTCACATTCGAAACAGACTATGGTAATGTCTGGATAAGGGTTTATGATGTAAATATAAATCTTTAGTTCCATACAAGAGGCGTGTGGTGAAGCATGCGTTACCTTGGCGGCGTAACCTGTGCACCCAGCCGAACACTTTCACTCTCTGCTCCCTCAAAGGTTCCAGCTGACAGATCTTAGCCTGTCGTACACACACACGACCAGTATGATGATGTGGGCATGGTACGATAATCGGCTAAATAATACATCACAACGCACAAGCAAAGATGACGTATTAAATATAGAAGTTTTATGTATTTATTTATTAACTTCACGACAGCATCAGTGGCAATATTAAAAATAGGAGCAAGGTTATAAAAGGTATTAGTCTGGGGACCAGTGGTTAAGGTACTGTATTACAGACCAGAAGGTCCACCTCTGTGCAAGTCCCTTAACCTGAAGTTCCTTGTCAGTTGTAAGTCGCTCTGGATAAGGTAAATGACTCAACCAGCCAATTTTGAGAGACCATAACCTAATGCATGTCTTTGGACTGTGGGAGGAAACTGGAGTACCCATGCAGGGAAGAACATCCAAAATCCACACAGAGCCTGGGCTCATCATCGAACCGGGAATCTATGGAGATGTGCGGTGACTTAAGTTATAATATAAATACGAATTTGTTTATACAATTTTTTTTTACCTGTTTGGGCTCTGGAAGCGTAGAGTCATTCTCAATTATGATTTTCTTGGCTTCTTCAAGATTCTTCTCCCTCCTTTCGGCATCTTCTGCCTGTATGCAAGCAATTCGTTACTCTCAACTATGTTCTTGGGTATAGCATAACTCACTTTCAAATTCACTACTGCTTAATCCAATTCAGGGGGGCGCATCAATCCACTGCAGTACAACAATATCAGTATACTACCATGACAACCACAATTAGAGCTACTGTCCTGGCTTCAAGTTACCTCCTTCTTTGCTTTGGAGTCGGTCTTCGTTTGTTCCCGTGTGAAGTTTTTTTTCGCATTCTTCAGCTGCGTCTTGGAGATCAAAGCCCAGCGCTAAAGTCGGGAAATAAAGTTGTTGAACTGAAACTGCAAGGCAAAGAGCAGAATGCACAACTCTTCTTGTCCATAAAGCTTTCTCACCTCTCCTTCTTTCTGAGAATCCACATAGATGTTGGGGAAAGGTTCCTTACCAGCAAAAAGCAGAGCCTTCAAAAACAAAACAGCACATCGTCACCATTGCCCTCTCATTCTTTACACATCCTTTAAACACAAATAGGCTTTACGTCATAAGTAAAATGGATATAAAAAAAAGACTTCTCTGTGAAAATCCAGAAATGCACTAAAAAGATTAATGCAGGTATGTACCGCACAACGACTGTTCGCATGTAGAGTACTGTGCAAAAGTCTCAGGCAACCATTATATTAGATACAGCATTGTTTTAGAAATGGCATGAATCCCATATATAAGAAATGTATATTCAGTATTAAAGAAACTGAAACAAATCTGGAAAAAACAGCTTTCATAGGCTACAGTGGCAATTATTTAGTTTGACCTCTTCGGAAGAGGGACAGGGTGAAAAGGCTGAAAAACGCTACATATGGAGTTTTATGGAGTGACAAATCCAAGCGTGAAATTTTTGGGGTCCAATTGTCGACAATATGTTATGCATGGTCATTATATCATTGCTAAAACAACAAATCTAATGGTGGCCTAAGCATTTTAGACAGTACTGTATATGTGGTTCCTTAAAGTTATTACCCTTATTATTAAGCTAATTAACCTGCTTAATATAAATACAATCTTAAGCATTTACCTTTAAGGGAGTTTTGAAAGGCTTCTGTTCGGTCCCATCTCCATCCTGATCGCTGCCCTCTTTATCCGACACATACAACCCTCCTGCAACAAATACGAGAAAGACTAACATGAAACATTTTATACTTTGTTTGTCATTACTGTACTGTCACTACATTACTGTACCAAGCCACTGCTATACCTGTCAGCTGCAACAGAATTTGCGTCTCAACAAATGTGCATGTCCTACACTGTCTAGAACAGTGGTTAAACTCTTGACCTTTTTTGGGAGGGTTTCGAGACAGAAAGTTTGTCTCGCAAGACTTCTCTTTCCCAACCCACTGATCTGACAGCAAACCTCAAACACGAACCACCCCATACAATGGAAAGAAGAAGCTAAAAAAAAAAACAAATTACACCCAAGGCTATTAATTATTACATTTACAGCATTTAGCAGACGCCCTTATCCAGAGCGACTTACAATTGATACAGTCTTACAATCCAAGCAATTGTGGGTTAAGGACCCACAATTGTGCTCAAGGACCCAACAGTGGCAGCTTGGCAGAGGTGGGATTTGAACCCTGGACCTTCTGGTCCATAGTCCAGTACCTTACCCGCTAGACTCCCACAATTTTGCAGCTCAATGGCTCTGTTATTTTGTGTGTTTAAATGTGTTATTAATGTTGTAAATAGCTGTGCCATTTTATAATGCTCATAGCACGCTTTTATGCTTATTATGTCTTTATGTCTCGAGTTACTGCAACTTGTGAGATTTTGGTGCAACTACATGAATAACTCGTGTTAGTATTGCTATCTGAGCAGCCTGGGCTGCGACTCGGGCCCCCATGCATTGACTGGTTTACAGCTCAGAGGTGGTATGTGACTTTGTTGATTGGGTGTTTAATGAAGAGTGCTAGCAGCAAGCTTTTTTGATTTTATACTTTTAATATACCCATTTTATATATCTGGATTTTTTCTTGGTTTGTTCAGGATTATTCATAGCTGTACAAGCAGACTTTGTCTGAAGGACATAAGTATGATTTGAACCAGAGCAAAATATTATTAGATAATTTTGGTATGTTAAGGAAGGACTTTCCAATGCTAAAATATACAGACATGGATGATGTCATTAAGGACTCTGTGCTTGTTCGCCATTGCGGATATAATGCTTGTGGATGATTCTTATGAGTAATTAGTGCCTAATCAACATGAAAAGTGGTTTAATCGTAGTTTTGAAACTTTGAGAAAAGCCTTTGTTTAAAGCTTTCTGAAGGTCAATGATAAGCCAAAATTCCAGAGAGAAATGTAGTGGGGCAAGAGTGTTCTCTAGTATTTCTAGTATGTAGCATCCAGGCAGTATGCCTCTGTTTGAAGCTTTCTGAAGATCAATGATAAGCCCGAATTCCAGAGAGAACTATAAAGGAGCCAGTTTCCAATAACGTAGCATTTTCTTATATTTCTGTTTTCCTGAATGTGTTTATAAGGTGATGTATGCTTGATGTAGCTTGACATATCCTGAGGTAAGGTATTTGGTTAAGGTAATGTAGGGGGGATACCAGAGTTCCTAAAATTTTCATAATAAATGACTAAAATGACTATAGAGCAACTTGTCAGGACCGTCTTTTGAATTGGCTCTGAATTTAACAGGTGAAATTTCCACCACACACGTCATACCTGAGGAGGCCTCGTGTAGAAACAGCTCACTTGAGATGGCTCATCTTAAACTTTTCCATCTTTTTTGCCCTAGTACCCTAACTTTAAAGCATTCGGTTCCGGCTTTGTGTTTTTTTTATAATCCGGAAGGTTTTGCGTAACAGAGAACTGAGTCTGGTCTTTTAGTATGTTACGTGCCAGCCCAAAACCAAATTTCCTTGCTGTGTGCATACCTGCCGATGTAAGGGAATCTGATTAAAATAGACACGCTCCTCAAAAGTGTCAACCCTCTATTCAATCCAATCCTCACCAGAAAAAGATCACCACACGCCACTCGGATCAGATATAAGTTGCGGAGGAGACATAAACTGTCACTATTGATCCATCTCTAGACCACTCTAATCCATGTACTCTAACTCCATCCTTAATGTCACGGGCTATTTCGGAGTTTTTAACTGACAACTCTATAATAGATCCTTGGAGGTTTTATAATCTGCATCAAAAGGAGTTTTCGTTTTTTTCCCGCCCCCATCAGACATATTCCCGTATAGACTATTTTTTTGTGGACAGTTCACTCATTTCTAAGGTCGCGTCCAGTAGCTACCATTCTATAGTTATTTCTGATCATGCTCCTCACACTATAAACATACACCTTACAAAGTCACACTGTTCTTCTCCTACGTGGAGATTTAATTCTTTATTGCTTTCAAATGATGATTACAATGCCTTTATATCCTCCTCTATTGATGATTTCTTAGCCATTAACAAGAGTGATTCTATTTCTTCCTCTCTTTTATGGGAGTCCCTTAAGGCCTATTTGCGAGGTCAAATAATTTCTTATACAGCTCACATGAATAAAATTCAAAGATCCAAGGTACAGGACCTGCTGGGTGAAATTGCAGAACTGGACAAGCTCATTGCAATTCAATCAACACCACCATTACTCAAGCAGCGATTAGAATTACAGACCAAAGTCAATCTTTTAATTACCTCAGAAGCAGAAAAACTTCTATTGCGTGCTTGGTGTACTTATTATGAGCACGGTGATAAACAATCTCGACTTCTGGCCCACCAGGTGAAGAGACAGGCTGCATCTCGGGTAATACAACAGATTGTAGACACAAAAGGAGACCTTTGCCCAGACTCACGGGATATCAATGCAGTATTCAAATCTTTCTATTCAGACCTTTATCCTTCTTTAAGGAGCTGGTGCTTCCTTCCCTTGATTCAACACTTGCTGACGATCTTGACTCCCCCTTGTGTTTGGAAGAGATAACCCTGTCCATTAAATCAATGCAGACTAATAAGGCCCCTGGCCCCGATGGGTTCCCTATTGAATTCTACAAAAAATGTATTAATAAGCTCGCCCCTCTTCTCTTGGATGTCTTTCATGAATCTCTGTCTTCTGGTTCACTGCCCCCCACCATGACTCAGGCATCCATTTCTCTGCTTTTAAATAAGGACAAAGACCCTAAGTTTTGCACTTCGTACAGACCTCTCTCTTTGTTAAATGTAAATGTAAAGGTTTTGGCTAAAGCTCTGGCGTTACGTTTGGAGAATGTACTTCCTAAAATTATCTCCCATGATCAGAACGGTTTTATTAAGCGGCGTCAGCATTTCTTTAATATCCGCACACTGTTAAACACCATCTATTCCGAGCATTCGCGCGTTGCTTCGGAAGTGGTTATTTCTTTGGACGCCGAGAAGGCTTTTGATAGTATTGAGTGGCACCATCTTTTTTTTATTTTACATAAATTTGGTTTTGGACACAGTTTTATAGCCTGGGTGCGACTACTCTACACATCCCCTCACGCGAGTGTTCATACTAACAGTGTACATTCAGATTATTTTTCTCTGTCTCGTGGCATCAGGCAAGGTTGCCCCTTATCGCCCCTATTGTTTCTCTGGTAATTGAGCCTCTGTCGATTGCTTTAAAATCCCTTTCAATCCCCTTGAATTGAAGTTATCATTATACGCAGATGATCTGTTATTGTACATAACTAATCCAGAGAGCAGTCTCCCATCCATACTGTCACTGCTGAAGAAATTTGGTCTATTTTCAGGATACAAGCTAAATCTCCTAAAGAGTGAATGTTATCCAGTGAATTCTCTGGCTCTGTCGCTCAACAGTTCCATTTTGCCATTTAAATTCTGGATTTAAATATTTAGGTGTTTCAATAACTCATAGTTTGCCGTCTCTTTTTCACCCCAATTTTTCTTCTTTGCTGGACAAGGTTAAGTCTGATTTGGAGAGATGGAGATCTCTTCCTTTATCTCTCATTGCCAGGGTGAACATAATCAAAATGAATGTTTTGCGCAGATTTCTTTTCTTGTTTCAAACAATTCCTTTATACCTGCCTAAAAAGTTTTTTAAGTCATTGGACCAGCTTATTTCTGCATTCATTTGGGATGGAAAGGTCCCCAGGGTGATATTTGCGCTTTTACAAAGATTTCGATTTGATGGTGGTCTTGCTCTTCCCAATTTTTTGCATTATTACTGGTCATCTAATATCCATAAGATGCTTTACTGGCTTCACTCTCCTGAACTATTGTGCTGCAAACTTGAGTCTCTCTCTTGCTCCTCCTTCCTCATTACTCTCATTATTGACTGCTCCGATTCCGGTAAAATATTCTAAATTTACAGATAATTCACTGGTTCTTTCTTCTCTTCGTATCTGGTCTCAATTTAGGGCTCATTTTAAACTCACACGACCCTCACTGAGGATGCCCATATTGAACAACCACCTATTTCCCCCTGGGTTGTGTGATGCAGCATCTAAGCTGTGGCATGAGAGAGGCATAGTCTCCTTTCGAGATCTTTATAAGGATGGAGTTTTGAGTAGTTTCACTCAACTATCCACAAATTTCAACATACCAGCTTCTCATTTGTTTAGATATTTTCAAATTAGACACTGTATTTCCTCTCTATTCTTGGATTTCACTCATCCTTCTATTGACCAGTCATATGATTCTTTGTTGGATTTTAACCCCTCTCAATTTTCACTTATATCCAAAATCTATTTTTACTTGATGGATTTAAACCCGTATTCTTGTAATAAAATAAAGCTTGCTTGGGAGGAAGAACTCGGCTCTGAGTTGCCAGATGATTGGTGGGAGAAGGCGATTAACATTGTACGTTCCAGCTCACCGTGTGCAAAACTTCAGTTAATTCAGTTTAAAGTGTTACACAGAGTACACCGTTGTAAATCTCAGTTGACAAAATTCTACCCTGGTACAATCACTGATCAGTGTGACCGTTGCTCCATGTCTCCATGCAATTTAACACATATGTTTTTTTCTTGCCCTGTTACTGGGACTGTGGTAGCCTAGCGGTTAAGGTACTGGACTCTGGACCAGAAGGTCCAAGCTTCAAATCCCACCTCTGCCAAGCTGCCACTGTTGGGTCCATGAGCAAGGCCCTTAACCCACAATTGCTTGGATTGTAAGATTGTACCAATTGTAAGTCGCTTTGGATAAGGGCGTCTGCTAAATGCTGTAAATGTAAACGTAATGTAATGTAAATGTTATCTATAAATTTTGGTCTGATTATCTTCAAATATTGTCTAAAATATTGAATACTACCATTCAGTTATGTCCCTTGATTGCTATTTTTGGGCTGTCATCCAATGCTCACTCACTTCCAAAGTCCCAGTCAGATGTTATTGCATTCACATCTTTGCTGGCAAGGTGGCGTATCTTTTTACTTTGGAAATCCTCAAAACCACCTACAATTTCAATGTGGCTCCATGATTTATTACACTACTTAAAATTAGAGAAGATTAGATTCACAGTGAGAGGTGATGCTTCACAGTTTTATTTGAAGTGGAATTCTTTTCTCTCTTATTTTGACCAGCTACAGACCATACCTTCTATTTAACGCCACCCCTTATTCTTATTTTATTTATTTACTTCTCCTCCTCTCCCCATTTCTTTTTTTTTTTTGGTGTGCGTCCGTGTGGGGTACTTGTGTGTAAGTGCTGGTGTGTCTTTGGGGGGGGGGGGGGGGGATGTTCTGTTTGTCCTGGAAAATGTGGAAGTCTTTAACTTATTTGTTCTCCATTGTTGGTTTTATTCTGTATGCTGATTTTGACTTCTCAATAAAAAAAAATAAAAATAAAAAAAAGATATAAGTTGGAAGCTGATGTGGTAGGAAATGTTTCCTTGCTACTGTGTGTGTACATGGCAACCTTAAAACTAAGCAGGACTGTGGTTATGAAGTGGTTAAATTATTGGACTATGAACCGGAAAGTCCAAGGTTCAAGTTCAGGTACTGCCAAGCTGCCACTTTTGGGGTCTTGAGTAATCAACAACTGCCTGCCTGATACACTCTAAGACTGCATCCGATGCAAGTCGCTGTAGGTAAGGGAGTTTGTTCAATTAGTAAATGTCACTTTTTCACACTGTTTCAAATAATGGTTTCAGCTGTATGTCAGAGAGATGTGTGAACTTTAGCCTCACTGGCTACTTTAGTAGGACCACATGGCCAGTCATGGAGTCATCCATCATGCAATCATGTGTAAGAGGCACAACGCATAAAATCCTGCGTCACAAGTCAAGAGCTTTAGTTACTGTTCCAATCAAACATCAGTATGAGCAAATATGTGATTCAAGTGGCTCTGACTGTAGTATGGTGGTAATGGCCAGATAGGGTTGGTGGGATATTTACAAAACTGCTGAAGTCCAGGAATTTTCACATACAAGAGTCTAGTTCTCAACAGTCCACACACAATGATATGGGGTGGAAAAAAAATCAAAACATCCAAGAAGATTCTGTTGATGAGAAGGTTCAGATGAAAATTATCAACATTTACATTTAGTTGGCTCTTATTCGAACATGCAAATATTTGAAAGGATGCCATTTTGCAAGCACTCAGTCATCAGTTCCAGTATTCACCAGTCTAGAAGAGGAACTAACGCTACATAGGAACGTACAAGGAAGTTCTTGGTTGCATTCTAAAGTTACAGATAATTAATACGTGAGGACTTAAAGCTTAAGGATAAAGTTGACAAAAATATATACAGGTATGTGCCGTTTAACCTCCATAAAAGCAATGTCCTTCACTTTAGTAGCAGAGGTCTTAAGACTTAATAGGAATAAGAAATAAAAAGGTCTTACACACACACACACACACACCTTATTCACGTCTGAATGACAGAAAACCTGCACAAGTGAGCCTTTGAGACATCTGCTGATTGAATAGAGAACCGCAGTCTTAAAAGGCAGAAAACAACAAGTTTCAAAAAGATGCAAAGATAAGCAAGTGCTGTATAATACTAACTGTTTTCAATATGCAATGGAATAATTTGGGAGGAACTATCACCTGTGGAGCTCCCCTAAGAACTACATTAGTCCCAGGACTATTTTTGGGATGCTCTGTGATGCTGAAATGACATAAAACACACGAATTTTGCTTAGGTGACTGAAAACCTGGTTGCACCTCCTCCGTCGCACAGACTATATGCTCAGTAAAGCCTGGACTCCATTGTTGGTCCATTTATTATTATTTTTTTTTTAGCACAGAGATCTGTGGTTTATACAGCTACCAGTGTACAAGTATATCTAAATATGGCAAGTGCTTGCATCTGGACAAAACTCTATATAGTTACTATGGCAATATCTGGTCGATGTCCATTTCCGTCAAAGTCTTGAACACGCAACAGGTCAAACCTTGAGGCACATGGACTAGTACCGCAGAAGACCATCTGGGCTGCTGCATCACCAGAGTCCTTAAAATGTCATGTGGACCATAACAATCGTAGACATTTGGGATTCTGTGAACGTCACAATACAAGTGGTATAAATATGACCTGAAAAATCGCCCTATGTAGTGCCCTTAAAATTCAATTATACTAGAAAAACCACGTTATCGGATAGCTATATGACCAGCATATGGCCTAAAATAATAGGAAAGCACTCTTCGCAGTACAGTATACTCAACACAGCTGTAATTTAACCCTCCATATGTATGAAGCTACAATGTAAAGCACATTCGATCTCTATACAGATTGACTCGTGTTTTGATTTAAAGAGAATGAAACTATAACATTGGACCCGGATGCTAAGCTAACGTTAAAGCGAAAGCGAAGGATCTGATGCAACACACTGTGCAATTTGCAGCACCAACACCACACTTACCCTGCGAATTTCCTTCGGCATTCTCAATCGATTCGTCCACCATGTCCGTGTCCGCTCTGCGCCGAAACCGACAAAAAATGCCTGCGATAAAACCAAACAACCAGCCGGTGTTCTCTCCACAACTAAAATCTCAAAGCTCTCTCGCGCTCTAGTAGCTAGGCTGAATGCACACACGCAGTGATTAGTGTACCGACACCGCATGGGTTGGACGGTTGATTGGTTAATTTGGTATATGGAAGGAGGGCCTTTCGATGAAGCCGCATTGTTATTGGCTGCTTGTCTACATTTGTAGTCTGGTTGACAAGCCATCTGCCAAATAAAGCGCAGTAGTTTTTATGGTATTTGTCAACATGAAAGCGTATTCAGTATTAAATGCAGGGCTTACTAGATTTATTTTGTGTCTTTATTTTGTTATAAAAAATGTTGTATAAAATAATTAGAAAATATAAAAAAATATTTATAAAAATGTCTTGATGCATGCTCAATAATCCAGGTAAGAAAATCCCAGAAGTTGAATCTGTTCATCTGAACATTTTGTCGGAGGTTTTGTCGTTGAAACGTTTCGTCACTCATCTAAGTGACTTTTTCAGTCTCAGCTAGTTGGAAAACTTCCCCAATCTTATATACAGCACATTAAGCACTCTCAGTAAGGATAATGGCATCATCATCCTTCCAGCAGACAAAGGCAGGTGCACTGTTTTATTAAACCAGACAGACTATCATGAGAAAGTTATGACTCTGATTAGAGACACTAACACTTATGAGCACCTGAAACGAGATCCTGGTAGTGGGTACAAGAAGAAGGTGATAGATTGTCTGAAGCTTTTAGAACAGGACAATGCTTATGTATGTGTATTCAGGTGTAGGTATGTGTATATGTATAGACACACAAAGCATATGATTCATGCATAGTACTGTATGTAACTGTTGTCAATAAAATATAAATTACACACACAAAAAAAGAACAGGACAATGCTATTGACCAGCCTCTGTACCACAGATTATACCCAGGGGAGGCTACACCTAGTCTATATTGTTTACCTAAGATACATAAACAGGATGTGCCATTGCGGCCCATTGTGTACTGTATATGATCAACTCAGTGACCTACAGCATCGCCAAGTTTCTGCCATCGATCCTCAACCCGTTGGTAGGCAGCATGGATCATCACATACAGAACACCATGGATTTCGTGGATAATGTAAGGGACGTCATTATGGAGACGGATGAAACAATGGTCTCGTTTGATGTCACATCTCTCTTCATGTGCGTTCCAGTTGCTGAGGCAGTAAAGGTAGTCCAAGTGAAACTACAGAATGACCCCACTCTCAGCAATAGGACCACCCTTAACTCGGACCAGGTGTGTTTGCTTCTGGAGCTGTGTCTTCAATCCACCTATTTCACATACAGAGAGCAGTACTATAGGTAGAAACATGGGTGCGCCATGGGCTCCCCAGTTTCACCTATCGTGGCCAACCTGTATATGGAAGAAGTGGCAAAGAAGGCACTAACATCCTATTCAGGAACACCACCCAGCCATTGGTTCAGATATGTGGATGACACCTGGGTTAAAATGAAATCTCAGGAAGTACCACATTTCACCGACTACATCAACTCAGTGGACAGACACATTAAGTTCACCAGGGAGGATGTGAAGAATGGCAGGTTAGCCTTCTTAGATTGTGAGGTTGTGATTGGAGATGTGGGGTGATTGAAAGTCGATGTTTACAGTAAGCCAACACATACGGATCAGTACTTAAGGTTTGACTCTCATCATCCACTGGAGCACAAACTAGGTGTCATCAGGACACTGTACCACCGAGCAGACAGCGTCCCCACTGACACAGTGGTCAAGGATGGAGAGAAATGTCACATTAAGCAGGCCCCAAATCTGGTTATCCGAACTGGGCCTTTGTCAAAGCCGGTAAGACAACCCAAACAGTGCTCCAGCAGATCGGCGAGAGGAGAACAACAACCCGCAGTCTAGCGTAAACCAGTGGTGATTCCATATGTGGCAGGAACATTGGAACAATTGAGACACATATTTTCCAAACAACACCACGTCTCGGTGGCTTTCAAAACCCCAAAACACGCTACGCCAGAAAAACTGGTCCACCCCAAGGATCGGGTCCCCAGCACAAACAGAGTAATGTAGTGTACACTGTGAAGTGCCGGGAGGATTGCCAGGAAATTGTACATTGGGGAAACCAAACAGCCCACTGGCGAAACGGATGGCACAACATAGAAGAGCTACCCGTCATCAGGTCAGGACCTCTGCGGTTTACAACCACCTGCCTACAGGCCAGTGGCCACTCTTTCAAGGATGAAGACGTGCAAGGCTTGATGGAGACTTGGATAACGGAGGAAACGATGGTTTGAACGCTAGAGTAAAAGAAGCCATTTTGTAAAAAGGGAACGTCCATCCCCTGAACCGAGGAGGGGGCCTCAGAGTACACCCTCTCCCCCATCTTACAACGCAGCCAGCCATCGCAGCCCTTCCCCCGTCCTGTGTGAATGGCACACGTGGCCATTATAATTAATGGCTATGTCAATCTGCATATTAAACTGATCACCGGTCCCATTGTTATATAATGGTGCTGGTACCAGTCGTTAGGCAAATGTGCTGTATAAAAGATTGGGGAAGGTTTCCAATTAGCTGAGACTGAAGAAGTCATTTAGATGAGTGACGAAACGTTTCTCCGACAAGATGTCCAGATGAACAGATTCAACTTCTGGGATATTTATAAAAATGCACTTGTGCTTGGTGGCAAGTTTTATGTTGACAGTTTTAAATAAAGCAAACAGTGACACCTATTGATTCAAATATCACATTACAGGAGAAACTACAGATGACGCAGAGGCTATAGCATATAGCTCTGGTAGCTCATGGATATATGATTTAGCCACTTATTTAAGCAATAGAACACTTGTGGTCATGTGTTATCGCGAATAACATCCCGGCTGGATTGAACTAAATCACAGCTGTGATGTTATTCGCGACAACACACTCCCTCTGGTGTTCTATTGCTTAAATAAGTGGCTAAAGCTTACACCTATGAACTATCATTACCCTGTCTGCATTGCAGATTTTCTTTTAAATATTTGCGGATGTCCATTACTCTAAAAACCCGAAAGGAACTTTCTCTGACAAGTATTTGGAGAGAAGCTGGGGCATTATGGGAAATGTAGTGCCTGTAGTGACATCGCGTGTCGCAGTTCTTCTCAGCAATCCAAGATGAAATGTACTTTTTACCGCCGTGATTTTAGTGGGGCACAGCAACATTTTACTTTGGCACGTGTCCCAATAAAGTCGGTCCGATGACACCCGTAGGTTGATCGCAATTCCAGCAATTTGTGGAAAGCGTCATCTCCAGTTTCTCCTGTAATGTGGTATTTTGATCAGTAGGTGTCACTGTTTGCTTTATTTAAAACGGTCAACATCGAACTTGAAACCACACACAAGCGCAAATAAACACTTTATACTATTTCTGTTATCGAGCTATTTATATTTACATGAATAGCGATATTGTTCATCGTGGATAGCAGCTTTTCTAAAATAATGCAATATCATCCTGAAGTAGCTTTTCTGATGCATAGGGAGTGTCCACATTGCCTTATATACAGCAGTTCCTTATGATCTGGGTTTAAATCCTGCTCTGGGCTTGCAACATAAAGGTCAGGTGGTGTGGTTATGGGACCTTGCAATGGACTGGTGCCCTGTCCAAGATGTACCTCAGCTTGGGCACAGCAAATTCCAGGATAGGCTCCAGACCTTCCCCATTGACCTTTGCCAGGAAAAACACTTAAACATAAAACTGTGGTCACATTGTATGTATTTGTTCTAGCATATTAGTCTGAATGCAAACGTTCAAACATTATTTGTAGTCTAACGCATGCTCTGCCGACAGAAAAACTCCATACAGAGGTGGGAGTTTCCAGGCCACTGCCAAGGCCAGACAGGAAGCTGAAAGTCAGAGAGTGAGACAGAACAGCTGTAGAGAGGAGAAGAATTCTACTCCACACTCTGAGCAACAGCAGGTGGAAATAAATGAGGGAGGTGAAAATGTCAAAAGACAATGTCAGCCCTTTCCGCCTTAAGCTGTTAGGGGATATAAAAGGCGATGAAAGTCAGATTCAAGATCTATCTACAGTGCTACTTTTGATACAGACCCTTAACCCTATGTAGAAACTCGACTTTCTCTTGGTATTCAGTTCATGGTCAGATGTCCTGATATTTTCCTTTAGAATTTACTGGCATAATTCAGATTTCAAATGCAGCATAACAGTAAAAAAAACATGATACATAGGGAGTGCACCATGTTTTTCAGATTGGATAAGGTTCTTGTGCTGAAATGAAATACATTCCTTATATATTTTCTTCAGACATAATGACTCATTTAAACCAATAACCTCTATTTTGGTCTCAGTCATCTGCATTAACATATGTTAGAATTACTAATATTAACATTTTTGAAACAAATGTTACAATTATGGTGTTATTAATTGCTATGTAGTGACCAAACTTTGAGCTTTATTCCATCGTAATGAGCATTAATCATCCAATCCGTTTACTTGTAAGCCAAACATTATGGAAATGCAAATGTCGCTTAGTGGATTGTTCTGGAAATGTGCTTTGATTGACATTATTTGTGTTTGATGATGCACACCGCTTAAAGGCCATGTCGTCGAGTATTTCGAAAATGTCAGCCCTCTCTCTACCCCCTGATATGAAGATCTGAGGCAGAATGCATGTCCTTTGGGATTTTGTCACATTTTGCTTGGCTTGTGAATAAAAGAGGACGGATTTTGGGAGTGGGGGGTTGCCAATTTTAGGAACAATCCTGATGGGTTTTACCAGCTTTGAAGAATTTAAGAATTTAGAATCACTAGTTTTTGGAGCGAGTGAGCGAAATAGTTTTCATATTACGACCTCTAGCTTCCAAAACACTCACATAGGTTGTTTGTTTCTGCACCAGGGCAAATACACATTGTACCTGTCATATGGTATGCCTGTTGCAATTGTCGGGGGATGATCTGCTGACCCTACTCTCAGACACAGCAAATCATGACTTTATGCAATTCATGACCTGTCTAGAAGGCATTTCTGGAACTCCAATCTGGTGCAGTGTTGTTAAGCTAGTGTTTGGGACCACAGGATGGCCATACGTAGTTACACTCATTGACCCAATAAAGAGGTGTACAACAAGGGGGATTTAAATATGGGAAGCACAGCTGGCTGCTTAATTACAGGACAAAAGGGTCAGAAGACATGTAGAATGATGTAACCTCTGAGCTGCTCCTGGGGCACACCATCCTGACACAAAGTTCTAGACAAGTCTGACATATATGGCTAACGTACTGTAGCTGTAGCTCCAAGACAGTACTGATAATATAACACAAAATTTGTTGCATTAATTTCTTCCATAATTGGCTACTTCTCCATTCACCTTAATAAATCGTCATCTATCTTTGAGACTAAAATTACTGGGGGGTTTTATGTATGTGTGTATGTGTGTTATTCTGCATTTGATGTAACATGCAGTACATGGCAGAGATTAAGTTAAAATCCAGCCTAGACATGCGTGGGCCGCTCCTAGACATTTCTTTTGTTCTATATTCTGTTAAATTAATTTCATTTGGCAGTCAGTAAAATGCCCTCAAGCCTTTATCAAAATGAAATAGGTTCACAAGATTTCACTTGTAACTGTATTTACTTCATCGGAATACGTCATGCAAATGGTTATAAACTGTATTTAATATCTTTCTTTTATTTCTGTTAAATATGTAGGAAGATAAAGAGCATATGTAATGGTTACGGTGAAAGGTTATGATAGTAAAATGCATAAAATGCAAACATTTGTACAATACATGGACTTTTTAATACTAGCATTAACCAATTCAAGTCATAACACTTTATTTAACATAATTGGCCATCTAATACTTTTATCATTCTCTCCAATAATAAATGTAAGCTGAAAACAGCAAAAGAACTGAAAACACAGATTAAGCAGTTTACATTTCCCAGAGATGCACATAAATGAAGTACAAAGACATGAATTGTACTCTATTACAATTCTTCAGTATTTGTACTTTACTAATTTTGTTTCAAGATAACTTATTTCTGGCTACTCTTACTGATATGGACTTTCTCAGAGACATCTAGTGTTTCTAAACTCTGAAAATATTTAGTTAATTAAAAAGGTAATCATATGAATTTCCTTATTGCACCAAATCAAAAACTACACTCTCTCCTACTAAATAGTATGTACTAATTTGTATGCTTACAATTTGATGCCACTGATTAAGAGTAAGCAGCTTTGATGGCTCAGTGGTAAGCTCAGATCCAGCTCCTGGAAATGGCAGTTACAATTACCTGGGATTAAACTGAGATACAGCAGTGCTGCTGAAGTTTTTAAACACTGTGTTCACTCACTGTGCACACTATTAGACACATCTACCACATTGCTCCACCTTGTAGATGTAAAGTCTGAGACAGTAGCCTGAGGGGACACTGAGGTGTTTAAAAACTTCAGCAGCACTGTTGTGTCTTAAGAAAATTAACCACGTAGATATATTTCATAATCTGTTCTTTAACACATCTTTGGAGCTGATTGTAAACAATATTTAGCTCTGCAATATACTGTTACCAAACACATTATTTAGACATCACACTCAGGAAACTGCATGCACACACATGCACAAACATGATCGCCTACAGAAAATTAATGAACCTATGCTGCTCCATAGTTCATCTTGCCTAATGCCCAATTTACCTGAATTCACCCCATTGTTTATGGAATGCAATACTGACAAAGATAATGAAGTCACAATATATGTTAGATACACAATCTAGACAAAAGTGTGTGGACACCCATACAATTATCAAAAACATGGGTGTGGCGCTTCCTTCCATATTTGCTGCTACAACATGTTTTGCTCTTCTTATAGGGCTTTCCACTAGATTTTGGAACACGACTGTGAGGTCGGCTTGTGATGTTAGACAATAAGCCCTGGCTCACTTTTCGTATACAGCATTTTCAGGCTGTCTGATGGAGCAGAGGTCTAGGTTCTGTGCAAACCAGCCAAGTTCTCAATCAGTGTTGGCAAACCAATTCTCTCTGGACTGTGTTTAAGGACAGCAGGGCAGAAAGTTGATGAATTGACTTGTTGGAAGCAGAAACCTTTAAATGTGTCATTGAGAATCCCTGGGTACAACCCATTCCATTGCCAATGTTTGTCAATGGAGAATCCAGAAATGTATGCTTTATATTGTGAATGTGTTACAAGAGCTCAATAATTACAAGGGTTGTGTAGAAACTTTTGTCTATCTTATGTGTGTTACAAAGTTTCTCAAATACTCACCATTCCACTACAGTGTAACAATGAACTAATGTTGGTATCTTTGAAAATATGACATACAATTTAAAATGGAAATTATTAACATTTGTTTTGTTTCAGCCACAATTAGCCTTGGCAGTTAGAGTTTCATTTAGTATTTAGTCATGTCTAACCTACATGAAAACATTTTTTGTTGATCGGACTAAGAAATGCCCTGAAATGACAAAGATGGATTATCACATCATATCATTCTTCTCTGGGATGTTGGACAACTTCAGCCTTTCCCTTGCATCAGGGGAATTTGCTTCTGCTTTGTCACGGGCTTCTCCTTCAATGTGGTATCCCACCATCAGCTGGTACACCAGAACCCCCAGCACTGCGCCAAAAAATGGGGCGAAAACTGGAATGAAGAACCAGTATTCATGTACCCTGTAAGAGAATAGAAATGTTGCGTTATTTGGAGGGTTTGTATGGAAATGTTGATGTGGTTAGCAGTAATTTAAGGCAGATAAATATTGAAGTGAAAGGCTGGCAACGACTGAAAGTTACATTAAAGTTATTAGTGGCTGCCTGATTAGATAACTGCATGACTGAACAGATATACTGCTAAATGACTGAATACATATGTTCCTAATAAAGAGCTTTGTACAAATTCCCTCTTTGAATTAATCAAATGGTTAATTATTTTTGAAATCTTATGACTTAAAGGCTAGTAACTAAAGACAATTAGGAGACAGATAACACAATGCTGTTAGGATGATTTGAGGAGTAGTTGGAGTGTACTGCAAGGTCAGTGTGTTCCATACAATGGATTTTATGTTGAATTATGCAGAAATTAATAGTACTAATAAATACCATGCAAATTAAAGTCTTTATAGATCTACATAAATCCTTTTCTTCTTGTAATATGAAGAAAAACAGAAAAAAGCTTATATAAAAAGAAAAAAGGCAACAGGGTAGAAGCTTAAAGCTTATTTTCATGACTGCAAAGCCCTAATGGTAGCAGCATTACTCCAATGTCCTAAACACAATTAATGCTAATTTGTTATTAACGAACCAGAAAACAGCTGAAACATGACATTTTGTTCAGTAAGACACATGCAATTGTTTTTTCCTCGAGTTGTATTGACATTTCTGAAGTTGAGTTCTGGGTTTAAAATGAAAAAAACAAAAACAGGTTCTAAGGAAATGGCAGTTTTCTGTTCTTGTTTTGCTACAAAAAAGGCCATTCCATGCACCAAGACACTAGGCTTGAGGACATTTCATACAAAAGTGTCCACTATCACAAGATAATATGGCAAACTGGATGTAACCAGGACAAAAAAAAGCAGCACAAAGGGCAGATACAAAACTGGTCTATGTTTACTGCATATAAATGCATAATGACATGTACAGCATATGAAGCATTGTTGTAAATTAATCTGTATAGTAAAACTGATGTGAATCCTTCACTGCCCCAGCTGAATCACGACATTCTGTTCTGTTTGGCACATAGAATTGTTTTTCCTTGGTATGTAGTGCACTGACATTTCTGATTCAAAACAAAACATTTTTAAGGAAATGCCTGCCAGTTTTCTGTTCTGGATTGCTAAATAAATGCCATTCCATGCATCAAGAAACTAGGATTGACTAGCATTTCATACAAAGGTGTCCACTATCACGAGATAAAATGGCAAACTGGATCTAATCAGGACGGAAAAAGCAACAGAAGGGTCAATAACACAATTGCTCTGTTTACTGCAAATACAGTATAATGCATAATGTAATTGTAAAACTGACGTGAATACTTCACTGCCCCAGCCTGCAAGTGCCGTAAAGATTCTGGGTCCGAGATCTCTGGCAGGATTCACAGCATAGCCTGAGTTGAAGCCCATAGAAAGACCAATCACCAAAACCACAAAGCCCACAGTGAAGGCCTCCAGCCCACGTGGGATTGGGTTGTTATAGGGGTCCACGATGGCCAGGATGCACACAATTAAAGCTGCTGTGCCAATGACCTGCATCAAAAAAAAAAATGGAACTCATTAGCAAAGAGTTCATAGAAATGTAGATAAGGTAATATGTGCTGATTAACACTTGGTGGCTCAATTAGTACAGGTAGTCATTACTGTTCCATAACTGGTGAAATAAAACCAGTCCTTGGATGGAGAGCCTACTATATCTGTTTCTGAAACATATTGTAGATCATCTCTGTCTAAATTTATATTACATGTATAAATATAAACAGATGACCATTAATGACTCATGAAAAATGAAGTGATAGCTTTGCTTTAACATCTTACTTGGTCAAAGAAGCCATTGACCAGGCTGAGATGGCTGGATGGATAGGTAGCAAATATTCCAGCTGTAGCATTTTGTCCCACCACAATCAAACTGCCTTTCTGAAACTCCCAAAGTGCATCTGCAATTTTACAAAATGACACAAGCACAACATTAGATTACACCAAATGCAAGGGCATAAATGCAGTCATTTCAGGGACCTGAAGACCTCCGGAGTTCCCGCCAGGTTAGAGAGTGTGGCTGTCCACCCTCAATCTGGGTGTAAAAAATACATTGGTCTATTCAAAACTACTACAAGAATCAATGATGTGACTTAAAACCCGGTGTTTACCCCCACATTTGTGCATAGCTCTGTCTTTTCATCTGTATCTTCTTAAGCCTGCCATTGCTAGTCTGCTGGATCAGCTCTCACCAACCAGAGACTAATGAGGTTTAACACGAGCCAATTAATGCCATCCATCACCTCCTGGATTCCATCGGCATGGACCAAAGCTCCATTACCTCATCAATTTCATAGCGGTATGATCCAGAGGAATGCTGTTTGGTGTCTTCCCAGTACATCCATTACCCTGGGCCTCTTACCCAGAGAGCCCTGCTCCTCATCCCAGGGGACATCCCTGTTCCTCTAGCCAAACATGAGTGCCATGCCCACACCCACTTGTTTGGCTGGCTATGCAACTTTGGAGAGGTGATGTCACACCAGTGGTGGACTTCATTTCCCAGGATGCTCATACACACCGGGCCCAGGTTGGCACAGTCTAATTTGCTGGGAAATTGATCAACTCCACCTGCTGCACATCTTCCAGATTTCCAGGGAGCATGAAACCCCGCTGTTTAGCTGATCACTAATCTTCTTCTAACCCACATTGATTCACAAGTCTAGCCCTTCTGGATAATCGCTACCTCTGATCCTGTTTACTGGACCTAGTACTTCCTATATCTCTGCCTTTGGTCTTTGTTTGCCGGTTAAGTCTGCTGTTGTGTTCAATAAATGCCCCTTGTCATGCCCACCGGCAGCGCCGCTCCAACCGCACGCCGTCTGCCTCGTTCATCCTCTCCCTCCTATTAAACACCTGCACCTGTTCCCGTTTTTGCACCTCGCTCTCCCCCTATTTAAGCACCCTTCCGTTCCCCTCTCAGTTGCTATACGTCAAGGTGTCTTACCTGTGCTCACATCTCCCCTTCCAAGTCTCTCCTACCGCCTCTCAGTCAATAAAGTTGCCTCATATAATCCACTCGCCTGCGTCTGTCTCCTACTTCCCCTCGGCGTTACAGTACGTATAGCCACTATGGAGACAGCGGCTTGTGGAACCGACCCCTCCCCGACCACAGCGGAGCAACTCGCCGAGCTCCGCGGCCCAGCTTCAGGAAGTGGCCCAAGCGGTCTCTCTCCTCGCGGACACCAACGCTCGCTCAGCTTGCTGGTTCCCTCTGTTAGTGAGCTCACTCAAACGTGTGTCACAGCTAACTAAAAGCCGTTCCCCGCAGCTGTGGAGTTTCCTGCCTTCCTCCCATCCCGCCCTCCGCGGACGCCAAACTCAGCTTACAGAATCGCTCTACGGAGAAGTACGACGGGGCAATCCGAAACGCTGTGAGGGGTTCCTCCTGCAATGCGACCTGTACTTCACCCACTCACCGCCAAAGTCCGACGCGGCCCGCATCGCCTTAGTAGTCTCCCTCCTCTCAAGCCAAGTCCAGGATTGGGCTACAGCCGTCTGGTCTCAGCAGGGAGATGAGGCCAGAGATTACAGTCGCTTCTTGATCGCCTTCTGCACCGTTTTCCAACATCCTCGCGAGGGGCGATCCACCGGGAACATACTGCTCACTCTACGTCAGGGCCGCCGCTCTGCTGCTGACTATGCCCTCCAGTTCTGCACCCTGGGCGCACAAAGTGGATGGAATTCCCCCGCTCTTCTCTCTGCATTCCATCAGGGTCTGCGTCCCGACCTCAGGAGAGAACTGGCCGGGCGTGACCTCAACCTCTCCCTGGAAGAGCTTATCATGCTTACCATCCGCCTGGATCAACTCCTCGCTCTCCGGCCCGCCTCCTCTCCTCGGCCCGCTCCTCTCGCCGTCCGTGACCCTTCGCCTCCTGCCGAGCCTATGGAACTCGCCCGCACTCACCTGTCCTCTGAGGAACGCCGTCGCCGCTTTGAACAGAGCCTTTGTTGTTACTGCGGATCGGACCGCCACCTGCGGCCTGCCTGCGACCTCGCACCACCTCTTGGGCCGACCAGCGCGCGTGCCAGGGAACCGGCACGCACACCCTGGGTGAGTCGTCTTCCTTTTGCTCACTCCTTCACATTACCCGTGCTCTTGTGGCTCTCTCACGCTGAGGTCTCTCTCACAGCCCTGATCGACTCCGACCGCCTCGTCACCGACTGGGAGATCCCCTGCACGCCACTCCCCGCGGGCCGTCGTATCACCGCAGCCAATGGTCGTCCTCTCGGCTCGGACCTCCTCACCGGTGTCACCATCCCCCTCTGGCGGCTTACCAGCACCACTCATCTGGAGACCCTCTCTCTGCTTCCGGTGAGCTCCCTGGCTTATCCCATCATCCTGGGGCTCCCTTGGCTTCGCCGCCACGATCCTCTCATCTCCTGGTCCGCCCGCGAGCTCATCCGCTGGTCTCCGTGGTGTCAAGAACACTGTCTACTCCGTCCAGCCCTCCAGGTCAACTCACTCCCGCTCTCCGACTCACCACCTCTCCCTCACAACGTGCCCGACCAGCAGTGTTGTGCCAGTTCACAGCTTTTCTGAACTAGTTCAAAGTTCAGTTCATTTTACTTTTTTGTGAGATATTTCAAATAATACTTTGTTTCACACTTACAATTCTGAACTAGTTCAAAGTTCAGTTCATTTTACTTTTTTTGTGAGATATTCAAATAAATACTTTTTTCACACTACAAGCTAGAAATCACTATACGTTCTTTGAAACTGCTCATTGTAGACATTTGCTCATGACACTGCAATTGTGTACGCGGCATTGCTATGCCTACCCCGCTCTGCTGCAATTCATCACGGGTAACGTCGTGCGGAAGCCAGTATGTTATTAACTAGCCAGTATGTTAACTATTCTCAGCCGGACACTATGTTGCCCGCAATGCATTGCGCACACAATGTCAAAACCATTTCTGTCTGATGATACATGATTTAAGCGGCACCAGCGAGAATACAGGAGGTAGGAACTTTCTCTCGTTGCGTTTCAAAAGAGAAAACAGATGTCACTCAGTTTTCAATGGAAAACAAATTCCAACGTTCATTTACAGTGATGTCTGCCGTTCATGACACATAATGTGAACTAATTCACGTTCAAGTTCTTTATTAAAAAATGTGTTGCGTTCATTCAACGTTCACGAAAAAAAATGAGCGTGTTCAATGGAACGCATTCTTTGAACTCGTTCACGCACAACACTGCCGACCAGTACCAGGACGCTGGCATCTGTTTCGGAACGGGCTCTCCTCCCTCTCTCCTCCGCATCGATCATATGACTGCGCCATCGACCTGACGCTCCTCTACCCAAGGCCCGCCGTATCCTCTCTCACCGGCCGAAGAGAAAGCCATGTCTGACTACATCACCGAATACTTGGATCTCGGTTTCATTCGTCCGTCCACCTCGCCGGTTTCAGCGGGCTTTTTCTTCTTGCCCAAACAAGACTCGGGGCTTCGCCCATGCATCGACTACCGGGAACTCAATCATATCAACCGCAGGTACGCCTATCCACTCCCACTGGTTCCCTCGGCCCTCGAACAACTCCGCTCTGTACGCTGGTACACTAAACTGGACCTTAGGAACGCCTACAACCTGGTCCGCGTCAAGGAGAGAGACAAGTGGAAAACCGCTTTCAGCACCAGCTCGGGCCACTACGAGTACCTGGTGATGCCCTTCGGCCTGGCCAATGCCCCCTCTGTCTTCCAGGTGTTCATAAACGACGTGCTTCGGGACATGCTCGGCCGCTTCGTCACCGTGTACCTGGATGACATCCTGGTGCATTCGCCGGACTTCACCACGCACGTCTCCCACGTCTGCCAGGTTCTGAAGAGGTTGCACGCCCACCATCTCCGTGTGAAGGCGGAAAAGTGCGAATTCCACACTCAGTCAGGGCATTTACCTTGGCTACATAATCTCCAACTCCGGCGTAGCTATGGACGACTCCAAACTGTTCGCCGTCCTCACCTGGCCCACACCTAAATCCATCAAACAGCTACAGCGCTTCCTCGGATTCGCGAATTTCTACCGCCGCTTCATCAGAGATTTCAGCCGCACGGTGGTGCCCCTCACCACGCTTCTGCAGGGCAATCCCCGTTCCCTCCGCTGGTCCCCGGAATCCGAGCAGGCCTTCTGCGCTCTCAAATCCGCCTTCACCCGTGCTCCTGTTCTAGGCCACCCCGACCCAGAACGTCCCTTCGTCCTGGAAGTCGACGCGTCTTCAGTTGGAGTGGGAGCAGTCCTCTCGCAACGTCTCGGCGAACCTCCCAAGCTGCGTACCATCGCCTTCTCCCACAAGCTCTCTTCCACCGAGCGCAATTACGACGTGGGAGACCGCAAATTGCTGGCCATCAAACTGGCCCTGGAGGAGTGGAGACACTGGCTTGAGGGCTCCAACACCCCTTTTCCGTCTTGACCGACCATAAAAACCTGGAGTACCTCCGCTCAGCCAAGTGCCTTAACGCCCGTCAGGCCCGCTGGTCCCTCTTTTTCTCCTGATTCTCCTTCTCCATCACCTACCGCCCCGGTTCGAAAAACACCAAGGCAGACGCGCTCTCTCGCAGCCTCGATCCCAACCCAGCCGCCCCGGAGGCACCTGCACCCATCCACTGGGATTTCGAGCGAGAACTGGACGACAGGCTGTCCCAGACGCGCACCCCACCCAACTGCCCACCGGACAAAAGGTTCGTTCCCGCCGATCTCCGCAACCGCCTCCTCGCCTGGGCACACCTCTCTCTCTGCTATGGCCATCCCGGGGAGACTCGCACCCATCAACTTCTGGCGGCGCGCTCCTGGTGGGAGAATATGCGCAAGGACGTGCATCTCTTCGTCGCATCCTGCAGCGTTTGTGCGCAAGCCAAAACACCTCGCACCCTTCCTTCTGGTCTGCTCCATCCCTTGCCTGTGCCGCAACGACCCTGGTCACACATCGCCGTCGATTTCGTCACAGACCTCCCTTCCTCTCGCGGATTCACCACCGTCCTCTCCGTCGTTGATCGCTTCTCCCTTGCCGTCCGCTTCATCCCTCTGAGCAAGATCCCCTCCGCTCTACAAACAGCCGAGTGTCTCTTTGAGCACGTCTTCCGCAACTTTGGCATCCCCGAGGACATCCTCTCGGACCGGGGACCCCAATTCACCTCCGCGGTGTGGCGTGCTTTCCTGGGCAAGCTGGGTTCTTCCGTCAGTCTCTCATCAGGCTACCACCCACAAACCAACGGTCAGTACGAACGAGGAGCTTAAAAAATTCCTGCGGTGCTACTGCCTCCACAACCCGCTCGACTGACCTCAGTTTCTTCCTTGGGCCGAAATAGCCCAAAACTCCCTCCGGCACTCGTCCACCGGTCTCACCCCGTTCCAGTGCGTCCTGGGCTTCCAACCTCCCTTCGTCCCCTGGAACTCCACGCCCTCGGACGCACCGGCCGTCGACAACTGGTTCCGCCGCAGCGAAGACGTCTGGTGTCAAGTTCACCTCAAGATCGACAAGGTGATCTACCGCTACAAGAGGCACGCAGACCGGCACCGACGCTCTGCTCCCACCTACCATCCGGGAGATTGAGTCTGGCTGCCGACCTGGCTGGGGCCTCTGCATCAGTCAAGGAAGTACCCCTTTTTCTCCGCGTTTTCTGGGTCCTTACAAAGTCATACGATGCATAAACTGCCTCCTCACTTACGTGTCTCTCCATCCTTCCATGTATCGCTCCTCAAGCCCTTGGTCCCCGGACCGCTGGCCGACTCCTCTCCCTTGGACCAACCTCCGCCCACTGGCCCGCTGGAGGCTCCCTCCTACACGATCCATCGCCTCCTGGACTCCTGCCGACGGGCCGCGCACATCCAGTACCTGGTTGAGTGGGAGGGCTACGGCCCCGAAGAGAACAGCTGGGTGGACGCCAAGGACGTCCTGGATCCCCTCCTCGTCCGGGAATTCCACGCCGCCTGGCCTGACCGCCCGGCCCCCAGGCCACGCGGCCGCCCGCGCAAGTCATCCTCCTCACGCCTCCAGGCCTCCGGCTCCCGCCGCGCTCCCGCCTGCGCAAGTCCTTTGAGGGGGGGTACTGTCACGCCCACCGGCAGCGCCGCTCCAACCGCGCGCCGTCTGCCTCATTCATCCTCTCCCTCCTATTAAACACCTGCACCTGTTCCCATTTTTGCGCCTCGCTCTCCCCCTAATTAAGCACCCTTCCGTTCCCCTTTCAGTTGCTATACGTCAAGGTGTCTTACCTGTGCTCATAGCTCTCCTTCCAAGTCTCTCCTACCGCCTCTCAGTCAATAAAGTCGCCTCGTATAATCCACTCGCCTGCATCTGTCTCCTACTTCCCCTTGGCGTTACACCTCTGTTTGCACCTGCTATCCTGCAATTGTCCCCCCTCCCTAGGAATCACCAGCTACTTTTAATAAATATCCAAAAGTGTTGCCAAAATGTCATTAATTCTTAAAACATATCAAAATGCACAAGTTGTTATAAAGCTATCTGCCAGATAATAAAACCATTGTTTTTGTATTTCAACAAAATGAATAACCATTGATAAACTCGAAGCTCATATTATAGCCACTCCGTTAACTGCTGGAGATTGTTGCTCTTTATTACATTCTGAACTTTTCAAGCTGCTTCCATTAATACAATAGTTCTTGTTTCCCTGGTGAATTAATTTTGATATGCTGTGTTCTCACTGCGAGCAGCATTCTGTTTGTATGCTGTGCTCTTGTCTATCCTCCCATGGTGATTTTTATTAACAGAATTGCCAACAGCTCCTACAATGGGACACAGCGACAAGACTGTATAGCAGAAACGACTCAAAAATTGAAACAATTCCGAACAGCAGAATAATGGCAGGCACCGCTGTTTTTTGGGATAAACAGGGAAATGTAGCTGTGACACCAGCAGGCATCCCATCCAGTGGTCTGCTCTCAGTCATATGCATCTCTAGTCATTCCTGTCCCTTGCCACACTCTGATTCGCCAGACTATTAGTCCCTGCACCTGTTATTACACTCCTCTCCATGCACTGCTCATAGCTGGCTTGATCTTTTTCTAAACTTTGCTTTTAAATGTGGTAATGGGTAGAGATGTAATCCTTGGCCTAATTCAGGAGTTCCAACCTTTTTTTGGTTAGATGAACTCTTTTACACTACATAATTTTTGTCGGAAACTCCTTGAGATTTTAATCAAGTATTATTATGCTATATCAATTGTTCTATAAGCACATGATGGAAGATTGTGTGTGTAAACTATGTTTGTGCAATAAATAAGGTCAGTGTTAGCACAGTTGCAAGTCGCTCTGGATAAAGGCATCTGCTAAGTCTGTTAATGTTAATTGTACCAACGTTTCTGTTTCAACTCACCAAAATACATTCCAAATATGATTCCTGAGCCAAGGAAGGCACCCACAGTCTGGAACAAGAAATATACAGGAAACTTCCTCCACGGTTCTCTACCCAGGATGCAAAGAGCAAAAGTCACAGCTGGGTTCAGGTGTCCACCTTAAGGCAATGAAAATAGATTTGCTGAAGGTCACCATATTCATACATACTTACTAAGTTGGGTCAAAGTGGAATTCCTGACTATTTTAGTGTTGTAGATCAAAATTAAACAAATTCCCATTTAATCGTTGTACAGCACTGTGATGCAGGTTTGATTACATTTATACAGCGATGAAAACAAGACCAAGAACAAGTAAAGTGGTACCTTGGAACTTGTGAAATTTGGTTTCCAACGCATTTGACTAGAAACATTTGTCTCGGTTCTCGTTGTTTGCTCTGTACTTGGGGCACTTGCTGAAACTTGTACGAGTCAAGCCACGTGACTCATTCCAGCCGAAACTCGATTTACGATAAAGTACACAATAGCTCTTGCTCAATGAAGACCTCTGCTGTGTTGATCTTGTTTTTCTTTATTTTTACATCTACAGTACTGCATTCTTACTGCAAATAAATCTCAATGGGTCCTAAAGAGGTTACTTATAAGAGCCAACCCGAAAGGGAAACAGGAACTTAATGCTCCAGAACACAGGCTTCAGTGTTTTTCTTTTACTTTCACTTTCAATCCATTACTCACTAAATTACTTGAGATTTCTCAACACTTTATTATAAAATAAGCTTTGTGTTTATGAGTTTGGCCAAATGTAGGTTAATGTAAGTGTTTTAAATATTAACTTTGGCTCCGCTATGGGAAAAATTTGCTCGGTACAAATATTCTCGACAAGCCTTCTGGAATGAAGTAACGACGAGAAATGAGGTACCACTGTACATAGTAAAAACGTAGAACCTAAGAAACACACCAAAGATTTAACAAAATAAATTCCACATCTTACTTCATGGTGTGATTGATACCACGGTTCTAATTTACTTCTAAATAATGCTAAGACATACCAAAACATAGAGCCTGCAGTTTAATCATAATGTTTTACCTGAAACCTGGCCACACACCAGAATCCCTAGCGTGGCAGCGAATCCGAATGCAAAATTTACCGTCAGGAACATTCCATGAGATCCTTCACTTAGGACTAACTGAGCAACGGCACCACAGCCAAACATCTGGAAAGAGGAGAAAAGGTTTGGGTGTGGTATGGGAAAAAAATCCTTTAACCCTCTTGTTTTGCTTTTACCTTTGCACTGGACCCACAGCAACCGTTTATATTTTATAACAATATGATTATAGATAAAAGGAAGAACTCCATTACTGATGCATGCCATCATTTGTACAGGCTGTTTATTGTAAAAAAAAAAAATTAAACCATTTTTAATAACCGCATTCTTCAGCTATAAACACCAAGACGATCCTAGACAAACAGGGGTGTAATAATGGAGTATCCAGGATCACAGGACAGGAAATATATGTCATTTGTAGACCCATACTTGGCTTAGTGCAGCTGTTTCTGTCTGGACAGACAAAGAATGTGTAGCGTGCTTTGAAGGTAATGGAAATGATGTGTGTGTGTGTGTGTGTGTGTGTGTGTGTGTGTGTGTGTGTGTGTGTGTGTGTGTGTGTGTGCATAGCTCGTGTATCCCCAGCCAACCACATTAATAAAAAAAATATCAAAAGGATCCAACCTTACTGTCTGAGTCCGAAGGCAACAAGCTGAGACAAGATTTAATTATTTTAATACAGGTATGCACCGTTTAATGTCTGCATTATGTTCTGTGAAACAGGGCGTTGACCAAATTGGATGTTGACCGGACATAGTCACATAGTAGTTTAGATACTTTGCACATAGTTTTATTTTAAACAGTAATAATAATTAAACACAACATGAATACATTTAGTACAGTACTGTACAATGCAATCATTCCTATCTTTGTATCTTTTAGAAAACCTGAAAATTAAGGGAAGGTTACCATGTTTTCCACTTAAGACTGTGATTCTCGTTTCTGTCAGCAGATGTCGCAAGGGTTCGCGCATAATAATTATATCTATAAATGACAGATTTTTATTTATTATAGTTCTTGAGACCTCAGACGTTGATCAAATGGACGTTAAATGTTTCATAACTCTATACTTAATCTTTTTATTTATTCAATTACACAAAGTAAAATTTGTGCTGTTTATGTTGCATACAAATTCACATTTTAAAAGTAGTATTATTTGGATAATTATAAATAATAATAAAAAAAATATATTGTTTATCTAAGCATTTATAGTCAAGTATGATTTACTTCTATAGCACTTTTTACAATGGAGCATTGTCTCAAACCAGCTTTACAATTTTACAAGCTTTACAAAGTATACAGTCTTACAAAAAAGTTTGGGCAACGATGGTCAAGTTAATTGTTTTGGGAAGTTTCTACATGAAAAGAAGTAGAACTTAAATAAAAGAAAAAACATTTAATGCAGGGTATGTATTTTCAGTATTTACATTTACCAAGTTACTGAGTTTTAGAAACGTGCGAGCAATGAATTTTGCAGTCATATAAAGTCATATAAAAATTTGTTCCCTAAAGACGTTAACATTTTTTTTATTTAGAAGAAAAGCTTAAGAAAACATAAAATTTGAGCATTGGTGTACAAAGCCTGTGAACAAAGCCACAGCATTGCAGAATCTTCTGATCACCTGTATGTACAACATGAGTAGTTATCAAAATGAACACAAATTATAATAAAAATAATTTAACACAATACTGTCATTCTTTACAAAGGTACGCCTACAGAAATGTAAACGAGTCAGAATTAAGTCTTAGTCAATAAGAGACTAAAATAACTCCTTGTGTTCCATTGGAACTCTTGATTGCATTTCAGTAATTAATCTTTTGACTTTGAATTATGTTTTTAACCTTAAAGCCTTAATCCAAATACCCGGTAGCTAAAGTGGATTATTTAATAGCATCACACCTAGTATTTCTGCAGCTGATACAGATATAAACCAAATGAGGCAGACTATTAGTTCAAGTAAACTTCATATCATCTTTTCTTTGCTAACATTATAATTATGTTGAACACCCACTCTGAATCAGTTTTAGAAATGAGCTCACGGACAGCAGCAAGACACATTTGCTGCAACATAAAAAAAACACGCAACACTATCAATGACATCTATAAATAAAAACCATGCATTATTAAACGGTAAAATCTCACCACCAGGACGAGGGTCCCCAGGCATTCAGCCAGAGCCTGGCGCACCAGCAGATTTCGAATCTGGAACATTTGCATGATTTTCTCCATGAACACCTTTTGCCTTCCCATGATGCCCTCAAGATTTATTAGCGACTGTAAGAATAAAGCTGATGAAAGCTCCCAAGAGTGGATGTCAAAGTGCCTTGATCTTTGGAAGTGACAGGCATCTCAGCTTTATAAACTGGGGGGCAGAAACACAATTGCAGCCTCACCACAAACACCTCCCACACACCTTTTTGGGCCTCCTTTTCTGCTCCCACCCAGATCCCTTACATAAGGTTTCTTCTTACAGTTCAGATCTGACCAGGTGTTGGTGTGAGTCGGAAAAAGGGTGTGATTACTGGAAGAACTACTCATCATTGCGAATGGTGTTGCGTTGCTCTGAGAGCCTGAGTGGGATCTAACAGTCATGTTTATATACATCAAGGCAGTAATTGCAACGCACGGGATTAAACCTGAGAAGTAAAAGTGGAGGTGGTGAAAATTGGACTGTAGTTTTCAGAGATCTGGGGTGGTGCAGACAAAAGGGCTTTCAGCACTTGAAGACCTGTCTGATGCTCCCTACAGGGTAGAGAATCTATGGTTTGCAGCATGAGTGTATAGTGTTTACTTTTTGCATTGATATATTTGCAAGACGAAGAAGTTTTTTTCTTTTTTAGACGGCTTTTGGGGTGTAATCCACGATCCATTTATTAGGGCAGCTTAAAACGAGCGTGCTCATGCATGTTTGATAATTACGACAGCCCGGCGCTGCTGAATTAAGTCTGGGCTGCTTTCCTGAAACTGTTTAAGCCGCTATTGAATGCCGATTTAAGCCCGGCTTTTCAGAGCAGATTTTCCAGCCTTGCTTTGGGAGGGTCTTTAGAAATGCTAATAGCCTTTCCATCTTTGTGCATCTCCAACTTAGAAAGATGAGAGAGGTCAGTAATTTTCAAACACAGTGGCTCCATAAAAAGCATTTCAAGGAAAATTTGTGGAGGGAGTTGCCCCAAAACATCACTGCTCTAGAGGAGATCTGCATGGAGGAATGGGCCAAAATACCAGCTACAGTTTGTCCAAACCTGGTGAAGAGTTACAGGAAATCTTTGACCTTTGTCATTGCCAACAAAGGCTATGTTACAAAGTATTGAGTTGAACCAAATGTATTGACCAAATATTTTCCACCATAATTTACAATTAAATTCTTTAAAACCTACCATGTGATTTCCTGGATTTTGTTTCTCATTTTGTCTCTCATAGTTGAAGTGTACCTATGATGAAAATTACTGACCTCTCTCATCTTTCTAAGTTGCACTATCAGAGGCTGACTAAATACTT
>JAJAGP010000688.1:162773-208983 GCA_025084515.1 Ancistrus triradiatus | reverse complement strand
GCTCTCCAGCATCACGTCGTCGACTCTGCTCTCCAGCATCACGTCGTCCACGACTCTGCCTCTCAGCATCTCGTCCACGACTCTGCCTCTCAGCATCTCGTTCACGACTCTGCCTCTCAGCATCTCGTCCACGACTCTGCCTCTCAGCATCTCGTCCATGACTCTGCCTCTCAGCAGCTCGTCCACGACCCTGCTCTCCAGCAGCTCGTCCACGACTCTGATCGCCTGCCTCCAGTCGTCGACTCCGCTCGTCAGCCTCCAGTCGTCGACTCCGCTCGTCAGCCTCCCGTCGTCGACTCCACTCGTCAGCCTCCCGTCGTCGACTCCGCTCGTCAGCCTCCCGTCGTCGACTCCGCTCGTCAGCCTCCCGTCGTCTTCCTCACTCGCCAGCGTCCCGTCGTCTTCCTTGCTCGCCAGCGTCTCGTCGGTGCTTCTACACGCCAACTGCCTGACTGCTGGCAGTCCTCTCCTAGGGTCCGTCCGGTGCAGAACTGCTCCCGGGGGTCCTTTCTGGGAGTCCTAGCTTCGACTCGGACTCCTTGGGGGGGGCTCTGTCACGCCCAGCTGCAGCGCGCACCGCTTAATGCTCAAACCTATCGGGAAGCTCCGTGATCAGATTGCTGATTGCGTACAGCTGCGGAGCTTCCCATATAAGCGGGCGCTCTCGAGACTGCGGCGCGGGTTATTGATGATGTTGGTTTTCGATGCCGATCGTGTCCCTACACGCCGCCCTACCTGTCGCGTCCCTACGTGCCCCGTTCGTCTATCTAGTCCTGATTCTCCTCCGATCTGTCTCCTCCGACCTCCTCTGTATTCGTCCGTTCCCGCTGTGCCTCGTTTATTCCAGGTATCGCTTTTCTAGGTACTTCCGCGTTTGGTTTCTTTTCTACCCATTTTCGGCTTCGGCTTAGTTTATGTTTCCTACCTGTTTTTGTGTTTGTTTCGTGCCCGTTTTCGGCCCAGTTTCTGTTTACACCCGTTTTTGGTTATTGCCTGTTTTTCTTGTTTTGTTAGTTGTGTCTTTCTTTTGTTAAATAAACCTCATCTTCCTGAACCTGCGTTCGTCTCGCCTTTCCGTTCCTCGCCACCTAGCGTTACATTAGCAATGTCCTTACAACAATGTTTGAGAACTGATGCAGGTCCATCAGTGACAAAGGAGGAATCAGGCAGATGCCCAAAGAGAGCAATGATACCCTCTTGATATGGGACATGGTCAACCTACTGGAGGGCAGAATGTCCTCTGTGATGACAGGGAACAGGTCCTGACACCCAAGGTGTTCCAAAAGGGCATAACCCTAGACGCACTGTCACTACCAGTCACTCCTGTATCTCTTCTCCCTACTTTTGCCATCAAAAGACCTGACCTCAATAGGGCAACATCTCCACAAAAGTGTGACCTGCCTATCAGGGTCTCACCGACAGGGATTTTAATAAGATTGCCCACAATATAACTCAATTTGAGCCAAAGTATGATGGTTCTGAAGATGTCAGTTCTTACATAAATGACACTGATAACCTCTTCTTCTTTCGGCTTCTCCATTTATCAGGGGTCACCACAGCGAGTTAAACGTTTCCTCCTCACCCTCCTCACGTTTCCATCCTCATCTAATTAGAGTAACATGAAGCCAGAATGTTGGTAGATTAATGTTTAAATACAGTCTGTAGCAGCTGTATGCAAACCATTCTAGGGCCCTAACTTCTTCTTCAGGTGCTCCACTGTCCGGCAAAACACCGTGAACGATGTGGTCCGGATCACCCCTAGTGGCAAGTCTGAGGCGATCCGTGACACATCCGTGACACATAGCAGTGGAAATTAATGTCATGTTGTTTGAATAATTGAGCTTAGTGGCAGCATATACAGAAAGAATAAAAGCGGCCCAAGCACTGACCCCTGAGGCACACCTCACTTCACTTTTGAGAGCTTAGAGCATAGATTATTTACATGAGCAAACTGGTACCGGAGGATTTAAACCAAGAAAGTGCCAATCCCTTAATACCTACAGTATTTTCTAGTCTGTTTAGTAAAACATCATGATCTATTGTGTCAAATGCTGCACTTGAATCTAACAGAACAAGAAAAGAAACACATCCCTTATCTGAGGACATTAACAAGTCATTTAGTACCCTAAGTAATGCTGTTTCAGTACTTTGATGGGGTCTGAAGCCAGACTGAAATGTTTCATAAATATCATTCCTTTGGAGTGATATGATCAAATTTTCTAGTTCAAGTTAGCACTCGGGCGGCTGCATCCTGATCTAATTGAAGTTCATTCATAGATTTACTGGAGCATCCAGTAAGTAAGACATTAGAGTAATCCAACCTTGAGGTTATAAACGCATGACCCAGTTTCTCTGCATCATTAAAAGAGGATATTTCTAAGTTTAGTGATATTACGTAATTGAAAGAAAGAAATTTGAGTAATGTTGCTAATGTGCGCATCAAAGGAGAGATCTGAATCAAATATGACAACAAAGTTTTTTACAGATGGACTGGGCAATACTGGACAGCCATCTAGATTTAGGATAGATGTAACCAACCTGTCTCTCACAGCTTTGGGTTCCACTAATAGAACCTCAGTTTTATCTGAGTTACGTAAAAGAAAATTAAATGACATCCAATCTTTCATTTCCTTTACACAGTCCTCAATTTTGTTGATTGTAAGGCTGTCATGAGGTTTGGCTGATATGTACAGCTGTGTATCATCTGCATAGCAGTGGAAACTAATGTCATGTTTTCGAATAATTGAGCCTAGTGGCAGCATGTACAGAAAGAATAAAAGCAGGCCAAGCACTGAAAGTTACATGACATACAGTCTTTTAAGTCATTAATATGGTCCAGTAGACATGATGAAGAATTAATTAATGCACTTAGTTCACATTAATCAAATGCAGTGTCAAAGAGGAATCCTGGATTATTCATATTATTCTCTATTAAAAGGGAGAAGTATTCTGATTTTGACTTTTTAAGGGCATGTTTGTATTCAGTAAGGGCATCTTTCCATGCCAACTTATACCCTTCCAGTGTACTGTGTCGCCATTTGAGCTCTAATTGTCGTGCAGTTTGTTTTAGAGCATGTGTATGATCATTATACCAAGGGGCCAGCCTTTTATCCCTGATCATTCTGGTTGTAACTGGTGTCACATTGGCTAAGGTTATGGGCAGCATAGACTCTAACCATTGGGATGCCTGTTTGAGTTGTTCAGGCTCTACTGGCAACAAGATCATTAGTTCTGGGAGGTTATTAATGAAAGCAGCTGCAGTAGCAGAAGTAATAGTACGCTTAGATTGAGGACGACGCGCTAAACAAGTCTTACTGGTTAAACACGGATCACATAGTAGGAGAGAGTGATCTGAGATTAAGTCACTTTGTGATACAACAGCAAGCTTAGCAATATCAATGCCAAGTGTTAATATGATTATAGCGGTGGGCAGGAGCTATTACATTCGTAGTTCTAACTTTACTCTGACTTTGTTATTGTTTTTATCAGGATAATTTGAACTAATTATAATTAAGTTGTTTAAACAAACTTTATGAGAGCATTTGGGTTTATAGACGGCATGAGAAACAGACATGGTTTCAATAGTTTGAGAACTGAGTAATTTCTTATGGTTATTATGCATCGTCTAGAACACATTGTTCACTAGAAAGTGTGTGCATAGGTGTATTCCATCATACCTAAAAAAGGAAGGACGATTCCAAAAGACATTAAAATTATCAATAAAAGCAAGCTTACGTGAAGAACAAGTCTCTTGTAGCCAGCTATGCAGCCTCAAGGTGCGACTGAAGCATCCAGTTCCTCTTCTCAGACTCGGAATGGGTCCAGAGATGAAAATACGTTTTTCGCAGGACTCAAGAAAACTAAAAAGAAAACTAAAAAACAAACAGGTCATTAAAATCCTGCTTCAGGACCTCCAAACTCTGATCACAAATATTACTACATCCAGCGTGGATAAACACGTTCTGGACTGAAGTGTATTTCTCCAGCAAAAAGAGGAGCTGTGGAAGAATGTCCGCAACTTTGGCTCCCGAAAACGAGTGGACCACAGCAGGACTTCTCTTAATATTCCTCACTATGGAGTCTCCCACAATCAATGTTGCTGATGGAGGAGATGAGGCTTGCTGCCCAATGTATTCAGAAGAATTTAAACACCCGGTTAAAGCTTCCTGGAAGCGACCCTGGCTAGGAGCATACTGCCTGCTTCTTTTGATCTCCCTCATCTGGTGTGGCGACTGGACAGGTATCGTGGGCGAATTGACTAAATTTGATGACTGAGGAGGGACAATGCATTCTTCTAAAACTGAAATTCTGTTTCCCAAAGCAATAATGCAATGGTGGGTCGGTCAGAGCACTTGCCGCTTCGCTTCCTCCCATGGGCTGGTTTCCATGGGTCTGGTTCACACAGGGTAGAACAGCTTATCAGTTTCAGCCACACACCCAGTTGTGACCATGCAGCCTGCACGGTTTCTGGTCGGGGAGCAGTGGTGTCCAAAACAGCTACGATAGCCATATTGTTGACTGTAGCTTATAAAGAGTCAATTAGGTCCTCATCCTGCTTAATCTGGTGCAGTAAAATTGTCCTGCCTTCTTTTTTGATACAGATGGGCACAGCTGAGGCAGCCAGTTGGAGAAGATAGTGGGGACATATCAGCTCTTCATTAACAAAAGACGGGCTAGATGGAAATTAGAATGAAAGGACGGAGATTTTGAAATTAATCTGGATTTAAACTGGGCAACCAAAATTCACGTGACACCCACTGTGTCTGTGTGCCAAACTCGGTGGTGGCTACTGTAAGTGGCAAGAGAAACTAAAAAAAAAAAAAGATTAAATTTGAGTTTAGTTCAAATTTAGAAATAAATACGAAGAGTTACTTGACTGCCTGCTAGTGGCTACAAACAAACATTGTACACTATGACAGGAACTGACGTCATGATAGGAAAACATCTAGCTGACATCACTGTTTATTGCATTTAATATATTCTTCAAATTTTTAATTCCACTTTGTGTGGGAGTGACTTCATTTTGCAATATGGGATATTTGGATGATGTACTTCGATATTCTGATTTAAACTGTTTACAAGTATATTAATTTAAAAGTATAGCCATAATCCGCTACATTAAACTGCCAAAGTGGTTTTGTAGGTTTTTATTTCAATGGACAATTGCAAATGAGGCCATCTAATCTCCAAAAAACTCCATTGATTCTTGCCTGTCATTTCCTTCTTGTTTTCCTCCAGACACTTAAATCATAGACACTTAGATCAAAACTTGTGCCAAGAAACTACACATTGAAGAAGTAGAAGCTATTTTGTGTTCATCATTGAAGCCCTGGAGTAAGGGGTTCTTCTTCTCCTGTATTTGCTTGTGGATCATTCAGGTACTTAGAAATCATAAAGCTGAGCCCTGAGGTTCTTGTAGTTACATGGACCATGTGGTGATCATGTAGCCACACGATCACAATATTTTCTGCTAAATGCACTGACCAGATGACGAAGATACCTCATGAATCGTTGGCCACAGCTTCTGATTTTTAGGTTTGTCTGACAACCAGAGAAGCACACCTATGGAATGTGACAGACAAGAGGTGGGAAAATAAACAATAGCCTGACTTCCAAAATGACATATAGCAACAACATAGTGCCCTAAAATGGCCTGCTTGAACTCTGAGATGGTTCTCTCCATCTCCAAAGCTCAAATAAATTATACATTTTTATTTATTTTATAGATACTTAAATAGATACATTTGTTTCCTTTAGAAAACATATACATTATGTAGGAATTCAGTTTAATTCTCACGTTACATATTCATTTCAACTCAACTGTGGTAGCCTGCTAAGAGACTATGGACCAGAAGGTCCAGGGTTCAAATCCCACTTCTGCCAAGCTGCCACTGTTGGGTCCTGAGCAGCCCACAATTGCGTGGATTGTAAGTCGATCTGGATAAGGGCATCTGCTGAATGCTGTAAATGTAAAAATTTAACAAATTATTTAACATTTTTTGGTGTATTGATTCATGCCAATGATAATGATGAGCCGTTGAATTTCTGAACTAATTGAAGTTTATTTATAAATGTACTACATCCAGTAAGTAAAACATTACAGTAATCCAACTTTGAGGTTATAAACACATGAACCAGTTTCTCAGAATCTATAAAAAGAGGATTTTTTAGTTCAGCAATATTATGTAACTGAAAGAAGGCAATTTTAGTGCTTATCAAAGGAGAGATTCGAATCAAGTATGACACCTAAGTTTATACAGATGGACTGGGCGATACTGAGCACCCATCTAGATTCTAGATGTAGCCAACCTGTCTCTAACAGCCTTGGGTCCCACTAATAAAACCTCAGTTTTATCTGAGTTAAGGAAGAGGAGATTAAATGACATCCAATCTTTTATTTTCTTTACACAGTCCTCAGAATATTGGTTGTATGGCCATCATTTGGTTTGGCTGAAATGTACAGCTGTGTATCATCTGAAACTCATCAGTTGAAACTAATATTATATAATAAAATATAACCCTTGTCTGGTAAAAACTCAAGTCTACCTTGACCTGGATGGCTGAGAACTTACACAGACATAATTCATTAGAAAAGTTACAAATCTATACTTCTGACATAAATAGATCATTAAATCACAAATTTCAGGAACTTAGCAAATTTCAGTCCACTCAAGTAATATGATAGGATAAAGTAACTTTATTAATCATCAAGGGTGAGTATTATGCCACAACATGCAATACATTAAATAAAGGGCAGAACATTCAAAAATAACATTCCTAAATATACAATACAATAAAAGTTAGCATTAAAATCACATCACATCATCTTATATACCGCTAATTACTACCACTATATCTGTATGTCAATTCTCACCTCTGATTTCCTGTATCGTTATGTTACTAAACCTTTAGTTTACTAAGATTATGTTTTTCTAAGATCTAAGATTCAGTTTTGCTAAACAATTTCTGGAGGAACAGTGGTCTGATAAGCTTGGCAATGATGGCATAGACCCTGGGTTATGTCCTGGTGATGCCTTCTGGTCAGGTTAGGCATCACATGCACAAAGACCTAACAGTTATCAGTTACACTCACTTCTAACAATACAATTCTTTGTAACAGAAAGTTTTTAAGAACCATAGACTAGGACGCATGAGACATTTTCAACAAAGGAAGAGGCAAACTTAATGAACAAACACCAGGTAGGCCTCATTTCAAATGCTTTCCACATCCACATATGCTTCTTCATCTGTCTCATCATCGCTGCGGTCAATTTGGATACACAGGTTCTGTAGGAGTTTATGCAGGATAGGGGTTAAAGGGCAACCCTTACAAAGCTTTTTATATGCTGGTTCCCCATCAGACAACAGGTGCTCCAGAATACGAAACTCTGCCAGACCTGGGTGATCCTTTAATTTTAATTGAATGGAACTACGTAAATCATTCCATCTAACCTGCCAATGTGAGGACCAACTCTCACATATCAGTTCCCTCGCTGTTTTCCCCCAGTCAGTTAAATGCCAAGCCAGAACTTGTGCCAAGATAAGGTACTCCACATTGAAGTAAAAGTAGCTATTTTCTGTTACAGCATCATTGAAGCCCTGGGGTAAGGGGTTTATCCTCTCCTCTATTTGTTTGTGGATCATTTGATTGTACTTAGACTTTAAGCCATCAACAAGCTCAGCTCTGAGGTTCTTGTAGTCTGAGACCTGTTTACCATCTGGTCTTTGAACATCACTGAGCTGTAGAGACTGAATGGCTGCCACGATCTCCACTGCACTGATGTACTGATGATGTGGAGCCATGGTGTTTAGCTGCACGATTTCCACTGCACTGATGTACTGATGATGTGGAGCCATGCTGTTTAGCTGCAGCAGCAGAGGACTGTGATCTGTATCATAAGTAATGACTTCACAGTTTTTAACTGAGCACAATCTCTCCTCAGGCATGAAGAAGTAGTCCAGTCTGGAGAAGGCTGTATGCTCATTCCCTTTTCCTTTGTTTTGTGTTGTTTTATAAGTAAAAAAGGTCTCATCCACGTGGTCACCATTTTTTCTTCTAAAGACATCGACCAATTGAAGATACCTCATGAATCTTTGGACACAGCTTCTGATTTTTAGATGTCGAGAGTTTTTTTTGTCATAACACCTTAATCCTGACCCTGGTACACATTTGGCTCGGTCATTCTGGCTGAAGGTGGTGTTGAAATCTCCTCCAATCACTAATGTTCCTACAGACATGTTCTGCAGATATGGTAAGAGCAGATCTAGGGTCATGATGTCGTCTTCATGGTTGTACACAGACACGAGTGTGAATTGTTGACCTCTCAGTTTACATCGCACAATCACGTAACGTCCGTTCCGATCAACTTCCTGATTATAAAGTTCAAAATCCAGTACTTTGTCGTTCTTGACCAGTATGGCCGTCCCTTTATCAGTGTTGCTGTATTTTGTGTAGAAAACCCGCCAACCTTCTAAATGTATGTTTTCCTCCACACCAATCGCAGTCTCTTGCAGGAAAATGATGTGAGTGTTAAGCAGGTGAAGTCCAAGAGTGTTTGATAAACTTTCCTGTATTTTTTTTTTCCTGTTGATGTTCCAGCTGATGATTTGAAGTTCTCTAACAGAAACCCTAAAAGCAACAGTTAAATCCATTAATAAATTAATGGATGTTATCACATAACAAACCAGCCTCTGTGTCTCAGTAGCTGATTATGATATAGGTGTCTACTGTGACTTGATGACTATTTTTCTAGATTTCTGCATAAATATGGGCTAAAAGGGACTGTGGTAGCCTAGTGGTTAAAGTACTAGACTACAAACCAGGAGGTCTAGGGTTCAAATCCCACCTCTGATAAGCTGCCACAGTTGGCCTCCCGAGTAAGGTTCTTAACCCACAATGGCTTGGATTGTAAGACTGTATCAGTTGTAAGTTCCTCTGAATAAAATTGTCTGCTAAATGACATAAATGTAAATATAAAACAGTGTAGAAATGTTACACAAGTCCTAAAAGTGAATAAAGATAACCCAATTAATTAAGTGAGATAAAATATTATACTTGTTCAATTTTTTATTGAGCAAATTGATCCAGTATTACATATCAATGAGTGATAATTTCATTGACTGAAACACCTGACTCTATTTTTACCTTCAACTGAACTGCTAATCCTTAAAGGTGCATACTTCTACAACTCAGATATTAAATATTGGATTGTTTTCCTCAATAAATAAATAACCAAGTATAATATTTTTCTCTCATTTGTTTAACAGAGTCACCTTTATCTTTAGGACTTGTGTGAAAGTATGATGATGTTTTAGCTCATATTCATGCAGAAAATATATTTCTTACAACACTGAACATGGATTTTTGGACTAATGGAAAAATGACATGTTTAAAAATGCCTTGTTTAAGAAAGGGCATTATATTGTCTAGATTGTTCACTGCTTTCATTGCCTCCCATGGCAGAATGGTCCTTCATTTTCAATCAGTCTAAGAATATTACTTGATATCACACTGTGAATTATTGATATGATGAAACTCATAACTGCAGGCCAGATTTATTGCTGGACATTTGAGACTGGAATGCCATGGTCATAAATGAGAAGGAAGGAAATACATTTGGACAACTACATTCCTTTTGTCATGGGATTTAAAATGTTAATTGCAAAAACCTGGAATGGAGCTGATTGTGGAACAAATCATTAATGTCTATCTGCAAGTGTAAATCAGAATATTCACAATGACGGACCACAATCATCCAGCTGATGGTCTTGACAGTTTCCATTATGGATATAATATTGAAAAGTTTTGGGATGTTCTTGTTTTATCAAAGCTCACCTTTCAATTGAGGGCCAGGAATACAAATTGAAACTTGCTTATTTCGGACATACAATATCATGAGGAGAACCAGATACATTGAAATACCATTTGAGGAAGACAAAATACGGAAGGGGAAGAACAGCAGCAAAATGAAATACACTATAAAAAAAACAACAAAAAACAAGAACAAACCATTAAAAAGCCTGCACATCCAAAGAGAAAATGGTAAATTCTAGAGAAAGAAAGCTTTTTAATATTAGAAGCAGCGCTATAGACATTTAGGTCTTGATCTCTTCTTCAGATTGTTCCTGAAATTCCTTAACTTGGGATAGCATTCAGTGGAGTGGACCAGTTATCATTCAGCCAAGGTTCTAAAATCAGTGTCTAACTCTATTTAGTGCAGGCACAGAAGCTCTGTGAAGCACAAGGTTTCATAACCTTTTTTACAGCATTACTTACTGAGGGTTTTCTTGACCGGTTGCCATAGCAATAAGCAGCAGGTCGTCTGGTAAAATCAAACAGGTGATGCTTCCTAAAACTGCTGAAATTTCACCTAAGAGAAAATATAAATGAACTTGAACAAGTTGCAGATAACATGAATCTTTTACCAAATATTTCTATAGTAACCTTTCATAGTCCAGTGACCTTCTCCAGCAGAAGCAAATGGAAATCACACTAGTCGTATAAACTGTAAAATTGGACATGGTTTGCAATTACCAACCATAAAGAGTGACTCACCAGAAACAAGAATAATTTTTTTTACTTCAGATTTCGCTAACTCTGAGTCACTGATGACAAAAGAGCTTATGATCAGCATCAAAATAAGACCAAACAGTGTAAGGTTCTGATGAAGATTAACCACGGACACATCTGAATTCCTTTATTCTTTTATTCCTATATTAGCCTCAAATCACAAAATCCTAGAATGTGTTTTATTGTCTCTATTAATGTTTTTATTATTCGTTCTTTCTCGTCAGTCAGACTATGACCAGTCACCTCATTTCCATTGTATCAATGTTCACATAGTCATTATCCGCAGTAGCTTGCACAGATTTTCCATGAGCAATCACCATGAAACTACTTACTCATAGCCTAATAGTTCCTTGTAGTAGACTGCTTTATACCATAGCACTAAACTATGTCTCTTATAAGCACAGGGACACAGGGACACTTCTGCACCCAGTCAAATTTCATCTGCGGCCAACACCACTGTGGCCCTACCCCTGGATACACCTCTGCTCCTACTCTTGTTCATCATGTTTTTTATACTGGATTTTAAGAATTTCCATGTTGATACAATCTTGATTTCTTAGTAACTGTAAAATTATTTTCTCATCTAGTAATTATTATTTTTTCCTCATAAAAACAAGGTATTTTAATACAATATTCTTAAACCAGCTTTTGATTTCATTTCTTTTTTTAGTGGGTGTGGTGGGACTGGAACCAGGCAGGCTTCCACTCGCATTCTGTTAAGTTTGTTTTGAAGTATAAGGGGTTGAATGGTGTTGAAGGCACTCGTGATGTCCCAAAAGAGGATTCTCACTGTGCCATTTCCCTTATCCAGGTGCGAGTGGGCTCTATATAGAAGATGGAGGATGGCGTCTTCCACACCAACACCCTTCCGGTACGCAAACTGTAGTGTGTCCTGTTGCACTTGTGGTTTGAGTAGACCAAGGAAGAGCCGTTCCAAAGTCTTCATCAGATGTGAAGTGAGTGCCACCGGTTGGAAGTCATTCAGCTCACTGGGCCTGTTCTTTTTGGGAACTGGCACTATGCACGGTGTCTTCCAGAGGGTGGGTACTCTCCCCAACTGCAGACTGAGGTTGAAGATATTTAAATAGAAATAAACCCTCATTGTGAAGGAGTTAGCATTTTCTATATAATTTTATAATTAATTCTGCTTTTATCAATATTCTAAATGCAACTTTGATGTATATGTTCAAAGATCCATATGTTTGGAATCTGCTTTTTTCAGCAGTCTAAGCTAATAAGTATTGATAAATAGTCAATGAGTACAAATTTAAATGGTGTTTACTTCATCCAATCCAGTCTACTGACTGTCTGTAAACCCTATAGCTATATATTTATAAAGTCCTTAAACTGGAGTTAGGAAACATGGAAAGTAGATTCATCAGATTTCCACAACATCAACAAGACTCATTTAGCTAAGGAAACTGCCAAAAGTGGCAGCTGGCATGACAAATCATCTATCGTTCTGTATTGTTAAAATGAGAAAATGTTAGTTTAGCCCTAACAATCAAATTCCACCCATTACAAACACACACAATACTTACTCTGACATACCTGATGGTTTAGAACATGAATGCTCACCACAAAGTTCCTCCTGCTGGACTTGGTCATACTTCCTGAGATCACCTTTTGATTAATCTGGATCAGTTTAGGCTCAGTTGGATCCAGCCAGCTGTTGAATATGTTTTGAAGCTGAAAATGAAGATGAGCACTGTGTTCAGGGTTTTGGTTAGAGGAACGATGACATCATTACGATAGCTCTAAGTGACCAACCAGAGCTGAGAAGAGATTTGCATTGGCAAATATGATATGGTATCTTGGGCATGCTCTCACAATGGCAGTTGTGACCTGTTGGCCTTTCCCTCTTGCAAACTCTCTCCCACTAATGTATTGCTCAGTTAAGTGCATCCCAGAGGGTATTGGGTCTGATCTCAGTCTCAGGTAGTGTTTAGGAAGTCCATTGCTTACTGGAGTAGGCTCGGAAGGATACAACCCAGAGGAACAATGCTGGGTGGCGACACAGGACCAAATGCTGAACATTTACATCTTAGTTCACTAATACGCTGTAATGTTGGGTATTGTACTATGGCTTTTGTTGGATATCCTTTGTTGCTATTGTTTATTGTGCCTTTCATGTGTCTTGTCAATTAACCCATCATGTTTACTAAAATTGCGTTTTGAACTGTTTTCCTGGATGACTGTTTTTTTTATAAATACTGTCTGCTTTATGAAACCAAACATAGATGGCTATACAAACAGATTACACAGCTGCTCAATTCAAACACTAACACGTTTGTTAGGGAAAAGTGAAAAGCGAAAGTAAACACACACTTTGCATTGCTGGATGTATTGGGTGAGGCCACACCCTTGTTTCCATAGAAATGTACTCACCTACTCCTCCTGTATCTCTGCAGTGCTATGTGTACTATGTGAGAATGTAATAATCATTATGCAACAACATGCAATACATTAAATAAAGAGCAGAACATCCACAAATAACTAAAAACATAATGCAATAAAAGTTAGCACTAAAATCATCATCTTATGTATCACTAATTACTACCTCTGTATCTGTATGTTAATTCTCACCTCCTAACCTCTTTACTAAGTTTACATTTACAGCATTTAGCCGACGCCCTTCTCCAGAGCGACTTACAATTGGTACAATCTTACAATCCAAGCAATTGTGGGTTAAGGGCCTTGCTCAAGGACCCAACAGTGGCAGATTGGCAGTGGGATTTGAACCCTGGACCTTCTGGTCCATAGTCCAGTACCCTACCCGCTAGGCTACCACAGTCCCGTTTACGTTATTCTAAGACCTAAGATTAAGTTTTACTAAACAATTTCTGGAGGAACAGTAGTCTAGTAAGCTTGGCAATGATGGAATAGACCATGGGTTATGTCCTGGCGATGCCTTCTGGTCAGGTCAGGCATCACATGCACAAAGACCTAACAGTTATCAGTTACACTCACTTCTAACAATAAAAATCTTTGTAACAGAAAAAGTTTAAGAAGGACAAAGGAAGAGGCAAACTTAATCAACAAACATCTGGTAGATCTCATTTCAGATGCTTTCCACATCCACATATGCTTCTTCATCTGTCTCATCATCGCTGCGGTCAATTTGGATACACAGGTTCTGTAGGAGTTTATGCAGGATAGGGTTAAAGGGCAACCCTTGCAAAGCTTTCTATATCCTGAATCCCCATCAGACAATATCTGTTCCAGAATGTTAAATTCTGTACAAGCTGGGTGACATTGTAGCTCTTTTTCAATGGACGATTGCAAACAAGGCCATCTAACATCCCAAATTATTGACCGACTCTCACCTATCAGCTCCCTCTCTGTTTTCCCCCAGTCAGTTAAACGCCAGGCTAGAATTTGTGCCAAGATAAGATATCCCACATCAAAGATGTAGTAGCCATTTTGTGTTATAGCATCATTGAAGCCCTGGGTTAAGGGGTTTATCCTCTCCTTGGTGGTCCGTGAGTCATGCGCCGGCTCACTACCCGCATGATTGTGTGTCCGTTCGCCCACTTAGCCTGCAGTTATACTTGAGACTGTGTTGTTGGAGGCTTATTCAGAGACTGTGTAGCGTTATTGTTGTTTGTCCTGAAACTCTCAGAATCCGTTGTATTGTATTTATCTTGTATGTCGAGTTTGTGCACCCCATTGCCCTGTTTGTCACTTTCCCCTTGCACTGTAAATATAAAAGCACTAACCCTCATTTCTTCGAGGCTTGCGTCGTCCACTAAACTCCTGTTACTGGGTTACCATCACCTACCATACCTTTTAAATGCTACGGCTTGCCTCTAGACCAGGCCATAACATTTATTTTGGGGCTCTTCCTAAAAACAGTAACATTTAAAAAACGCTAATCACTCTTCATTGCTGTACACATACATAAACTTCCTTTCCTTAGAAGTTTATTTTTTTGTGGCTGAGGGAGGTGGAGGGTGTGTGAATAATAAGACGGCAAACCTTGTTCTCGAGCTTTTTCTCTCTTTATTTTATTATGGTGACATTCAAACTGTCTTTTGTTCAGTGTCCTGTAGGAAGGACGACTTGTGTGAAATTGCGAGACATTATGAAGTTCAGCTGTCAAAGCAAATGCTGAAGAGGGATATTAAGCAGCTTGTGGTGGATAGGTTGATGGCGTTGGATGTTTTGCAGCCAAATTTGGGAGACACCACAGTGCACTCATGGGAAATGGAGCTGCAGTCTTCTTTCGTTGGTAGGGTGGAAGCTACACCTCTTCCAAAAGTGTCCTTGCCTTTGTATGATCCTCTCTCAGAGTCTCCTAGGACATCCATAGAGGCCAAATATAAGGTTCGGCTGACGCGGTTACGGTTGGAGGCGGAGAAAAAGGCTGAAATGGATCTGAAGCTTGAGTTGGAGACCGAGAAGGACATCCATTTCCGGGAGTTGGAACTCTGTGTGGTGAAGATCACACCGAGTTCTGCTGAGGGAATGGTGACGGATCGGGTCCGTGATCCAGTGGTAGCCATCGACCTTGTGTTTCCCACCGTGACTCCTCCAGAACCTTCTCCGGTGTTGTCTGGGAGCACTGACATGAGGAAACACACTGGCTTGGTCCCACTGTTTAAGGAGGATGAGGTGGATGCTTACTTCCCTACATTTGAGAGGACTGCCATAACATTAAACTGGCTGAGGAGTTTGTGGTCCCTTTTATTCCAGTGTAAATTAGTTGGCAAAGCTCAGGAGGCTTGTTCAGCTTTATCTTTAGAACAGAGCATGAGTTATGAAGTAGTAAAGGCCGCAGTACTTAGAGTGTATGAGCTTGTGCCCGAGGTGTACTGGCAAGAGTTCACCAATGCCAAAAAAGCGTGCTGGCCAAATGTATGTGGAGTTTGCTCATGAGAAATCCGTCCTGTTCGATAAGTGGTGTTCAGCCACCAGTGTAAAGACTCTGGAAGGCCTGCGAGAGTTAATGTTGCTGGAGGAATTTAAGAAGTGTTTTCCTGGCCAGGTAGTAAAATATTTAAATGAACAGAAAGCAACCCTTGCTGATGAATTCGCTTTGACACACAAAACTGAGTTCGCGTATACGTCGGCAGTTAGGAAATAGAGTCAAATACCGAAGTGTTGTCCCCGAGTTAAGTCCAGTAGCCCCAAGTCTGATAAACCAGAAGCTAGGTTATGTTTCTACTGTCGTGAGCCAGGCCACATAATCGCTGATTGCCGCATCTTACAGAGAAAGAATGAGCGTGCACAGTCAGTTAAGAAAGTCAGTACATTCACTTCCATGAATAAAAGTGCTACCACTTTGTCAACACTCGTGTTGGTCAAACCGTTCACATTTAGGGGTTACGTTTCTATCCCAGGTACTGTGGAAAGACAGCACATCTCCATCCTGAGGGATACGGGTGCAGCCCGGTCTCTCATCTTAGATTCAGTGCTGCCTTTTTCCCCGGATAGTTACTGTGGTAGCGATGTGTTACTGCAGGGAGTCCTAAAAAGTAGATAAAGAGAACCCAGTTACACAAATGAGACAAAAATATTATACTTGGTCATTTATTTATTGACAAAAATTATCCAGTATTACATATTAGTGAGTGGCAAAAGTATGTGACCCTTTGCTTTCAGTATCTGGTGTGACCCCCCTGTGCAGCAATAACTGCAGCTAAACGTTTCCTGTAGCTGTTGATCAGTCCTGCACACCGGCTTGGAGAAATTTTAGCCCCTTCCTCCGTACAGAACAGCTTCAGCTCTGGGATGTTGGTGGGTTTCCTCATATTAGCTGCTCGCTTCAGGTCCTTCCACAACATTTCCATTGGATTGTTGTGTTCCAATTGTTCTTTTTGGAGAGCAGTGACTTTCTCCTTGCAACCCTGCACACCATTGTTGTTCAGTGTTCTTCTGATGGTGGACTCATGAATATTAACATTAGCCAATGTGATAGAGGCCTTCAGTTGCTTAAATTCTTTTGGGGTCCTTTGTGACCTCGTCAACTATTACACGCCTTGCTCTTTGAGTGATCTTTGTTGGTCGACCACTCCTGGGGAGGATAACAATGGTCTTGAATTACCTCCATTTGTACACAATCTGTCTGACTGTGGATTGGTGGAATCCAAATTCTTTAGAGATGGTTTTGTAACCTTTTCCAGCCTGATGAGCATCAACAACTTTTTTTTCTGAGCTCTTCAGAAATCTCCTTTGTCCGTGCTATGATACATTTCCACAAACATGTGTTGTGAAGAGCAGAATTAGATAGATCCCTGTTCTTTAAATAAAACAGGGTGCCCACTCACACCTGATTGGCATCCCATTGATTGACAACACCTGACTCTAATTTCACTTTCAAATTAAGTGCTAATCTTAGAGGTTCACATACTTTAGCCACTCACTAGTATGTAATATTGGATAATTTTCCTCAATAAATACTTTTAGAACTTGTGTGAAAATCTGATGATGTTTTAGGTCATATTTATGCAGAAATGTATCACGCTGAGAGAGCGCTGAGAGAGCGCTGAGAGAACGCTGAGCGAACTGACGCGAAGATTGCGAGGATCTGGCAACCCAGACTGATCCGCGGTTGCACACAGGATGCCGTTTCGTAGCTGCTAGCAGCTTATTACCTTTGATATATTTTAATTCCCGATCACATCTGTATCATATAAAATCGTATATATAGTAGGTTTTTACAACATCTTAATCATTTTATTCTCGTACCGGCGGATTATATTTTTTTGCCGCTAATCGTTATTTAGTAACTTTACAGGTATAACGGCTTGTGTTCGCAGTAGTTAGCCATTATCTAATTACCAGAGTTGCGTCTTTTGCAGTAGTGTGTGTTTTTATAACTTTTTACAGTCTTTTCCCACTTTCTTTCTGAGACTTAGTTTTTTGTGACCTTTTGTGTTGACTTAACTTGTATTAATGCTTTAATCGAGCATTGCATTGGACCATCGGCTGCAGCTGAACCATATCTTCACTCGGCACCCCACAACACCACCCGAAGCTAAGTACCTTTACATTTACATTTACATTTACAGCATTTAGCAGACGCCCTTATCCAGAGCGACTTACAATTGATACAGTCTTACAATCCAAGCAATTGTGGGTTAAGGGTCTCGCTCAAGGACCCAACAGTGGCAGCTTGGCAGAGGTGGGATTTGAACCCTGGACCTTATGGTCCAGAGTCCAGTACCTTAACCGCTAGGCTACCAGAGTCCCACTTTAATTCATTAATTGTGCTAACATGGCTTCTGCTGTGCTTGTTCCCTGTGCCGAGTGTGGCATGTTTAGCTATTCTTCCTCCGTCATTAGTGTAAATTTTACTTGTGATAGGTGTAGGCTTGTAGCCAGTCTGACGGAGAAGATTGTAGTTTTAGAGGCGCGCATCCAGACATTAGAGAAGGCTAGCTCAGCTCCTAGCTTTAGCAGATCTGGATGCAAAAGGTGAAGTTAGAGCCCCGGGCCAGAGTCCCTCGCAGCAGGGCAAGTGGGTGACGGTTCGCGACGTATCATAAAGCTAGTCCACGCTAGCACCACTCTTTACCTGTTCATTCCGTGTCCAACATGTTTGGCCCTCCTCAGTGATCCACAAGCACTGATCAGCCTGTTGAAAGAGCTCTGGTCATAGGTGACTCTTTTTAACGACACCGTGAAACTTGCTAACCCTTTTAAGGACGCCAGCAGCTAAAGTTCTCTGTATCCCCGGAGCCCAGAGTGGCGGACATTGTAACGAGTCTTAGTGAACTCGAGAGCCCGCGATTCTCTATGATAGTTATTCATGTAAGTGGCTAATGATATAATGCTTCGTCACAGAGGTTACTAAGGCTAATTTTTGTCGGTTTGTTACGTGGCGACAGTGATGTCCGATGCTTTAGTCTGCTCTGGCCCCACCCAATGCGGCGAGGTGCAAGCCTAACAGCAGGTTATGGTCCCGCTGACTGCTGGCTGTCCAAGTGGTGGCTCTGAAAACAACGGTGGGCTATATAGACAACTGGACGCCCTTTAAGGGTAAGCCTGCCTTTTAGGATGGGAACGGTGTCCATCCCACTCGGGGGGTCTGCTCTCATCTCCTGTCACTTGCCCCATAGTTCCTTATGGCCCTATTGGTTAGGGGCTGACTATCCAGAGCAGGGGGTCCATGCCAGCGACTTACCGGCTTAAACCAACTGTCCCCCCTGCTGGTAGCCATGCACCGTCACCCAGAACCACATTATTGAAACGTTGCTGTTACCACCCGCATCTGCCCTAAATTAAACGCTCTAGAAAGTCCTGTTTTAAAATAACCCATTAGTATAACACAGATAGCCGCCAAAGGAAATAACAACTTAGACTAAAGCTAGGCTTACTTAACATTGATCCTTACAAACAAAGCAGTGATTGTCAATGAAATGATCACTGATAAACGCTTACACGTTCTCTGTTTCTCACTGAAACCTTGGATTAGACCTGAATGATATTTGCCTAAAATGAAGCCTCACCTCCTGTATACATCGATTCTAGTCACCCCTCGTCTAATGGTCGGAGGGAGGCATAGTCCACAATTTGACAAAGAGTTATGTGGTTACAGCTAATCCATTACAAGGCTAATTCCTTTTGAATACTGATTCTTATGTGACTGATCCAGTCCTTTATGGAAAGTCAAAACCCACCTTTTCAGCTTATCACATTTACACCTATTACCTCCCTCCTGGTCCCTATTCAGAATTTCTTCAGAAATTTGCTAACTTTCTTTCCTGCTTACTACTGTCAACAGATAATGCTTTAATTGTAGGTGATTTCAATATTCACTTTGACAGTGAGCAGGATCCACTTAAAATTGCTTTTGAGGTCATCTTAGAATCCATGGGTATCACTCAGAATGTGATGGGAAAAACCCACCGCTGTAATCATACTTTAGATCTAATATTAACATTTGGTATCAATATAGATAGCCTTGATGTTTTCCCACAAAGTGATTTGATTTCAGATCATTATCTTTTAGTATTTGAGCTATCTCTAATAAATAAAATCCCTCTGCCTCGTTATCACACCAAGCGCACTATCACATCTGCTACTCCAGCTGCGTTTATTAAAAACCTACCAGACTTAAAATATAATACACTTATGGAGCCCGATCATCTTGAGTGTGTAAATGACCAATTAGAAAGTGTGTTTTGCTCAACCCTGGATATGATTGCTCCTGCTAGGGTCAAACCCATTAGGGAAAAAAGGCTAGCACCATGGTATAATGACTACACTCATACCTCAAAGCAAACAACGTGGCGCCTAGTGCGCGAGTGGCGACATAAGTCTCCTCAATCATAGAGAAAAATAAGAATAATCCAAGATTTCTCTTTAATACAGTCTCCAAATTAACAGAAAACCCCACAGAAAGTGATTCTCCCATTCTGTGTAATTTTAACAGTAATGATTTCATGACTTTCTTTAATGATAAAATAGAAAACATTAGGCATAAAACTCGATGCTCATCACATCACTAAACTATTCAGCAACCTTCCAGGTGCAGCACTAGTGAAGACATCTGTTTAATGAGCTGTAAATCAAGCCTAGAATTTTTTACCCCAATTACTATTACTGAACTATCCGCACTGATCAGCTCGTCTAAGTCATCAACATGTTTATTAGATCCAATTCCTACACGTTTACTCAAACAAGTATTACCTAGTATTATAGAGCCACTGTTAGTTATTTTAAATTCATCCCTTACCTTTGGTTATGTGCCCAAATCCTTTAAGTCAGCTGTTATCAAACCACTGATTAAAAAAGCCAATATTGACCCTTGTGTGATATTTAATTATAGACCAATTTCATATCTACCATTTCTGTCCAAAATCTTAGAAAAAGCCATCTATCAGCAGCTCTGCAGTTATCTCCAAAGGAATGAAATTTATGAAACATTTCAGTCTGGCTTCAGGCCCCATCATAGTACTGAAACAGCATTAATTAGGGTACAAATGACTTGTTAATGTCCTCAGATAAGGGATGTGTTTCTTTTCTTGTTCTGTTACATTTAAGTGCAGCATTTGACACTATAGATCATGATGTTTTACTAAACAGACTAGAAAATACTGTAGTTATTATGGGATCAGCACTTTCTTGGTTTAAATCCTACTTAATTGACCGGTACCAGTTTGTTCATATAAATAATCTAAGATCTAAGCTCTCAAAAGTGAAGTATGGTGTGCCTCAGAGGTCAGGGCTTGGCCCGCTTTTATTCTCTCTGTACATGCTGCCACTAGGCTCAGTTATTCGTAAACATGGCATTAGTTTCCACTGCTATGCAGATGATACACAACTGTACATATCAGCCAAACCTAATGATAGCATTACAATCAACAAAATTGAGGACTGTGTAAAGGAAACTCTGAGGTTCTATTAGTGGGACCCAAGGCTGTGAGAGACAGGTTGGTTACATCTATCCTAAATCTAGATGGCTGTCCACTATTGCCCAGTCCGTCTGTAAAAAACTTAGGAGTCACATTTGATTCAGATCTCACCTTTGATGCACACATTAGCAGCATCACTCGAATTGCTTTCTTTTAATTACGTAATATCGCTAAACTTAGAAATATCCTCTCTTTTAATGAAAAACTTTTTCATGCGTTTATAACCTCAAGGTTGGATTATTGTAAAGCCTTACTTACTGGATGCTCTAGTAAATCTATGAATAAGCTTCAGTTAGTTCAGAATGCAGCACCCCGAGTGCGAACTCGAACTAGAAAATTTGATCATATCACTCCTGTTCTATCATCACTGCACTGGTTACCAGTCAAATTCCGCATTGATTACAAAATACTTCTTATAACTTATAAAGCTCTACATGGTCTGGCCCCACATTATCTGAGTGACCTCTTAGAGTTTTACAATCCAAATCGTCTACTTCGTTCGCAGGATACAGGACTTCTTTTAGTTCCTAGAATTAAAAAAGTCACAGCCGGGGGAAAGGCTTTCTCATACATGGCCCCCCAACTATGGAATAAACTTCCCACTTTTGTTCGAGATTCAGACTCTCTCCAAAGTTTTAAGTCTAGGCTAAAGACATACCTATTTGCGAAGGTTTTTGACTAGATTTAGACCAGGATGCATGGCTTGGGTCACTGGGGCCGGAGTCTGGAGTCATGTCTGGCCTGCCTGCCTTGTCCACTAGCCGGGAGTGTCGAGTGGGCGTTCTGGCTGAACTGGGCTTCGGTCCTCGTTATCTTGACTCGTGCATCCTTGCCTTAGAATAAGGGCAGAGCTGGGGGTTCACAGTCAAAGAGTCTTATGGTGATCAGAGACGTTGGGTTGCTGTCTTCTGCCTCCCATGGGGTTGCCAATGTCTCATGTGATCCATCTTGGCTGTGTTTCCTACCAGCTCCTCTTTCTAAGCTTTCTTTCTAGCTATCTGCTATGCTAATGCTGCCGGGGTCCATGGCTACAAACTTGGGCATCAGTGATTGACATGGCATCATTTCATGTGATGTTAATAGACACTGTGCCTTAATCAATAAGCTAATTAGCAACATTTTCCTGTTTTCCTCTCCGACTGGGTGTTCCGCAGTTCGTCCCTACACAGCTGTAGCAATCTGATGGAGCTCCACTGTGGCCGATAATTCACATTTATTCGAAGCACCATGACTCCATGACTTTAGTTTCGCGTCTTAGATTTTATCATCATACCCGGCCACTTACTGTCGATGTGCATACTTCACATTCTAATATTCAAACTTTTACTCAGGACCTTAGGTTCGCTCTTAAGATTTATCATCTACTAACAGCGGCCGCCTAGGAGGTTGGGTCCCTTTTTGAGTCTTGGTCCTCCCAAGGTTTCTTCCTAGAACTAGGGAGTTTTTCCTTGCCACTGTCGCCCTAGGCTTGCTCAATTTGAGATTGGACGTAGTTATTAGGAGATAATCTAAACCTGTAAAGTTGCTTTGAGACAATGCTCCATTGTAAAAAGCGCTATATAAATAAATCTGACTTGACTTGACTAGTTGGAGATCCAGGAGACCAGGCAGGCTTCCACTCGCATTCTGTTAAGTTTGTTTTGAAGTATAAGGGGTTGAATGGTGTTGAAGGCACTCGAGATGTCCAAAAAGAGGATTCTCACTGTGCCATTTCCCTTATCCAGGTGCGCGTGGGCTCTATATAGAAGATGGAGGATGGCGTCTTCCACACCAACACCCTTCCGGTACGCAAACTGTAGTGTGTCCTGTTGCACTTGGGGTTTGAGTAGACCAAGGAAGAGCCGTTCCAAAGTCTTCATCAGATGTGAAGTGAATGCCACCGGTTGGAAGTCATTCAGCTCACTGGGCCTGTTCTTTTTGGGAACTGGCACTATGCACGGTGTCTTCCAGAGGGTGGGTACTCTCCCCAACTGCAGACTGAGGTTGAAGATATTTAAATAGAAATAAACCCTCATTGTGAAGGAGTTAGCGTTTTCTATATAATTTTATAATTAATTCTGCTTTTATCAATATTCTAAATGCAACTTTGATGTATATGTTCAAAGATCCATATGTTTGGAATCTGCCTTTTTACAGCAGTCTAAGCTAATAAGTATTGATAAATAGTCAATGAGTACAAATTTAAATGGTGTTTACTTCATCCAATCCAGTCTACTGACTGTCTGTAAACCATATAGCTATATAATTATAAAGTCCTTAAACTGGAATTAGGAAACATGGAAAGTAGATTCATCAGATTTCCACAACATCAACAAGACTCATTTAGCTAAGGAAACTGCCAAAAGTGGCAGCTGGCATGACAAATCATCTATCATTTTGTATTGTTAAAATGAGAAAATGTTAGTTTAGCCCTAACAATCAAATTTCCACCCATTACAAACACACACAATACTTACACTGATATACCTGATGGTTTAGAACATGAATGCTCACCACACAGTTCCTCCTGCTGGACTTCCTGCTGGTCAGACTTCCTGATATCACCTTCTGCTTAATCTGGATCATGTATTCTGGCCAGCTGTTGAATACATTTTGAAGCTGAAAATGAAGATGAGCACTGTGTTCAGGGGTTTGATTAGAGAAGAGATTTGCATTGACAAATACTGTATGATATGTCATCTTGGCCATGTTCTCACCATGTCAATCATGACCTCTTGGCCTTTTTTTCAAGTCCAGTCAAGTCAGATCTATTTATATAGCACTTTTTACAATGGAGCATTGTCTCAAAGCAACTTTACAAGTTTAGATTATCTCCTAATACCTACGTTCAATCCAAAGTTGAGCAAGCCTAGGGCGACAGTGGCAAGGAAAAACTCTGTGTTATGAGGAAGATACCTTGGGAGGACCAAGACTCAAAAAAGGACCCAACCTCCTTGGGCGGCGTAGATGATAAATCTAAGAATGAAACTAAAGTCATGGAGTCATACTCCAAATAAAATATGAAATATGCACATCGGCATTAGGTGGCCTGGGTATGATGGGGCTGGAGCTGATGACGGAAGCAGCTTGAGTGAAGCTGAAGCAGATGAACATCATGTGTGGGGCTGGAACTGGTAACGTAACACAGCTCGGAGAGAAAACAGAAAATGTACTTAGTTAAGAGCACAGTGTCTATTAACAATCACTGATGCCATGTGTAGCATGAGACCCCGGCAGCATTAGCTATAGCAGCATAGCTAGAAAGAGGAGAACTGGTAGGTAACACAGCCAAGAGGGATCACATGAGACATCGGCAACCCCACGGGAGGCAGAAGACAGCAACCCAATGTTTCTGATCACCATAAGACTCTATGACTATGATCCCCCAGCTCTGCCCTTATTCTAAGGCAAGGATGCACGAGTCAAGATCACGAGGACCGAAGCCCAGTTCAGCCAGACTGCCCACTCGACACTCCCGGCTAACGAACAAGGCAGGCAGGCCAGACATGACTCCAGACTCCGGCCCCAGTGACCCAAGCCATGCATCCTGGTCAAAATCTAGCCAAAAGCCTGTGTAAATAGGTATGTCTTTAGCCTAGACTTAAAACTTTGGAGAGTGTCTGAGTCTCGAACTAAAGTGGGAAGTTTATTCCATAGTTGGGGGGGCCATGTATGAGAAAGCCTTTCCCACTGCTGCGAAAGCCTTTCCCGCTGTGCTAGGTAACACAGCCAAGAGGGATCACATGAGACATCGGCAACCCCACAGGAGGCAGAAGACAGCAACCCAACATCTCTGATCACCATAAGACTCTTTGACTATGAACCCCCAGCTCTGCCCTTAGTCTAAGGCAAGGATGCACGAGTCAAGATCAAGAGGACCGAAGCCCAGTTCAGCCAGACCGCCCACCTTTTTTCTCTTGCAAACTCTCTCCCACTGACTTATTGCTCAGTCAAGTGTACCCCAGAGGGTATTGGGCCTGATCTCAGTCTCAGGTAGTGTCTAGGAATTCCACTGCCTACTGGAGTAGGCTCAGAAGGATATAACCCAGAGGAACAATGCTGGGTGGCAACACAGGACACAGGTCTGATTTCAGTCCCCAATGCTCTTCTTCTAACATGCACAGACCGAATAAGAGAGATGAGCACAGGCTCCAGTTCAAAACTAAACATATGCTTTATTAAAGAAAGAGTCCACTGAACATACTCAAAAACCAAGGAAAACACTGTGAACATAACCACCCAAAAATAAACTTAATAACGAACAAAAGAAGCGTGCGGGGAAACGCGGAACAAAACAAAACAAACAGTGGAGGGATGCTCGGAAGAACCGTGAAACAAAACAAAGAGCGTAGGAATGCTCGAAACAAAAACACGGGGAATGCAGAAGCAAAAACAAAAGAGCATAGGAATGCTCAAACGAGCCGCTGAGCTAACAAGGAAGCAAAAACAAAAGAGCGTAGGAACACTCAAATAAGCCGCTGGGCTAATAGGGAGCTAACATGGCGCACGGGGAACACGGACGCAAAACCATAAGGGTGTAGGAATGCTCAAACGAGCCACTGGGCTAATAGGGAGCTAACATGGAGCACGGAGAATGCAGAAGCAACAACAAAAGAGCATAGGAATGCTTGAATGAGCCATTGAGCTAACGAGAAAGCAAAAACAAAAGAGCGTAGGAACACTCGAAAGAGCCGCTGAGCTAATGGGGAGCTAACATGGAGCACGTGAAATGCAGAAGCAAAAACAAAAGAGCGTAGGAATGCTTGAACGAGAAGTTTGAGCTAACGAGGAAGCAAAAACAACAGAGCGTAGGAACACTCAAACAAGTCGCTGAGCTAATGGGGAGCTAAGATGGAGCACGAGGAATGCATTTTTTTTACATATTTGTTTGCGGAAGCAAAACCAAAAGGGTGTAAGAATGTTTGAACGAGCCTGTGAACTAACATGGAGCTAACGTGGAGCACGGAAGACGCAGAAGCAAAAACAAAAGGGCGTGGGAGATGGCAATAAGTCCACAAACACACAAAAAAGCAAACCAAAGTACTCCCAACGGACTGAACCGACAGAGCAGGAGTAATCCACAGACGGACGGGTCGGACGGAGCAGGAGTTTAGATGGACAAAAATCCAGAGAGGAATATTCATGTATGGATGGAGAATGCAGGGGTGTATCCTCAAATGGATGGAACGTGAAACCAGAGTAATCCACAGTGAGTAGGCAGATGGACGGACGGACAGAGCAAACTAACCAGGAGAGCCTGGTACGGGGCATGACTGAGATGATATTCTGCCCCGAATGTCTCTTGAAGCCGAGCTTATGTTGCCTGTGGTGCAGGTGAGTGTCATTATTACTCTCCGGTCCTTAGTCTGAGGAGTCCTGGATTGCTCCCTGAAAGCCACATAACAGTCCGTAGAGCTGTGACCAACGTTGCTCTGTTCGCTCACAGAGGAAGTGAGTGAGGGGAAAACCAGGGTGAGGTCGTGGGGCATGACACTTTAGGCAAAAGCTTAGAGCCAGTGTAAGCCTCTCTTCTGGAGTCACCTCGCTAAACATGTTGTCATGAACACCAAGCTGACTGGAGCCAGTTCCTCCCAGGGGCTAAAATAGCACAATGTTTGATATGAGGAATACACCATTCCAGTGGAGGGATATAACCCAGATTAACAAAGCTGGGCAGCAACACAGAACAAAATGCTGGACATGTAGTTTACCTCAATGATAATTTATTTTACTCCATGATATGTATCACTTTGAATCTGTTTATCTTTACATGGGTATCTAGGTATTGAGCTCTGGCTTGTCGGCTATCCCTTGTTGCTATTGTTTACTGTACCTTTCATGAGCCATGTCAATTAACCCACCATGTTTACTAAAATTGCATTTTGAGCTGTTTACCTGGATGATTGCTTTTTATAAACATCATCTGCTTTATGAAACCAAACACAGATGGCTACACAAGCAGCTACTACAGCTGCTCAAAACTACACTAACTATTTGTTAGGGAAGAGTGAAATGTAAAAAGTCATCTTTTCTACAATATCACCATGCCCATCAGTCAATTAAATGACACCTCACACCAAATTCACATTCCAAACCCTAAAATGGGTATTTTCCAGCACCTTTATATTGAAACATTCTGATCTCAACTTTGCCATTTTAGAGGCTGACCCACTGGATGTGGGCACTGAGGTCATAGTCTCCCAATGGTAGGGGGTTCCCAAAAAAAGGATAACTGCTGACCTTCTCCCACAAACTGTCTCCCACTGAGGTTTTTAGTTTCTCATTACGGTTTTATTGAGTGCAGAACGATGGGGGAAAAAGCTTATTTTTTATTTTAGCACAAGGCTGTGACATAACAAAACGTGAAAAAAGTGAAAGGGTCTGAAGACTTTCTGAATGCACTGTACGGTAGAATACATGTGGCCCTACCATGTAATCTTTGCATTCAGGCCCAGTCTGAATGCAAAGGTGAACTTTAATGTGGCAGACAATAAAGTTCACAGTTTAAATTGTTAACAGTTTGGTTAACAATACACTTGCCATTGCCATAGCTGAGCCATCAATTCTGAAACTGAGCCACAGACATTGTAATCTGACACTTCGAATATCCACTGTTGCTGTTTAACCCACCATGTTACTAAAATTGTGTTTTGAACTGTTTACCTGGATACCTGCTATTATGAAACCAAACACAGATGGATACACAGCAGATGTATCCAAAAAAGTGAAAAGTACAGCATGTACATTGAATTGCTGGATGAACTAGGTTCATTTCCAAAGAACTGTATTCAGTTTCCACTCCGGTATCTCTGTGTGGTTTATGTCAGAATATAATAATCATTATGATGGATACTACAATTGGTATTATAACTCTAACAATCTTCACCCATGGGGCAGTGGTGGGTGAGTGCTTAATGTACTAGACTATTGACCAAAAGGTTGAGGATTCAAGTCCAGGCTTGAAAATGAAAAGCTGTGAGGTCCACACATAGGTGCATCTAATTCCTCTGACATATTGTCTCTCAGTCTGAGTTGATTATGGGTGATGACAAGGTCAGTTAACGAAAGCAAACACTTCCTGGGTTTGCTCATTTTTATTCGATCTTCATCCATCATTTCAGCAGTATCACCATGCCCATCAGCTCACTTTTTTCCTTGCCACTGTTGCCCAAGGCTTGCTCAATTTGGGATTGGACGTAGTTATTAGGAGATAATCTAAACTTGTAAAGTTGCTTTGAGACAATGCTCCATTGTAAAAACCGTAAATAAATATGACTTGACTTGACTTGACTTTTGAAAGGAGCAGCTCAGTTGATTAAATGGACATCTCAGGACAACTCACATTCCCACTCTAAAATGGGTATTTTAGAACCAAACCAGCCCTTTGAAGCTGGCCTATTGGATGTGAGCATCGATGCAAAGCTCTATCAATGGCAGGGGTTCCCCACAAAAGGCTTGTAACCAAACTGGTTATCTGTATCAGGTAGTATTATAGTAGTTCATGTTTTTGGGTTGTTCCTCCTCCTATCTGCTAGGGGGCGATAGGGGGGCTAGGTGTATAAATACAGGAAGCTAGAGAGAAAGTGGCTGAGAGTTACTTTCGGGCATGTAGACTCTCCCCTGGAATCTCCGGTTTTTTGTTTTTTTGTTTTTTTGTTTTTTTGTTTTTTTGTTTTTTTGTTTTTTTGTTTGACAAACCTAGTGGTTTTCAGGCTCATTGTATTTGCTTTCCCTTTCTTTGAATGCTAATGCTGCTGCTAAAATGCTAATGTTTGCTGCTAATGCTAATATGCTGGTGCTAAGGTCAAGGTGTAAAACATGAGGTTTGGGACTCACTTTTACATTCTTGTGTAGAAGGAGGTTCTTATATTACTTGAACACTACAGCCTTTATGGTGGAGCTGAGGACGGTTTCAGATTGCGGAGTCACTAAGTCTCTTCTCTTCATCCCAAGTTCCATCTCTTCCCTTGCTGCTATTTATCGGGTGGGACCAAGCTGTTTGTTCTTTCTGTATTATACTGAAATGGAAGTACACGTACATTGGATTATGGACTTCTATGGCCATTGATTCTCTGCAAAACACGGGGGGATGTTTGGTAATTTGGGGAGTGTCTATTTGTTGAATGTTTGCCTGTATGATGATGATCTATTGCATTTTCTAAATTTTTCTCCTTCTTTGGATTATTATTGTTTGGATATATATGTTGATACGGTTCCTTTCAGCCTCATCATTGTTCTATTGGTCATTTTTCTTTACCTTACCTCTTTACATCACTAAACTCCATAGCATTTACTCAGTTCCCAGATGGTACCCCATTCATGATTTTTGTAGCTGCTTACCTAGGGAGTTCTCTAGGCGAATAGTTACAGGCTAACTGCTGATCTTATTCTCCCACAAACTGTCTCCCACCGAGATCCTGTTTAGACAAATGTTCATACGTTTTGGCATTCCAGAAGGTACTGGGGCTGATCTCAGTCCCTAATGCTCTTCTGTCATTCAAGCATTAATGGAAAAGCTTGAAGCCAATTTCAAGCCTCTCTTCAGGAGTCAAATGGGCAAGGAACTGGTTACCACACCTGTCATTCAGATTGCTTGATTTTCCCATTCTAACGTGGATTCACACTGAAGCTGTTCCACACGGAACTTGCTTACTAACCCTAGGGTCACGTGTCTAATTTCCATATACGGAAGCTCTAAATATGAAAGGGTGGCCACTCAGAGCAAATTTCAAGAGTTGATGTGTAAGAATGTGTACAAAAGGTATGAAGGAAATGCAACACAAAAACAGAAATGTTTTTATTATTGAGCACAACACTGCAAACTTCCATCACCACAAACAGTGTAGGCGTGTACACATTTTTTACAAGATTCTAAAAATATCTTACAGTTTCAAGATAATTCCAGAACAACACAGCTAAAACGCTTAAATCTAAAGTCCTTAAAATTCTACATGACCAGTTAATAATTTAAACTGTGTAAAATGTGGTTCACATACGACTATAATAAATATTTAGCTTCGATAGAAATATTGCAGAGATAGTGTTTCAACTTAAAATCAGTTCAGTTAAATGTCATAACAAGTAAAGAACTGCAAATAAAACAAAAGAGTAGTGACCTGTTTAAAATGAAGGCACACACATAAGGCCTTTCCTGTGGTTGCATACAGTTTCTCAGTGATTGTCTCCAAGACTCGGAAGTGTATAGGGTGCAATGGAAATAAAACCAAAACACACTTGGAGAAAGAGAGAATATTTTAATAAGGCAGCGTTTCCCAAACCTCACCACAATTTAGTGCTTCTCCTGTTTAAACACACCCACTCTGACTCAATAGTGGGCTTGTTAATGAGCTGAGTAGTTGGATCAGGTGTGTTGGGAGCAGGAAAATACTAAAACAAGCAGAGCGGAGGGGTGCCAGGACCTGGATTGAGTAACACTGCCATAAGGAGATCAAATGGTTTGTTTAACAACTAATAAATAAAGGGCTGAAAAAACAACAAAAACAGGAAAAATAAATAAAAGGTTCACATTTGTATCAATGCTGCTAAAATAGGTTCTAAAACTCTAAAACGTCGACCCTTTTCCCAGACTGTGAATGACTTATCCATGTGTTGAATAAAGCATCGTGGTTTTTTCCTCCTGTAATGGCTGCTGTTTCTTCACCCTGAGGCATTTTTCGCGTTTTCACCATGCTGTCACTCAGGTCCTCACTATCCCACAAAAAATGAGGAGCATGGTTAGTTTTAGCCTCATACCTCACCTATATTTACAAGTCTTTCACTCACCCCTAAAAGTGTACCATAATTATATAATAATAATAATCCTAATGCTGAGGTTTTGGAAGCTGTGTAGTGTGACCTAGGCTTTGTATAAATATTGTTTGCATTCTCACACCTGCGTCTCGGAGGCTTCCAAACCCAGCGCTTGTGCTTCTTCAGGGGTCAATTCATTCTTTAAAGTCCTTCTCACTGAGGGAGAGAGCAGCGTAGGGTTAGCGTACAGCCTTACTGAGTATCTGATTTACATATCGAAAATCTATCGTACTTGATTTGCGGTTAGCCCGTGACAGTCTCCTTTCTCGGAGCTGTGCGCGATCTCGTGGACTCTGGGTGGCCGAACGTACTATCCGTTCCATGATCTCATCAGCAGTATCATCGGTCATGGCATCCTCAATAGCTGCTGCCCAAGTGGTGTGAGCTGCGGTAGAAAAACAAAAGAAAGGTCACTTGTGTGGCCTTAGGGTGAATAGGGTCTCCTGGGGAGAGGAATAGTTTGTACACAATGTGTGACTGTGAATTGGTGGAGTCCAAACTCTTTAGATAACTCTTTTTAAATACAGCAGGGCATCCACTCACACCTGACTGAAACACTGGACTTTCATCTTGGACTAGAGGTTCACATACTTCTGCTTGGCCGTGGTCTCGCCCGTGTCCGGAGTCCTGGGATTCCACACATCTCGGGGCCACTGCCCGTCTGACTCTTTTTGAGTACTGCCTTCATGTTTTCATGATCGGCTGCATCTTCCTCATGATTCAGCCCCTGCACTTCACTGTTCCCTGCACCAGACACGTGACTGCTGCTGCTGCTACCGACTAAGGGACCTGTCTGCATGCACACAGTGCAGAAATGACCTCATGAAATTCAATCAAGCAGGTCTCACAGACACTAATGTAGCTTGATTCTTAATAGTTTAGAAACAACTCAAGTCCTACCTCATTCTCCCCTTCATCGTCAGTCTAAAGAGAGGAGGAAAGAGACATGGAAAATGATTTAAAAAACAAATAAAGCAGCAGAATTGAACTACTTACGATAAATCCATTGCAAAGGCATTCATGGAATCAAGCAAGCAGCATCAATCTTCAAAAAGAATTCATTTGTACATATCATTCACAAATCAGATCACAGTAATGTTATGACCATGTTAACGTTCCACAAACTCTCTCCAGCATTCACTTTTTGAGCGTTGTTCTTACAGGAATAATAACATCTAAGTGGAGAACAAGTATTTGAGACCACTAGTGAAAATGCTTCTATTTTGCATTTTTCAGGCCTAGCACCCGCTAGTAGTTCTTCTCGGATCTTATTAAGTGCAAGATTTGAAAAGGTAAATGAATGATATATGCCAGGAGAATATTGGCTAGCCCAACGCTACTGAAAGTCAGGTGGACGAAGCATGATGGCATTATGTTCTTGGACGCTTTGATGGCTCGAGCTTCGTTCCTGTGATACTGCGGCACATAATGGCCTAGAATTAATTAACAGTAGAGGGCACTGTCTGTTGTGAATGTCTTTAGAGCTTTGGTTGTGGGCACTGGCATTTTGGTAGTGCTGGGTTGCCAAAACTGCCACTTACTTTGTTAAGGAACTCAAGACATGTTCTACCAAACATTTCCCCAACATTTCTCCATGCAAACAACTTTGAGATGAGCTGGAACACTGACTACAGGCCATTTCTTGTCACCTTACTTCAACACGCAAGAAAATCGAGTTTTCACTCACTGTCACGGTGACGTCCATAATCATCTTTCCACGGGTTTTGTTCCTCTCGCGATGGTCAGCTCGTTTTTGTTTTTGCTGGAGTATCCTCTCTCGTGTGGTTCGATACTCCAGGGCAAATTCGCTCACAATTTTGCAAAAGCGATGGATGCTGATGTCTCGAACTCCTGATGCCGGATGGCCGAGAAAGAGCAGGAACGCGTGAAACCTGCAGGGAAATTCATTTTTAAGATGTTAGTAATGTACGTTGATCGCGTAGTTGGGTATGAATTCCATCTTATTTAATAGATTACAATATTTACTGTCAGGATTACAATAATTCAAAATCACACCACTCTCCTTGTGATGCAGCATTATGTACTGTCCTATTTTATTCTGTTTTTAAATGTATTAGTTAGCTATTCCATTCAGACAGTAAGCGTTCACATTTATGACCTAACCTAGAAATCCTATGGCTATGTGTGTTACCGATTGACGATTCGGCGGTGTACAGTCTGCAGGATGATGATCCTTCCTGCGCAGGCCTTTAGGAAGTCGGTTAACTTCTGCTTGAGCGAAGGTTTTATGTCATGCTTGGCAATCAGCTTCAGGTTTTCCCAAGATGCTCTGCAGCGACGCTCCATCTGTGCCAGGTTTTCCTGAAGGAGGTCAAAGTCCACCTGCATATAAATCCACACACTCTTCAGTCTCCCCTGCCTTTTCCCATGTCTTATTCTAGTGTTCTAGACTGGGATGTAACAAAATTTGGGGGCTCATCCAGCAATCCCCTTATTATTTAGAGAAGTGTTTTCTGCATTTGGGCATGATAAATGTGCACCGTGTTAAGTTATGTCACAGCTCTATTTTGCTAAGTGCCAGTGCTTCCCTCGTGACAGTATTTGTTACTTTGATCTGTTATTTTGCCTTGTTTGTGTTGGGAGGTTATCATGGGAGTGGGACTTCTGTCAGGGCAATCAGTTTTGTGTTTGTGTTTTCTGTTTTACTTGTGTTGGCATAGTTATCACTGTTTTGTTTGATTTAACAGAGTATACATTAGAGCATTTTACAAATGCTGTAAAGATGATCTATTATTAATTTTCAACTAACAAAGCTTGATGTAGGACCAAATTAAAAGAATCCAAACTAGGTGACCAGGTAGAGCTGTTCCAATTTGGGGAGAATGAGATGGATGTTAGCAGGGAAAACCGTGGTACTGAAGTGATCTGACACCCATACCTCAGCCAAGGCGTATCCACTCCCCTATGCCTGTCTCTCCCTCCTCCACCACCATTTGCTCCAATTAAGACTCATAGGTACTAATTGTGATGTCCGCTTTAATTTTTTTAGTTACAATGTTTAGAAAGCATGAAGTTGATGCTAATTTTTCTGTTTTTTATTGTGTCCCCATTATGCCTTGTACCTTGCCTTATGCTTTGGACACTGGTATTACAGTGTAGATTTATAGCTCAGGACATTTGTTCATGAGTTTCAGTTATGTTTGGGTGAAGGCTATGGTGCTCTATGAATGTTTTCCTGAGGCTTCACAGCAGGTCTTTAGGCATATCGCTAAAAACATCTTTCAAATTTATATGGAATTCACTAAAGAAAAATATTTCACACATGATGCTTCACAACTAGTATAGTTGAGGATTTTGAGCAGATTAAGGAACAACTTATGTTTGAAGTGTTTAAAGAGGTGGGAAGTTATGCATTCTTCCTGGGGTTGTGACAGATCCCATTGCTATTAGTGATGTTTCATTAGAGCAGCAGTACTGTGCTGTGTTCCCTGTTTGTGTGGTGACATGTGCAAATTAAAGGACGTGTTCAGTCTTTCTGTGTTTTGAATGTGTGCTTCGTTTTGCTGTCCTCTGCCCATTCTGATCCTGATTATTTGCTTTCGCCTCTTGGATTTCAGACACTAGTTGTACGTAGCTTTTGTTGTTCCTCTGGGTTGTGTGTAGTGACTGGCATTGCTGGTTATTTCCTCCCATCCCTTTAACTTTTTCCTGTATTGGCATCCCATCGCTAGACCTAGACATAACACTGAAGTAAGTCTATAATTGTGTACATACCTTTGCAGAACGTGTAACAGCACCGATCTCCGAGTAAAGATCTGTGCTATCGCTGAAGTTTTCTTCCACTGTGGTGCAGACATGATGCAACAGAGATTGTTTATGCACTGTGTCCTTCACTTCTGGAACCTTCTCCAGGTAGCTTAGCTCAAAACCCTTAGCCTGTACACAACAACCGAACACATATGGGAATTTCTGTACTTTCAATCACTAATCTGTAAAATAGTTGGCAACTATCACAAACTGACAATCACCTAGAATCAACAACCATACAGCAATTCTTCATGCAGTTAACTGTTAATTTTACCTGATAGTAATAAAGTTACACTAATTTGTTAGCACCATTAGCTTCATAGCTCCACTGCAAAATTAAATACAGCTGTGGAGAACTACATTTGATGTAACACCATGTTCTGTTCTCACATTCGATCCATTGAGGAAGTTGCCGATAGCCAGCAGGGTTGACAGGATATATCGGAATGTCTTGTTTTTCTCCACCTGCTCCATGCCTTCTTTCAGGTCCTGCAATGGCTCTGCTACTTCCTGACAAACGAGGAACAACAGTTAGTGAAGATGAAATGCTCTTAATCTATTAAGAGCTCTGTATCAGCTCATTATTAATTAATTTATTCATTCATTTTCAGTAAATGGTTAAACCTGGTGAAGATTGTTATGGTTATAAAGTATATCAAGTCAAGTCAGATTTATAAAATGGAGCATTGTTTCATAGCAGCTTTACAGTTTTATATTATCTTCTAATATCTAGGGCTAATCCCAGATTGAGCAAGCCTAGGGCGACAGTGAAAAGGAAAAACTCCCTAAACGTTATAAGGAAGGACCAAGACTCAAAAAGGGACCCGACCTCCTTGATAAATGTAAGAATGAAACTAATCTAGTCAAATAATAAATCAAAACTGCCCTCTGGTGTGGCCCGGGTATGGAGCTGATGACGGAAACAACTTGAGTGGAACTGAAGCGGAGCAACATCTTATGATATTAATATATCCTATCAACACTGGCACAAGGGTGCATTAAGAAAATAAGAATTAAGGTCAGACAGCACCAAAAGCAACATCATCATCAGCTTTAGGATGAGGATCAAGTGATTACTCCAGATCACTAAATGCATACAAATTACCCAAGGGTTGAGTCATGGTACTCAAGAGTTCTTCACATTTAGACTTCACATTTCCTTTAGACTGTTGTGACAGTCATTCTCATTGGGATTGTGGGCTCAGATACAGTGGGGATAAAAGTATTTAGTCTGCCACTGATTGTGCAAGTTCTCCTACTTAGAAAGATGAGAGATGTCTGTCATTTTCATCATAGGTAGACTTCAACTATGAGAGACAAAACGAGTCACCCACAAACAAGCAAGATTTCTAGCTCTCACAGTCCTGTAACTTCTTTAAGAAGCTATTCCGTCCTCCACTGTCCTCCCACACCAGTTTGACCTCGTTATCTGTATAAAAGATACCTGTCCACAGCCTCAAACTGTCAGACTCCAAACTCAACCATGGCCAAGACCAAAGAGCTGTCAAAGAATTGTAGACCTGCACCAGGCTGGGAAGAGTGGCAATAGGCAAGCAGGTTGGTGTGAATAAATCAACTGTGGGAGCAATTGTAAGAAAATGGAAGACATGCAAGACCATTGATAATCTCCCTCGGTCTGGGGCTCCACGCAAGATCTCATCCCGTGGGTCAAAATGATCATGAGAACGGTGAGCAAAAATCCCAGAACTACACAGAGGGACCTGATGAATGACCTGCAGAGAACTGGGACCAAAGTAACAAGGCTACCATCAGTAACACACTACGCCGAGAGGGGCTCAGATCCTGCAGTGCCAGGCGTGCCCCCCTGCTTAAGCCAGTACATGTCCAGGCCCGTCTGAAGTTTGCCAAGGAGGATATGGATGATCCAGAAGAGGATTGGGAGAATATCATGTGGTCAGATGAAAGCAAAATAGAACTTTTTGGTAAAAACTCAACTGCCCATGTTTGGAGGAAGGAGAATTCTGAGTTGTGCCATACCTACTGTGAAGCATGGGGGTGAAAACATCATACTTTGGGGCTGCTTTTCTGCAGAGGGGACAGGATGACTGATCCGTGTTAAGGGAAGAATGATCGGGGACATGTATTATGAGATTTTAAGCCAAAACCTCCTTCCATCAGTGAGAGCATTGAAGACGGAACATGGCTGGGTCTTCCAGCATGACAATGATCCCAAACACACCGCTCGGGCAACGAAGGAGTGGCCCCGTAAAAAGCATTTGAAGGTCCTGGAGTGGTCTAGCCAGTCTCCAGACCTCAGCCCCATAGAAAATTTGTGGAGGGAGTTGAAAGTCCATGTTGCCCAGCGACAGCACCAAAAACATCACTGCTCTAGAGGAGATCTGCATTGAGGAATGGACCAAAATACCAGCTACAGTGTGTGCCAACCTGGTGAAGACTTACAGGAAACGTTTGACCTGTCATTGCCAACAAAGGTTATGTTACAAAGTATTGAGCTGAACTTTTGTTATTGACCAAATACTTATTTTCCACCATCATTTACAATTAAATTCTTTAAAAATCCTACAGTGATTTTCTGTTTTTCTTTTCTCATTTTGTCTCTCATAGTTGAAGTGTACCTATGATGAAAATTACAGACCTCTCTCATCTTTCTAAGTCGGAGACCTTGTACAATCAGTGGCTGACTAAATACTTTTTTGCCCCACTGTATGTGTAAAGCTGCTTGAATACAATGTTATCATGTGTCCTTGTCATGTTGTGACACTCTGACCAACTGACCATGTGCTTATATGCTACGTTTATCCAGGTGTTACAGCTGCTGGTGGATATGACCTGTTGTTTTTTTCTGGAGATTATGTAAATATGTAGCCCAGAACTGAAAACCAACACTGATCATACCTTCTCCATGGTGTCGTAGTCCATTTTGAAGGCCCAGAGGTGAAGGCGAGCAGAGAGTTCACTGATGGAGGACAGCGTGAGCAAAAAGGACTCGGCACTGCCTAGAGGAACTTCAGGGTTCAGCATGTGAGCTTCCTGAATTTTTTGCTTCTCCTCATCAGTGGGAACCATCATTAGTAACTTCTACAAAAAGAGAGAAAGAGTCTCTAGCTGACCCTTCAGTAGAACACACTAGGTATGTTACACTGCTGGTTGTCCCAAATGGTGTGCTTGCAATCTTACTTTTCTCATTTCAGGTAACCAATGTATTCGGTATCCAATTTCAAACACTGAGATTCAAAATGGTACAAAAACACTCTCTATGGACTCTTATTTGACTCCTGAAAGTTTTGACCATTCTTGCAGATGAAACAGCAGTCCACCATTTGGGACGTCCCACTGTGATGTCATAATGTGGTTGAATCGATGGAGCATGTAACTGTGGATTCTACCTCGATGCCTTCCTTGTTGAGGGCATACTCATCAAAGTTCAGTATGGCGGATTTGATGGTGCGTGGCGGTGGGAGGACGGTGAGGCCAATGTTGATGGCGTTACTGCGTTTGGAGTCCAGGATGATGATTTCCTGCCTTTTACCATCTGCTGCTGTTTTCTAACAAAGTCATCACAGTGACAACATCAACATTATTTGTCAAACACCAGCATTATTTAAATGGGACAAATGTTAATTTGTCTTTAACTGCCTACAGCTTCTAAGATGCCAACAAAACCCCAAAATTCATCATCAACAACATATTCGCTTATGTACTTTATCAAAAACATGGCGTCATCGCCACACAGCTCCACAGATCCAGACGTCAAAGTACAAAGGCATGTCTTAGGCTAACTGGTCGCTCTAAATTGCCCAACTGTGTGTCCAACACCAACATTCTACATCACACACCCAGCACTCACTATCAAACACCAAGACTGAGAGTTCACCTTGGTCACATTCATCTCCTTGGACTTGCTCTCAAACAGGACCTCCAGTTTGCCTGTCTCCAGTTTAATGGCTTCCAGTTTGGACCAAACAGACATGTGTCCTCGCCTCAGTCCCAAAAATCTGCACTCCTCCGGCCGAACCTCACTCCAGAACAAACGGATCGTCTTCTTATTCTTCTGGAACAGAGACTGCTCTGGTTGGGGAGGAGGAGGTGGAGTCGGCTTCCATCCAAATGCTGGCGGTGGTGGAGGAGGCATCATGTTAAAAGGGCATGGTGGTGGAGGAGGCGCTGGGGGCAGGCCCAGATCTCTTGAGCAAATCAAGCTTCCCGAATCCAGAACATCCTGGTCGTCCTCATCAACCAGATCAGTGAAGTTAATGTCGCCAATTCGGAGCTCTCGAGGAGTCGCCATGAGCTGATCCCAGATGTGGTCAGATTCTTTTTTAGGGGGTGTTAATGGTTGGAGTGGGAGTGGCTTTTGCTCTTCCAAAACTTCCACTGCTGGAGAGTTGAGGCCTTTGATGACATCTCCGAAGCGTTCAGCGAAAGCACGCACCATTCCACTCTCCAGCTTTTTCTCTCCATTGTTTTCCTCCTTGGACACGACTTCAGGCAATGACTTCGGTCTTTCATCGTCTTGTTTCAGGCCTTCCTTTTCAAGCTCCACTTCCTCTTCCTCCTCTTCCTCACATGGTTTCTGATTTTGGGTGTAAAGCATGTTCATGAAGAGCTTGTTGTTCAGAATGTCACTACACTGCTCACTGCTTGGACCTGCAGGAATAATAAAAATTAAAAGATGCAGAAGAGAAAGAGTAAGACAAATATTGGAATGTTTTTCCAACCTGTTTCCCTCTCCAGAGTGCTGCTGGACGATGACATGCTAGAGGCTGAGCAGTTATCCCTTTCATTGACTTCCTCATTCCGACGTTCTTTATCACTTAAGATCCCACTATCTTCGGCTTCTGCATCAGGAGTCGTCTCCTCTAGCACCTCCTCTTTGTCAGCAATTTCCTCCTCTTCCTCTTCCGTCTGTTCTACATCCTGTTCAGCGCTGCTCTCCTCTACTTCCTCCTCTTGTTCTTTTTGTTCTGTTTCTGAACTGGCGAGTGAGTCCAGTTCCAGCTCGTCCTCCTGTGATGTGGCATCAGTAGGATTGTCATTGTCGAAGTCCATGATGCCGCGAGGTGCAGAACGAACCCGCTCTCGCTCATATTCCTCTGCACCTAACTGCTCTGCAGTCTTAAACCTGCAAAACAGAAGGAAAAGAGAATAGGTATGGATATTTATTTTAGGAAGGAAAAGTCTGACGAGCAGTTTCAGTGATTTCAGCATATTCATTTATTCTAATTCATACACACCTTTCCTCCCGAGCTAACCGAGCCTCCTCCATGTTCAGAGCATAATCGCGACTGCAGAGAAAAATTATTGTTAGTGTTTAGACTATTCTTTGTACTTTATAAGCTCGCTAGGGACTGTGGTAGCCTAGCGGGTAAGGTACTAGACTATGGACCTGAAGGTCCAGGGTTCAAAATCCCACCTCTGCCAAGCTGCCACTGTTGGGTCCTTGAGCAAGGCCCTTAACCCACAATTGCTTGGATTGTAAGACTGTACCAATTGTAAGTCGCTCTGGATAAGGGCGTCTGCTAAATGCTGTAAATGTAAATGTAGACGAAAACTTAGGGACACTGGTGGCGGATTATACCACCATCCTGACTCTTCCACCAACTCTGGGCAATTACAGTTTGTGGGGGCCTATTTTGGCACTGAGGGACCAGCCAGGGGTACCAGTGCTGTATTATGTTCATCAGTTGCAAATGGGAAGCATTAATACGAATTTTAACATGCCTATCATCTTGCATCAGTAAAAGCAAAGCAAAACTGCACGTCATTTAAACGTAGCAGTTTTCCACTGTAGCCTCAGAGCACTCTGCTGGACAAAGCCCCTCCACATCCATTGTTGTTCATTAACTGCTTGAAGGATTAAGTATCTTGTTTGGAATTACCCCCCGATGCTAAGAATGAAATGTGATCTTTGCTCCAGAAGCTCAGATCTGTCCCTATTATACAAACATTAAGAATTAAAGTAACAACAAGAACGAATGAAAACCTGACCTATGGCGATTTCTCTCCTCTCTCTCGATTTTCTGCAGTCGTTCCTCTCTTTCAATCCTCCTCCTTTCTCGCTCTGCTGCCAAAGACTCCTGATGCTGCCGATATGAGGAGGAGAGTAGAAGAGTTGGAGGCCTGATAAAGAGAGACAAATATTACCCATGGCTAGTTTGAGAAGTTGACAACCGCTGGAGGTTGCAGCAAGTGCAGGGTAAACATTTATTCATTGGGCATATACAATTATCAGCACACAGTACAAGAAACGTAGGACTAGGGGGCCGTCCTTAGGGGCCCAACAGTGGTGGCTTGCTGGTATTGGAACTAGACTCTCAAAGATCAGATCAGTACATTATACGTATAACATCTGCGCTGCTCAAGCAGACTTGGTGCCCAAGTGTTCTTCCGTAAAGCTTTTAGGTACTTTTTTCTTGCCACTGTCACCCCAGGCTAGCCCAAATACAGTTGTGGGTCTACATATTTGTATAGCTGCTTTCAGACAATACTCTGCTGTAAAAAGTGTTATAAAACTGAATCTGACTTGACTAATGCAGATCAATACACATATCTACATCCTAAGCAACATATTCATATTCCAGGGGTCTAGCAGATCCTGGGTCTGTGGCCTCCACGCAAGGGAATCCTTATGAGACACCTGTACCACTTCAGATCATGTCCATAGCTATATCAGATTTCAGAGCTTCCTAGGAAGCCATAAAGAGTAAGCCAAATAATGTAGTGGGCAAATCTATTTTCTGCTGGATGTACCTTTAATTAAAGCCTTGGGAGATCACCAACAAGAGAATTGACACCAACTCGGATACAGACTACCCTGGAGTGAAAAATGTACCAGTTCCAGAGTAGGGCTAGGGTTAGAGTAACCACAGCAGGTTGGCATTGATTCAGCCTTTCTGTTTACCTGTCATTCTGCTGTTTGGTGGGTGTTGTTGGTGCACTAAGAGCTGAGAATGATCTACTTTGACTAAAAGAGAGAGAAAATGAGAAAGTTTAGAAAACACGTCTGTAAAAATCAAATGTGCATTGGTGCATTGTGGGATATTGAGTCTTTAGCTCTGATGTGTACAAGGCATGAGCAACAGGTTCACAAACCATAATTTTATTTAAAGTGTATTAAAGTTTATTTAAAGTGTGTTTTGTGCTACACATGGTGAGTGAAAAACACTTCTCGTGAGGTCAGAGGTCAAACGTGAAGGTCAATAACTGGAATCGGGGAAGATGTAGTTCTTGTATCCAAGTACCTGTCAGCGTTCCGTTTCGGCTCTGGCTCTTCGTCCAAGTCATAGGAAAAGAGGTGAAAAGGTGAGTGAGGGATGTAAGGGAGTGGCTTCTTCGGGTGGGTTGAGCCACGAGTGGGCGGGCTCACTGCAGAGCAGGGTGGCACACTGATGCATGACCTACGACGAGCTAATAATGAAGCTAGCAAAGACGGCTGTTGGCCAACAACCTTGCTGGACACCTTTTTGTTCTCGGTATTATCTTCTTCTTTGGAACTGGGATCTAATTGTTTGCTGACATGGTGGAGAGGGAGACGACGATTTACTTTAGCCACAACATACCAAAGCAAACTTTGCAAAACTCCTTTAGTTGGCTACTTATTAACTTGGACTATACTTATTAATATGGACTGTATAGGGACAGTGCAGCGGTTAAAGTACTGGACTATTGACCTCAAGGTTAGCTGTTCAAAGTCCAGCACTACCAAGCAGCCACAATTGGGCTCTAGTACATGACCCTTAGTTCTCAGTTGGTTGGACTGTACCTTCTAAGGTTGTTTAAGTTGTAAGCCTCTCTGGATAAGTGGAATCCCAATTTCAGGTATGTGGAGAATTCCAGAATCGCATGTTACCTGGTGTTACTCTGACTAAATAGTTTATTTTCTCCCTCTTCATCATGATCATCTTCATCATCTGAGTTTGACTCTGTGAGTGGAGCCTCCACCTCCTCCTCATCCTTACACTCCTCTCTGTGGATTGATGGAGGGAGGAAGGAGGGGAAACATGGACGGTAGAAGAACAAGCAAATTCATACAAAGACATGAACGAGAGAAAGCGAGAGACATCGAGGGAAACAAAGAGACAGGGAGAGAGATGTAGAAATAGTGACACACTACAGAATATACACTGGGTGGCCACTTTATTAGAGACAAATTGTTCCTTTGCATGATCAGAGCTTCCCTGTATGCAAATTAGACACCTGACCCTGGACTGCAGCAGAAAATCAGGTGAGCAAGTTTTTTTGTGGATCAGTTTCAGAAAGAATTAGGCGATCTGAGCCACTTCAAGTGAGGCATAGGCATTTCAAAACCTGCCAACATACAAATACATCCAGAGAAAGGGGATCCTGTGGACGTAAAGAACTCATCATTCCTTAACACGGATGCCTTGGTCCTCCCAAGGTTTCGTCCTATAACACTTAGGGAGTTTTTCCTTGCCACTGTCGCCCTAGGCTTGCTCAATTTGGGATTGGACGTAGTTATTAGGAGATAATCTAAACTTGTAAAGTTGCTTTGAGACAATGCTCCATTGTAAAAAGTGCTACATAAATAAATCTGACTTGACTTGACTTGACTATAACAGCAGATGACCGGTTTGAGTGCCGTTGCTGTCTAAGGTAAACAGGAAGGCAAGACTGGGTACAAGAGCACAGAAATTGGATCACTGAACAGTGGAAAACAGGGTCAGAGGAATCCAAATTTCTCTTGCACCTTGCTGATGAAAGGGTTGGAATTTGGTGCAAGCAATATGAACTGCTGAACCCTTGCTGCCAGGTGTAACAGAAAAGGCTGGTGGGCGTGGTGTAATGGTGTGGGGGAATGTTTTTTGGCACACCTGATACATATGGATGGATTTTTGTACAGTAGCCACAAGGGTTATATAGTCATGGATTGGTCACCTTGCTTACCTGGCCTTCATAGTCCCCAGATCTTAATCTATATCTTGATCGAGGTAGAACAAGCTGTTCAGGGCATGTCAGTATCTCCAACTAATTTGTGCCAACTGCGAGATGCTACCTGGGTCACATGGGTCAATATTCCTCCGATGGAGGTCCAACGTGCTGCTATATGGTTGTTTCTAATAAGGTGGCGATTCAGAGTATAACTAAAGAAATTATCACACACATTTATAAAATACAACCAGTTCCTATTGTGGTCAGTGTATGAGATCCCGTGTAGATTCACTCTGATAGGGGAACGTGTGCAATGTTATGACTATCGCAAGGATATGAGGCTGCAGTCCACTCAGGAAGTGAGGTTTAAAGCTCTTGATTTTCTGAACTGCCCATCCCCTTCCCACACTGACTCCCTCTCTTACTCTACTGTGACATCTCGAACCGCTGAGCCAAGAATTCCCTAACCTAATCGGGCAAGGTGATTGCATCTAGGACAGTGACTCTTTGTGGAGCAGCCACTCACTGGACACCATTCTTAGGTACACCTTGCTAGTACCCCTGTTAATTCTTCAACAAGGTTCAACAAGGTCCTGGAAATGTTCTTCACAGATTTTGGTCTATACTGACGTGATGGCATCCATGATGCAAATTCTACCATTCTACCACATCCCCAAGGTGCACTATTGGATTTGAGTACAGTGAACTCATTGTCGTGTTCAAGAAACCAGTTTGAAATGATTTGAGCTTTACATTTATGTCATTCAACAGTCCATGGAAAGCTTTGTACCATGGACTGTTGTCCTGGTGGAAGTAAGTCAGAAGATGGTACACTGTGGGTATGAAAGGTGCACATGCTCAGCAACAATACTCAGGTACAGTAGGCTGTGGGGTTTAAATGATGCTCAGTTTGTAATCACACCATTACACCAACTGTTGGTACATGTTGGATGAAGGATAGATCCATAATTTCTTAATGTTCTGAATGTCACTTCAGAAATCGAAACTCAGACAACGCAGCAATTTTCTGTTCTTAGCTGACAGGAGTGGCACCCGGTGTGACTTCTGCTACTGTGGCCCATCTAGTTTAAGGTTCGACAAGTTGTTTGTTCAAGGATGCTAACGACTGGTTGTTTGAGTTACTGTTATCTTCCTATCAGCTCGAACCACTTCTCTGACAGGTAAACTCAGATGTGCTATTTCAACTTTCTGACCATGGCTACGTCAATTTCCTTGGAAAGAGACAAGGAGAGTTTCTAAGCTTCCTCTCACACCTTATTCCTTATGGCTCTGGAACCCTTTGCCCCTAGATATCCACAACTGTAGCTCTCTTTCCACCTTTCCAGTCTTTGTTGAAGACACTTCTTTTCCAAAAACACTTCTGTTCTTCCTCTGTACCTCTGTGAAATTCTCTCTTTTTCTATCTTGTAGGCCACCTTGGGTTTTATAAAGGCGCTATAGATGTACACATTATTATTATTATTATTATTATTATTATTATTATTCTCTGGTCCTGTAGCTCCCCAGTTGGACTTGCAAACTATGTGGATGTAGTCTTCCTTGTTTGTGTGTTTGTTTACTGTGTATTTGACCCAAGGGGAGTGTAGACTGTAATTCAGGTAGCATACACTCCAGCTGTGCACAGCACACAAGGACTTACATGACCGGCATTGGCTTCAAAGCACACACAGCTACTCTGGAGCACACACACACACACACACACACACACAGCAGAACACACACATTGGTACATCCCATCCCATGTAAATATTTGAGCACTCTTGGATAAATTACGTTTGTTACACACCCTCTGCACCCTGGAATCAATTGAACATATTGCAAGCTTTCTTACTTCTCCTTCCCTGTCCTGTGAGGGGAGGTGGGGCATAGTGGAGAGGCGTGGTCTTTTCTGCCCAACGAGTGCCTGCGACTGCGGCGTCTCTCTAAGCTCTGATCTTTAGTCCCACCCACCCTTGACCTGCGGTTTTCACGGCAACCAGCAGGCGGCGTCTGACCATCATCATCGCCATCCTCATGACGGAGGGTCACCTACATCACCCGAAACAAAACAGTATGAGCTCAGGAGAAGTGTGTGTGTGTGTGTGTGTGTGTGTGTGTGTGTGTGTGTGTTCTCCACCTCGTAGATGCTGATTTGTTTCAGCAGTTCAGGATCGACCGTCCTGTGTGAGCTGTATCGTGAGCTCATGAGTTCGATGCCCTGCTCCTCCAGAGCATCCACCACGTCATAGAATGAGTCCTGATCAGGCAGCACTGCCAGAGTCTGCACAAACACACACACACACACACCAGGTGTGTATTAGCAAACACAACTCAGCACAACTCAACACAACTGTGTGTGTTTACCTTGTTAATAAGGGTCATGGTATAAACCAGCAGCTCCGTGTCCACTCCCTCTTTCTCATTCAAAATCTCCATGGCATTGGACCATTGCTTCTGCCCTGATCAATCAATCAATAAATCAGTCGATTAACCATCGAGACAAATACTCAACCAGTCATCCAACTAAACAACAGCCATTTAAATGCTTAACAAACAAACAAACAAACCAGTCAACAATCCTCAAATGGATGAATAAGTCAAGTCAAGTCAAGTCAGATTTATTTATATAGCGCTTTTTACAATGGAGCATTGTCTCAAAGCAACTTTACAGGTTTAGATTATCTCCTAATAACTACGTCCAATCTCAAATTGAGCAAGCCTAGGGCGACAGTGGCAAGGAAAAACTCCCTAGTTCTTATCACTATTTACCGTCCTCCTGGTCCCTATTCAGAATTTCTTCAGGAATTTGCTAACTTTCTTTCCTGCTTACTACTGTCAACAGATAAGGCTT
>JAJAGP010000688.1:68010-162673 GCA_025084515.1 Ancistrus triradiatus | reverse complement strand
TCTATGATTGAAGAGAAGTATGCAGCTTTAGCTTTAGTGAGGGCATGCTTGTACTCTGCCATGCTGTCCCTCCAAGCAATCTTAAACACCTCCAATTTACTATGTCTCCACTTGCGCTCTAAATGCCGTGTTCTTTGCTTTAAGGAATAACCTGTTCACCAAACCAACCTCTGAATGCGCTATGGAACAACAACCTCAAAACCAACCAAACAACCAATCAACAGGTTAGCCAACCAACCAAGACACCTTTGCTGCACAACAAAGCAATCAACCACCAAAATTAACTAAATAACAGGCATTTAATCACTCAACAACCCAAACAAACCTATCAACAGTCATCGTATGGGGGGTATTTCAGAAAGCAGGTTCAAACCTCAACTCTGGGTTGACTAACTCTTAACTGTCAAACTCAAAGTTTTTAGTTTCAGAACAGAGGATAACATTTAGTTCAGTCAACTCCGAGTTACTTTAGCTCGTGCACAAGGAGATACAAAGCCCTCATCAGTGGAACACAGATACCACGAATCAGCACAACAACGGGAGAAAGAAAAATGCTCGATACTCACACTTCACCCCAGTGCAGTTAGAAATAGGTGTGTATGAACAATATGAGCATATATTTAGGAAACATTTCTATAATATTTGCAGCAAAATAACGTGAGCTGGCGTGGCAAAAAACTGCTGCCTGATGAGCCAATGACGTGAGTAATAACTGAAAAAAAGTTTTGTTCCGAGTGTTCCACTTATTTCATTTCACGTGAGTGCGCATGTTAATATTTTTGCAGGTGCAACCCCACAAAATGTAGCTACTTATCAGGAACTGAAGATATAGTTCAAACAAAATATAGTTCAAACAGGTAAGGTATAATAACATTACATGCAATCGTGATGATGTTTAGCTATCCTACATAATTAAATAATACTCAGTGGTAATGTCACTTATGTAAGTAGGTAGTGAAATTCCCTAAGAGAGAAAAAGAGTAAATTGTTCAGCCATTCCAACAGTATTTCATATTATCTATTTGAAAGCAACACCTACATGCCTTTATACATACAATCCTCCCAATTTGTTCATTGTTGGATGTGTTCAAATTTGACCTCCATTATAACTAATAAAAAAGCTGATGACCAAAAAACAGGTGGGGGTCCAACCCCACCTCTCACAGAGGCTGAAGAGATGGCTCTCATTCAAAATACTGGGTGACCTGTTGCTGAAGGCATCACTGGAGGAAGCTCATCTGACCCAGCCACCCCCCAGGACCCAGTGGCCTACATAAGAGGGTAGTCATTCAAATTAAGGATATAAACTTATGTACATTCATCACTTTGCCACTGTGGGATCAGTGATGCCCACCCATCCATTACTAGACACAACTTGGCACACAGATTTTCTTGTAGCAGTACAATTCTTTGTAACTGACTGCTGTTACCTTTCCAGATTCTTCATATTTCATGGTGACTCAGAGTTACATATTTGAAAAACTGTGATGCACACTGTTGTAGAAACAAAAGTCCAATTAGGTACTGTTAGAACCCCCTCGTCCGACACTAGACGTCGGTCCACTATTCGCGCCAAGGCAGGACCTGGGCGCTACGGCCGTCAGCGCTCGGCGTACATGCCCACCTGCTTCTCGGCGTTAAATAGCGGCTGCCGACGCTGCACTGTCGCCTTATGCTACGTTTGATTAGCTCATATCGCATCCATGCTCCTTGGAATCTTTTCTCTCCTTTTTTAACCTGCAGGGTTACAGGTACAGGTGGTCCTGCAAAGGGGGCCACTTGAGTAGAGCTTAGAAGCTCGAGGTAACCGTCAGGGCCTAGTTATTAGGTAAGGGAACGTTTATTCATGCTCTGGAACGGCGTTAGGCCATCCAGAGCGTTTTTCTCCAAGCAGCTCCAGCGATCGCGGCTCTTCCGCACGCCTACTTTACTCTCAGTTGCTTCCTAGCTTGTACTACAGCAGTCTTTTGGGCTTTTTGTCCTCGACACGAGCTTTTGTGTTTGTAATTTAATTATCCTTCCCCGCTTAGCCCCGTAGCGGCCCCGCTCTTTGCTTTTGAATCCGCGATCGGCGGTTCATGCGTTTGTAGTTCTCTACCCCCCTCTCTGAGCTGCTCTGATGTCACCACCAGCGTGGCACGTCTGTAGCGTGTTCGCCTCTGAACCCCCTCTTCCTCGGTTCGAATCCAGCCTCCTACACTTTGGTGGATTCGCTTCCATTCAACCACCTTTATTGCTACCCACACCTTCTTATTCTTTTAGTCACATCCTACACTGCACTAGTACACTAGTACTACACTAGTAAGGGTGCTTATGGCTTCCTGCACTTGGGTCCTCGCTCCCCGCTTCCCACTCGTCCCCATTCCCATATCATAACAGGTACATTGTCTTTTTTAAATGAGCAATAATAGTAAAATTAGTTAAAGTTATAATTTAATTGTCTAGTCTTCTCCATTTTCTACCAGTTACTGTTGGTGTAATCTGGTGGACCCATAACAGAGCTCCATGCAGGTGTAAGTACTTTCAATACCCCACAGAAAATTGTTCATTTGTATTGCAGGAAGGTAATGAGGAAGCCTTGTCAGCTGCCACAGAGAGGGAAGATACAGAAAGGCCTACTGAGGTTTAAACCTGAAAATAACATCTAACTGTTGATCATACAGAGTGCTGCTGGAAATTACAATGGGGAAGAATGTTCATCCACCTCCACAGCACAATGTACCTCAGTAAGATGCTGTTCAGAATTGGCCCATGATGTAGACCTAGCACTGTGATATTCAATGTCATTTTTGGTGTACCTGTAGCTCCATGTGAAAGGCGTACTTTTAAAAACAAATTGAAAAATCTAATTTAGAAATGGACCACATAAGACTGCATATATAAAAGACAATAATGGAAATACAACTGCTGGAACATCAGTTAAAGGTGAGTGAGGTGTCCACAGGTGGATGATTTGACTTGTTTGAACAACATATATAATATTAACCTCTGTACTGCATTTTTTCTTGCAGGAAATGAAAAAGACTTCATAAAAAGATAGCCGTACTGTTTTTATTTGGCACTGGGAAGGTGATAGACTAATCAGAAATGATGGTGGCAGATTCCCTGTCCTGCAGTGAGCCAAGTTATAACATTGCTGTGGGCCAGGCTCAGGATCAGGGCAAGGGGTCAGCAAATAGCCCTGGCAGGGGTACCTTCTGTCTACTATAATAGATAATACAAGGATACAGTTTAAATTATCAGTGGCAAATAGAACTAAATATTGATTATGAGAGGATATGGTTATACAGTGGGGCAAGTCAGTCACTGATTGTGCAAGTTCTCCTACTTAGACAGATGAGAGAAGTCTGTAATTTTCATCATAGCTACACTTCAACTATGAGAGACAAAATGAGAAAAAAAAATCCAGGAAATCACATTGTAGGATTTTTAAAAAAAATTAATTGTAAATCATGGTGGAAAATAAGTATTTGGTCACTCACCAACAAGCAACATTTCTGGCCCTCACAGACCTGTAACTTCTTCTTTAAGAAGCTCTTCTGTCCTCCACTCATTACCTGTACTAATGGCACCTGTTTGACCTCGTTATCTGTATAATAGACACCTGTCCACAGCCTCAAACAGCCAGACTCCAAACTCAACCATGGCCAAAACCAAAGAGCTGATTAAGGACACCAGGAAGAAAATTGTAGACCTGCACCAGGCTGGGAAGAGTGAATCTACAATAGGCAAGCAGGTTGGTGTGAATAAATCAACTGTGGGAGCAATTGTAAGAAAATGGAAGACATACAACACCATTGATAATCTCCCTCGATCTGGGGCTCCACGCAAGATCTCATCCCGTGGGGTCAAAATGATCATGAGAACGGTGAGCAAAAATCCCAGAACTACACGGAGGGACCTGATGAATGACCTGCAGAGAGCTGTGACCAAAGTAACAAAGACTACCATCACTAACACACTACGCCGAGAGGGACTCAAATCCTGCAGTTCCAGGCATGCCCCCCTGCTTAAGCCAGTACATACATGTCCAGGCCCGTCTGAAGTTTGCCAGAGAGCATATGGATAATCCAGAAGAGGATTGGGAGAATATCATGTGGTCAGATGAAACCAAAATAGAACTTTTTGGTAAAAACTCAACTCGCTGTGTTTGGAGGAAGAAGAATTCTGAGCTGCGCCATACCTACTGTGAAGCATGGGGGTGAAAACCTCCTTCCATCAGTGAGAGCATTGAAGATGGAACGTGGCTGGGTCTTCCAGCATGACAATGATCCCAAACACACCGCTCGGGCAACAAAGGAGTGGCTCCGTAAAAAGCATTTGAAGGTCCTGGAGTGGCCTAGCCAGTCTCCAGACCTCAACCCCATAGAAAATTTGTGGAGGGAGTTGAAAGTCTGTGTTGCCCCAAAACATCACTGCTCTGGAGGAGATCTGCATGGAGGAATGGGCCAAAATACCAACTACAGTGTGTGCCAACCTGGTGAAGTCTTACAGGAAACGTTTGACCTCATTGCCAACAAAGGTTATGTTACAAAATATTGAGTTTGAACCAAATTTATTGACCAAATACTTATATTCCACCATAATTTACAATTAAATTATTTAAAAATCCTACAATGTGATTTCCTGGATCTTTTTTCTCATTTTGTCTCTCATAGTTGAAGTGTAGCTATGATGAAAATTACAGACCTCTCTCATCTTTCTAAGAAGGAGAACTTGCACAATCAGTGGCTGACTAAATACTTTTTTGCCCCACTGTATGTTCTGTATGTATTCACCAGGGGCAAATCTAGCACTCACTGTACACTCATGAAAACTTTACAAGTCAAGCACAGACCCAGGCCACTTTGCTTCCATGTTGCTGATGATGTGGGCTGTATGACATATGATCTTCACACTGCAGAACAGTAATTAACTGCAGTGGCTGCACTGTGAAATATCTTTCATTTGTAATGCAAAATGCTACTATTTAGGACTACCTGTACATTAATGCTGTGGAAAAACCTAGTCACATTATCTCCTTCATTTACTGAAGAAGCTGATAGGTACAGTATATGAGTGCCATTTATGCAGCCAATCACACCTGGAAACCGAAAATATATTATATTAACTGATTCAAGTCTAAAATCTTCATACTAGATAAATTACTTGTTGCTTAGACTGATACCTGCAATTCTGTGGAATTCTTCTTTGATCAGTCTTTTGTATCCACAAATGTATATCTATAGAATCCATTTCAATGCAAGAGTCACATTTCTGACAGCCTGACAGGCGGTTGCTTTAGAAATATGCTCAGAATCACTGATTTTGTATAGAAAACCTGGAGCGCAAAAGAAAGAGTTTGCTCCGAACTGTGTGTCATATGAGCGATTGAGAGCAGAGAAGATTGTTAATAGAAATGATGGACTGTGGTGAGAAACGCTACGGCTCACACAGATAATCATCAGGGAACGAGGAAACATTAAAGCGGGGTCTGATCTGCCTCTCCAGGTGGAGATTTCTCCGTAGTGTTTGTGCTTCAGGGTTAGTTAAAGTAAACCTGCTACAGAGCAGCTAAGCTTCATGGAGTATGTTGCCGGAGTAACTGACTCCAAGTTACGCTGAACCTGCTTTGTGAAACCGAAAACCTAGAGTATCCGTAAACTCGGAGTCAAATAACTCTGAGTTTTCACTAAACCTCCTTTCTGAAAAAAAAACCCCAGGATAAATAACTTCATCACTCAGCCAACCAACCAACCAAATAACCCACTCAATAAGTCACGGAATAGCACAGATGAACAAATGAACAAAAACACTCAACCAATCAACCAACCAACCCACCAACCAACCAACCAACAAAACACTCAACCAACCAACCAACCAACCAACTAACCAACAAAACACTAAACCAACCAACCAACCAACCAACCACCCAATAAAAACACTCAACCAACCAAACAACCAACCAACTAACCAACCAACCAACTAACCAACAAAACACTAAACCAACCAACCAACCAACCAACCACCCAATAAAAACACTCAACCAACCAAACAACCAACCAACTAACCAACCAAACACTAAACCAACCAACCAACCAACCAATCATCCAGCTTTCTAACAAAGCAATCAATCAAACATTACACAACCACAAAACCAACCAAACAATCAATCAATTACACAGTCAACCAATCAATCAATCAACCACCCAGACACAATCAAATAACGACTCAACCAAATGATCAACCAAACATCCGGTTAGCCAACCAACAGGTCCAACAACCAACCAATTCATAATTCCTGAACTACAAAGTAACCTGCGATTCAAACAACCAGCGTTACAACCACTCAACCAACCAATTAACCAAACTATCAACTAAAATCTGTCAACCACACAATGAAGCAACGAATAAAGAAAAAACAACCAATTAACCAAACAATCAAACACAAATCCACTGAAGCCACACTCAACCAAACAGCCACCCAATAAACTCAGCTAATCAAACAACCAAAAGAGAAACAATCTAACAATTACTTAGACCACCAATCACTCAACCAACGGAACTGGAACAATATTATAACAGTATACACACATTAATAATGGGCGGTGTATCAGTGTTTAATGGTTCTTCATAATTGTGTGTATATGCTTGTGTTTCTTTCTCTCTCTCTGTGTGTGTGTGTGTGTGTGTGTGTGTGTGTGTGTGTGTGTGTGTGTACCTCTCCTGCTGTCGACAGCCGTAGTAGCCTGAATGAGCACTGCGGCATTAGATTCTGAATACTCCACAAACACCAGCAGCAGCTTCAGTGCTGTCTTTACCACCAGACGGAACTGTAACACACGGACACACAAACACACACTGTGTAATGCATTCAGGTTTCAGAGAACACCCTGTAGGTCACAGGTAAGACCGACAGCACACTTTTCCCATTTACATAGCGCCCCACAATGTTCTGATTGATGCTAACCCCGCCCACATCACCTCACCTTAGAGCCAATCAGGGTGTAGAGCCACTGGAGGGTCTCAGGATGGGCGCTGACTCCGTTCATACCGTCCACATATAGCATGATCTGTCCTAAAGCTGCATACAGAAAGAGAAGGAGAAAATCAGAAGAGCATCAGGGTGTATTTAATAATCAACACAGCTGCTGCTGCACAGCTTCATGGATCAGGTTTGATCCTGACCTGTATGGGTTACCCCCACCCCATTCCCAGAAACTTCTCAACAAGACCTGTGTGAATAAGGGTCTGATCTAATACACTGGCGCCCTCTACAGGCTGTGCAGTAATGCAGTAATAATGAGTCACCAGCAGAGGGTGTAACACACAAAAAAATCTAAAAATTGTAGTACAATACAGAGCGGTGCAATGAAAAGTCATTTAATCTTTATTAATTAACTAATTAATTAGTTATTCTTAAACCTCTAAGGATGTAGTTCTGGTAGTTCTGATCAGACTCAGCTCCAACTTTAATCAGACAGCTGAGACCCTCTGCCATCACGAAAGCATGGACCAGATCCTTATCATCCTATAACACACACACACACACACACACACACACACACACACACACACACACACACACACATACACACACATCATAATAATAATAATAATAATAATAATAATAATAATAATATTTTAAACAAAAATACTACTACTACTACTACTACTACTACTACTAATAATAATAATAATAATAACAGAAACAATTCACAATAAAACAACAATAAAACAGTAATAATAATATCAGTAATAATAACAACAACAATAATAACACTATTATTAATATTAACAATAACAGTAATATTAATAATAATACAAATAATAAAAATAGTAATGTATTAACAATAACAACAATAATAATAATAATCATAATAATAATCATAATAATAATAATAATAATAAAGAAAAAAATTTATAACAATTATTATTATATATTTTTCACATTGGTATGCTTGTTTAATATTAGTTATAATTTTTTTATTTTATTTGTAATTTACTTTTACTTTGATTCCAAAGTCCTAGAATCCTATACATATTTGAACAAATCAAACAGCCAAAGAAATAAATACAAACATGAAGTGAAGTAGGTGCTTGGGCGATGCAGTGCTCTAATACCGCACCTACCCCACCACTGCTTGACCTGGGAAGTCCCGACTGTGCATTAAGGTCAGGTTGGGCATTACATGGGGGGAGTTAGCCATATCTGAGGGAGGTGGACTGGTCAGGATGACCCATGTAAAGCATGCTTAGACCTGCACCTGGTGCAAGAACTAACGATCATCTGAAGACAAACAAGTAGATGTTTTATTTAGATGAAAGACATTGTATGGAAGGTGAATAGAGTCATTATGGGTGGAGCCTCCTGCTGGTGGGAAACACACAGATGCTATGGTAACCTCTATGTGAGATCACCTGCTGAGCTTCTGCTATTGTGTTTGTAGTGTGTGATTATCTGGAAGAGCTGACTTCATTGTGTTTTTGTGTGTTTGTCACTGCTATGATGACTGTGTTTGTATGTGTGTGTGTGTGTGTGTGTTTACCTGAAAGACCTGCTTAAGGGAGAAGAGCGCCCTCCTGAGGTCTCGCCCATTAGTGCTCTGCAGTCTTTCTGTGGAGGAACAGATATTGTTCTGCTATATTAGAACATAAATAAGTTCTGATTATAACTCTACACACAGATAAGACCAGATGAAGTCAGGGATTACAGAACCTGTTTAAAGATAATAATATTATTTTTAGCAGCTATTTTACAATGTTGTTGTTATTATTATTATTATTATTAATATTATCATTATTATTATTTGTAGTACTGTTATTACTAATGCTACTGTTGTTATTGTTTTATTATTAGTAGTAGTATAATTATTGGTATTATTATTATTAATTACTGCTGTTTGTATTATTACTATTGTTGATATTATTGTTATTATTATCATTGTTATTACTATTATTATTATTATTAGTAGTAGTAGTAGTAGTAGTAGTAGTAGTATTAATTTGTTGTTAAAACAGTAACAAAAAAAATAAACCATGAAATGCTGTACATGAGACAATAAAAGACTTACGAGACGAGTTTTATAATGATTTATTCGTTAATTATCTTTAATCATTTTTAAATCTCTTAAAGATTTATCCACCGTCCACAAAACATTTTTTGTAATTGAATTTAAGCAGCTTTTTCCATTTTTATTTAAAAAAAACACTCGAGACATTGAGTTGTTTTTTTTATTATATAGTTTCAGTAATAATAAAACTACTTTTACACCGAAAGTTGTATTTTACATAATAAAAACGAAAATAAGAGAGTAAAAACAGAGAATAGTTAAACTCGGCACAGCACACAGAGGGCGCTGCAGGCTCAGGACTTTATTTTAGGCAGCGTGCAATTCTAATCCATAAAGTAAACTATGAGGCAGACACTGTGATAATGTGAAGTTAACATCATACAGATCCTACCATTAAGAATAAAGAGTATTAAGCTTAACTGCCATGGTTACCAAACACTGGATCCCAGTTTAGCACTTTCAACGCTAGCTCTAAAGTGGTGCTAGGCTAATGATAACACTGTGGTGATAAGCAGTGATAAGTGCTAATGTGAGCTTTATCTACTATCGGACCCTCTTTAGAACTCATGACCACACATGACCTTGTTCTATGACCTAAGGGTACTAAGAGGAAATAACCCTGAAGAGTTCCAGGAGTTAGTATCTGTTATCTCCCCCTGCAGAGTCCCTAATCTGGTCCTGCCCTCATTTCTGTCCATGTCTGGCTCAGGTTCTGGGGTAGTAAAAAGCACCTGTTACCTCCTCTGCTCTGGTTCCTCTGTTGGACCCCAAAACCTGACACTTTCACACTCTCATGATTCTCTCCTCACTCTGAACGCTTCAGCTTTGATTTTCAGGAAGGTAAATTCTGCTTTGCTCAAACCACACACACTTTCTAATATTGTAATCACATTGTGATTATAATATTAGAGTGAAAGGTTAAAGTGAAAGTTTATTGGGGGAAACCGTACAATTAAAATGAGACTCTAGGTATCATGTCAGGCCGGTAGCCTGGATACAAGATGAGATATGGGTTCAGTACGGCATCCTTTGCCACATTTTATCCATAGATGTTACAGCTGGACCTGTAGATCCTGCACTGTTAAGTTTCACCGGCTAAAGGGGTGCAAACTCATCTGTTTTGCAACTTGGAACCAGACAAGCTCACAGAGCGGAAACAGACACAATAAATAGTTAAAGATACTTTACTCAATTTTTTCTAGGGAAACAGGGAATGAAGAGAGGATGAGAGAAGGCAGAGACACTGTGTGTGTGTGGTTTGGTTTACAGATGGCTGGTGGAGTCAAGGGCATCCTAGAGGGACGACGGGTCCACTGACAGGTCTTTCAGGAGTGGGGAGGATCCACTGGTATCGAAATCAGGCAGCACAGAGACTTCAGAGGTGAAAGTGTCTGAATCCAGAAACGTGGAGACAGTCTGAGGCGTCCTAGTCTGGAACGTGGAGAAGGTCTGAGGCGTCCTAGTCTGGAACGTGGAGAAGGTCTGAGGCGTCCTAGTCTGGAATGTTGGAGAAAGTCTGAGGCGTCCTAGTTCTGGAACGTGGAGAGGTCTGAGGCGTCCTAGTCCTGGAACGTGGAGAAGGTCTGAGGCGTCCTAGTCTGGAACGTGGAGAAGGTCTGAGGTGTCCTAGTCTGGAACGTGGAGAAGGTCTGAGGTGTCATCGTCTGGAACGTGAAGAAAGTTCTGAGGCGTCCTAGTCTGGAAACGTGGAGAAGTCTGAGACATTCTAGTCTGGAACGTGAAGAAAGTCTGAGGCGTCCTAGTCTGGAACGTGGAGAAAGTCTGAGACATTCTAGTCTGGAACATGGAGAAAGTCTGAGGCGTCCTAGTCTAGAACGTGGAGAAAGTCTGAGGTGTCCAAGTCTGGAACATGGAGAAAGTCTGGGGCGTCCTAGTCTAGAACATGGAGAAAGTCTGAGGTGTCCTAGTCTAGAAGGTGGAGAAAGTCTGAGGTGTCCTAGTCTGGAATGTGGAGAAAGTCTGAGGCACCCGAGTCCGGAATGTGGACAAAGTCTGAAGCGTCCAAGTCTGGAATGTGTAGAAAGTCTGAGGTCGTCCGAGTCCGGAATGCGGAGAGAGTCCGAGGCGTTAGTGTCTGGAAGGTGGAGAGGGCATTGCATACGACCGACTGTCATAGTCAACGGCTGCCCAGATCATCACACCAGCAGTTGGGGCAGTGTGTCGCTCCACAGCAAAGGCAGGATTGAAGCTCTCACCACGAGGCCTCCGTACTCCGTACATCAGATCCCAAACAGAATCTGGATTCATCACTAAAGACCATACGGTTCCAGTCCATAGCAGTCCAGGTTTATCGTTCATGACACCACTGCAAACGAAGGTGATGGCGGCGGGTTGATAATGGCAAGGCACGTGATACTTTCTTGTTTTACTGATTCACTGTTCTGATTCAGGATGAATCGTTTGACTGAGTCATTATAATACATGACCTGACGTAGACACATCACATCACCTGCCTGGAGAAGAAGGGCTGATAGCGTCTCTACCATATCAGGGGCTGGACGGACTTCAGACTATCTGACAAGATACTGAAGAAGTTCTACACCTGCATCACTGAAAGCCTCCTCACTGGGAACATCACAGCCTGGTTCAGGAACAGCACCGGGCAGGACAGGCGGGCTCTCCAGAGGGTGGTGCGATCAGCCGAACGCATCACACACACAGAGCTAACTGACCTGCAGACCATCTACAACAAGCGGTGCCGTACCTGGGCCCGAAATATAGTGAAGGATCCAAGCCTTCCCAATCATGGACTCTTCCCTGCTGAGGTCTGGGAAGTACCACCGCTCTCACCAAGACAGAGAGGATGAAGAAGAGTTTCTTTCTGCAGGTTGTTCAGACTCTTAATCAGGACATTAACACATAAATCACCACAACTACCTCACAGCTACACTACCACACTTTACATAGTCACACATCAGTATTGTTTATAGCTTCTATATATATAACACACATACATACATACATACATACAGTGTATACATACACACACACACACACACATATAATATATATATATATATATATATATATATATATATATATATATATATATATATATATATATATATATAATATATATAGTGGGTCATCCACTGAATTGTATACATATACTCCACAACAGCACCTTCTTTACAAACTCATGTACCCATCAACATGAATAGCAGAACATGAGCTTCTGTAGGGGTGTGTGTGTGTGTGTGTGTGTGTGTGTGTGTGTGTGTGTGTGTGAGAGAGACACCGACTGCTTCAGCTTTAGAGCAAAATAACACACCATAGAAACTAAAAATAGACAAACACTCATTCCAGCTTCCTTCTCTACTGTACATTCAGCACTGTGTGTGTGTGTGTGTGTGTGTGTGTGTGTGTGTGTGTGTGTGTGTGTGTGTGTGTGCGCGTGTGTGGACAGTCAGCTGAGATCTAAAAAAGTCTCCACTGGCGAGGTCAGAGCGTCAATCTAAATTCACTGACAATGTAGTCCAGAGCTCCAGATCTTCGTTATACTGTGGACTGGACCTCTGGACACAGGGTCCAGGGTTCGAGCTTTAGCACTGCCCCATACTGCCATAATGGGGTCCTTCACTATGCTTATTGCTTATGCTTATGCTTATTTTGTTTTTTCTGATTCATTATTATGATTCATCGCTGATTCTTTATACTGATTCATTATGACTCAAATGGTAGTGGAGATCATACACAAAGAACGGTAGTGGAGATCCCTGATTCATTACACACACACACACACACACACACACACACACACACACACACGTTTCTGACAGGCACTTCAGCAGCAGTTAAGAGTCGATTTCAGACCAGTCAGACGTGAGCTCAGGTTTCCATCCACCCAACAGCTGAACTCTTAATGTGGGTGTAACCCAGAGTAACCATGGTAACTCCTACATTTATTACAATAAGATCTTTATAAAAAAGGGATTTTTACAGATACAGCAGTTTAAAACTACAATCCCAAATGACTTTGACTGTTATTCATTCAGACAGTATGATATTTCATGTTTTTCTGGTTAACTTCATTTCATTTGTTGATAAACATCCGTTCTTGCATTTCAGGCCTGCAGCACATTTTTTTTTGTACAGGGACAGAGGTAGGCTGGCGATTATAAGATCTCCAGCCTTGTGCAGTTGGGAGGCTGTCCGGTACTGTTAGGGCGTAGATTTCAGTGTAGGGTAAGCTCTTCTTGCGTTATAACGCCGGCTCTTCCTCAGTGATGGGAATGGAGGTTCTTTTGGTGATAGTGGTGTTCCTGGTGATAAAAATGGAGCTAATGATGATAACGATGAAGCTGGTGGTGATATTGATGGTGGTGGAGACGATGATTGTCCAGTTGTCTACTTGGGCTTCCGACGCTCGGCGAATGCGCGGACCCATTACGGTGTTAGTCTTGTTTGGTTTTCCCTCAGTGGTTGAGTGGTGCGTTCGGTTAATTGGCTGATAACCCACGCGGCCGTCCAGTGTTCCTCAGCCACTGAGGTTGTTTTTATTGGTTTACTTCACTTTCTTTTTATATTTTTAGTTTCTTTTGTTTGTTTATATTTTGGTTTATCATTTCCATCTGGACCTAACTGGATTTGGGTCCCAAAACCCTTTATATTTTTCTTTTCTCGGGTCGCCTGTTTTTTAAATATGGCGAACCGTAACAGTTCCGCAAAGAAAGATTGGAAGCGATTTATATATTTAAGTCCTAACTTTTTCTGATTTATCTTGTTTTAAAATACAGTGATACTTGAAAGTTTGTGAATCCTTTAGAATTTTCTATATTTCTGCATAAATATGACCTAAAACATCATCAGATTTTCACACAAGTCCAAAAAGTAGAAAATCACAACCCAGTTAAACACATGAGGCAAAAATATTATACTTGGTCATTTATTTATTGAGGAAAATGATCCAATATTACATATTAGTGAGTGGCAAAAGTATGTGACCCTTTGCTTTCAGTATCTGGTGTGACCCCCCTGTGCAGCAATAACTGCAGCTAAACGTTTCCTGTAGCTGTTGATCAGTCCTGCACACCGGCTTGGAGGAATTTTAGCCCATTCCTCCTACCGAACAGCTTCAGCTCTGGGATGTTGGTGGGTTTTCCTCACATTAGCTGCTCGCTTCAGGTCCTTCCACAGCATTTCCATTGATTAAGGTCAGGACTTTGGCTTGGCCATTCCAAAACATGAACTTTATTCTTCTGTAACCATTCTTTTGGTAGAACGGCTTATCCTTTCCTTCCTTTTTGTTTGTATCATTGTAGTCTTTTTTGTTTTGTTTTTCTTTCTTTCATTCCTTTCTTTCTTGATAACTCATTTATTTTACTACTCAATATCTTTCTTTCTTTCTTTCTTTCTTTCTTTAACTCATTATTTTGCTACTTGATTTATGTCTCTATTTATTTCATTATTTCAATCTTTCCATTACTAATTTATTTATTACGCAATTTCTGCATAACTTTCTTTTATTTTATTTTATTATATGTCTTTTTACACAATTAATTTATTTATTACTCTCCTGGGTTTGCTTGTTTCTTTTCTTTTTTTTTTTCTTTTTTCTGTCTATCTTTCTTTCTTTTATTTTCATTTATTAAAAAAAAAAGATCTGTTATACTGAAGGGTCTGAGCACAATCTCCGTTCCCACTAGGCAATGGTCCATCCCAGATTCCTCTGAGCCCAGAGAAGCCGACGCCGATACCGCTTTTGGACAAATGTGCAGCCATGCAAACACTCTGACCAAGTTTTTCTCCTCTTTCCACAGATGATGTACATCAACGTCTCTCCATCCAGCAACCCTACCACATGTCAAACTAGACCCCATCCCCATCACCAGTGCTACAAAAGATTGCTCAAGACCTTCTTCCCTTCATCTCTTCCATCATCATCCAACTCCCTGACATCTGGTCATGTTTCCTTCTGCTTTCAAGAGTGCCAGAGTCATTCCTATCTTGAAGAACCTACACTCGATGTCTCAGACATCAACAACTACACACCAGTATCACTTCTTTCTTTCCTCTCAAAAATACTTGAACGTGCTGTGTATAACCAGTTGTCAACCTTTCTCACACAGAATGGACCTACAGGATCACAACCAGTCTGGCTTCAAAGCAGCTCACTCCACAGAAACTGTGCTGGTGGCTGTTTCTGAAAAACTTCATGCTGCTAGAGCATCCAGACTTTCATCGGTTTCTGATCCTTCTTGACCTTTCGGCTGACCTTTGACACAGTTGACCATAAGATTCTCCTTTCTGTCCTCTCTGGTCCTTGGAATCACAGGCTCTGCTTGGCAGTGGCTTACATCTTACCTGGGGGGACAATCTTATCAGGTATCATGGGAGGCCTCTGTATCTGCACCATGTGCTCTTACAACTGGAGTTCCACCAGGGCTCAGTTCTGTGACCTCTTCTTTCTCTCTCTCTACACTCGTTCTCTTGGTGAAGTCATAACCTCTCATGGCTTCTCCTATCACTGTTATGCTGATGATACTCAGCTCATTTTCTCCTTTTGATCCATCAGATGTGCAGGTCTCCACACGTATCTCAGCATGTCTGGAGAGCATCTCATCGTGGATGTCAGCTCATCATTTGAAGCTAAACCACAGCAAAACAGAACTGCTTTTCATTCCTGCAGAGGGGTCCCCTTATCAAGATCTTGCCATCTCCCAGATGAACTCCTCCATCACACCTTCTGAGAACGCAAGAAACCTTGGAGTTATCTTTGATAACCAACTGAGCTTCTCTGCTCATATTTCCAAACTGACCCAGTCATGCAGGTACCTTCTCTACAATATCAGGAGAATCTGATCCTTCCTTTCCAGAGAAGCCACCCAACTGCTTGTCCAGTCTCTTGTTATAACAAAACTAGATTATTGCAATGCTCTTCTGGCTGGTCTTCCAATGCGTGCAATCAGACCCCTGCAACTGATTCAGAATGCAGTGGCCCATCTGGTTTTCAATCTTCCCAAGTTTTCTCATGTCACCCCATTGCTGCGTTCACTTCACTGGCTCCCTGTAGTTGCCCGCATCAGATACAAAACCTTGATGCTCACCTACAAAGCCAAGAATGGAACAGCACCATCTTACCTAAAAGCTCTGATCAAACCACATTCTGTACCTCGCACCCTCTGAGATACGAGCTTGGCTCGACTGGAGCCTCCACGTAAGGTTAAAGGAAGACAAGCTTCAAGACTCTTCTCCCTCCTGGCACCCAGGTTGTGGAATGAACTTCCACTGGATGTCTGAATGGCTGAGTCTATTGCTGTCTTCAAGAGGCGACTAAAGACTCACCTCTTCACCCAGCACTTGAGTGAATACTAAAGTGAATGAAACTGTATATTTACATATCCTCCTTAAAAAAAAATCGTGTGTTTTATTTCTCTACACCAGATACGAGCGGGTTGTAGTTGGACTGTGTTCTTGAGCTATTGTTTACTTGTACTAATACGAGGTTCTGTCTCCTAGGAAGATTACAAAGCACTTCTGTAAGTCGCTCTGAATAAGGGCGTCTGCTAAATGCTGTAAATGTAAATGTAGATGGTTATAACATAAGGCTTCGTTTTAGCACAGTAACGTTTTAATTGGTATTTGTGAATGTAACTCTGTATTGCAGAGCTTGAGAAAAGTTTGATAAAGGAATCCCTTGTCCATGTGGTTCTATCAGCTATTGATGAATGAGGGTTCTTGATGCAGTTCCGTCTGAGGGAGCGGAGATCATCCCTCTTCAGTTTAGGCTTTTTAGGAAATTCCTCCAGATTCCTTGAATGGTTTAATGATATTATGCTCTGTAGAGGGAGAACTTATATAAATCCCTTCCAGTCGTTCTCTGAGGAACATTGTTTTTAAACATTTAAATCATTTTCTTACACATTTGTTGATAAACTGGAGATCCTCTGATCATCTTTACATCTCAAAGACTCAGGCTTTCAGAGATACTGCTTTTGGACCAAATCATGATTATAATCACCTGTTTGAAATCACATCATTATATATATATTTTTTTATCTCATTACTAGCTCTAAATGACCCCTGTTCCAACTTTTTTGTAATGTGTTGCAGGCCTGAAATGCAAGAACGGATGTTTATCAACAAATGAAATGAAGTTGACGAGAAAAAAACATGTCAGGTTCATATTGTCTGCAATAAAATAAAAGTCAAAGGAAATGTAAAAAACTCTGTGTGCTTTAATATTATATGCATTTTACATACCGTCCCAGCTTTTTCTGATTTGGATCGATTAGGTGAATCAGGTCATTAATGACTCACAAAATCTGGGGTTATGCCATACTGATTCTTTACACAAATCAGTGCGGATTGATTAATTTATTACTATACTGAGTCATTACCTGCTTGACTGTTTCATTATTCTGATTCAGTTTAATGATTCATTACAACTCTCTTTACTGATTTATTAGGGTAAATAACTATGGCTCTCTTTACTGATTCACTATATTAATGACTCACTTTACTGTTCATTATGACGATTCCTGAGTTAGGAATCGATTTCAGACACAGCATATGACATTTGACCTCAGTGTAGCATGACCTACAATCCCAAAATAGAGCTGTTATCACTGGTGCGCGCGCGCACACACACACACACACACACACGCTTGTGTTTCTATCCTTGTGGGAACTTTAGACTGATTACCATTCATTCCATTGATTACGGGAGCTCAGTAATGCTACAGCTACATTCAAACTACCAGACTGATGAATGTTTTTCACTCCAGGGATGACACACCACTGAACACACAGACATCTACAGACTTGCCACCTGCACAGCCACGATAAAGATCAGTGTGTGGAACGCCAAACTCACCAATGCAGGCGTGAACTCGAACGCTCAGCTGTGTCCTTAAGATGATGCTGTGCTTCTTTCCCTTCCTACAGAAAGAAGACACAATGCTTTACTTACCATCATCAACACCGTCTTTAAGGTTTAATTTTAAATGGGGGCAGGGATGGGGAGGGGGGGGGGGTGAATCAGTTCAACATTTACACTTATGTTTACAGTTATGTCATTTGGCACACAACCTCATCCAGGGCAAACCTCATCCAGGGATGCACCGATGCCACTTTTTTCCTTCCGATACTGATACCCGATGTTCAAGTATCTGCTGATACCAAGTACTGATACCAGCTCTATCTAACTTAAGTACTCGATAGGTGTCTAAAAATCATGATATTTACAGCGTTCCACTTTCTATAGATAGCTGTGCCTTTATTTAGGTAAAAGCAGTGTTCTGTATCCCAAGTAAGATATAATAAGCTTGAAATAATAGTATTTATGGGTTGAGTTTAAATAGTTTTAGATCCATGAAAAAATGCATTTTGTCATAATGCAGTAACAAGCACCAGTAGGTAGCACTTAGTAATCTTACTAAGCTTTTGAATTGTTGATTATATTTACATTTCAGCCAGCCCTTAAAATACCGGCATTACAGATTTTGCAGCAGGTATTTTGCTATTGCTGGTCTCAAACGAGAAATAATCGCACCCCACAGACATGCTGCTGGATATGGTTAAGCTTCATCTAGTGGCATGCATATGAGTCAGTAACCGCTTCATGGTATCGGTGCTCTCTATTGCCGATACCGATACTGTCTGTATGGTATCAACACTACTTATACCTGATACAGTCTTACAATCCAAACAATGGTGAGTTAAAGGCTTCACTCAAAGACCCAACAGTAGCAGCTTGGCAGAGGTGGGATTGAACCCTGGACCTATTGGTCCATAATCCAGTATCTTAACCGCTTGGCCACTACAGTCCTTGATCAATAACAACAGCATCATCAGTATCACCATCTGAATCATAATTACTACAATCATCGATAAGATCATCAGGATCATCAAAAATCAACACTAGTTTCTTTAGTAGTACCAACTGGTCAATCATTGTCTCCACCACCATCAATATCATCAAAAGCACCATCAATATCGCCACCAGCTTCACCTTTATCATCACCAGCTCGATTTTTATCACCTCTTTCCAGTTCCCATTTGGTTGTACCTGGTATACCTCCAGAGGGAGTTGTTCAGGCATCCTTATCACATATACCTGAACCACTTCATCTGGCTCCTCCAAACCTGAAGAAGCAGAGGTTCTACTTGTCAAGCTCCTCACCCAATCATGGAAAGTATGCCCAGCAATCTGCCGGAGAAAGTTCATTTCATATCTGTAATGGCGATCTTTTGGTCGTTACCCAGAGCTTATAGAGCATAGGTGAGGGTGGGGACGTATATCAACCAGTAAATTGAGAGCTTCACTTACCATTAATATCACCAACGGAATCTCCATTATCACCACCTAGACCATCATGATCACCACCATCTGTTAGCTTGTTCATACCTTTTTGCCATTTTTCCTCCTGCTTTCTCCTGAGGGATGACGTGCGTTCTTACTCTAGGTTACTCTGATATACTCTGATCCACTCACCTTGACTAGTCCAGTTAAGTCCTGCTCAGTCTCTTGTGCTTGGCATTCGCAGAGCATGTGCTGAGTTGGCTTTTGGTTTCGGTTACTTTTGATTACTGCATACACTGCTCTTCTGGGTTCTCCTTTCAGACTCTTGCTGGAAACTCCTCTGACCAAGTGTCCCCAAGTGGACTCTACATGTTGGGTTCCGTCATGACGCTTACGCTTAGCCTATTGGGAAACGGATGGACTCCTGTTTCCTGCCTCCTGTTTGATCCTGCCGGCCCAGGGAATCTTCCTACTCGCATCGGCACTGACCCTCCTCGACCATGGGTCAAGCTCGCTGGTTGCCACAGTCTATCCTTTTTCTCCCTGCCTTTTGGTATTACAATAAATTCCTGATTGCCCCCTGTATTCTTTCCCCTGTGTTCAATTTGTAAGCCAGAATTGGGTCTTTAGCTGCAAAACAGGTGTGTCCGCACCCCTATTCAGGGTCGAGAATATAACTCCAACATCAATATCATCACCAGGATCATCAATACTGTAACACCACTGTCTCCCCAGAGGCTCAGAGAACTCGTACATTAGGGTTTATATAACATGTTATGTGTAATTTGGTAGTGTGATTTATTGTGTTGTGTTTAGCGACTATAAATAATCTCACAGAGGTGTCTCTCCTAAACGTACTGTTTGTCTGAGTGCTGTGTTTGTTGTTATGGGGTAAGCTACCGTCTGGGTGTATGTGTGAGAAATTTGTGACCTCAGCGATGGGTATTGAGTCTAAACATTTGGGGTTTTGTGTGGGTTTGGTTGTGACTGTGTGTGGACTCTTACCCCCCGTAGTCGTCCTGCTCGAAACCCTCCAGTTCATCCCTCTGTTCTCCAAGAGATGATTCCAAATCCAAATAGGTTCCATTATGAGAGAGCTGTAGAGCACAGTCATCTAACTGTACAGAGAGAGCGAAAGAGAGAGGTCTAGGTATGTATGTACAGCACAGAGCCTAAAGTATTTGAACACAGGTACATGTACAGATGTTTAAACCAAAAGCAAAGATATCAATGGGACTGAGAAACAAACATCACCTTCCCAGAGGCTGGATATGAACTGAGAGGGACCAGACATAGGCTATACCTCGATTTATTTTATCGGAAGATAATACTTTTTTGATAGTCTGAGGTTTGGAATCAGTATAAAGAAGAGAAAGATCTGTGCTTCACTGTTTGTCTTTAGCTCTGAGTTCATCTGAACTGAAGCGACAACATGACGACTCGGGTTAAATCGGGCTTGTTTCAAATCTCACTCACACCCCCACCTGTCAGTAACACACACACACACACACACACACACACACACAGCAGAGCAGAGGATTAGATTCCTATAGGCCTACACGCGCAAATTACAACCTATTAACAGCCTTAGATCTTAGTTACTGCATAAGGCCTTAAATTAACACTGACACCTATTTAATTTCAGGCTGGTTAGTATTTTATTTCTTCATCTAGGAGATCCACTTAATCCCAAACACAACTTAACATAATTATGCAGAAAAATAATAATATCTCAGGTTCATCCTGTCTGCAATTAAATACAAGTCAAAGGAAATGTAAGAAACGCTGCGTTTATTTATTATATTTGCATTTTTCTGATTTGGGGTTTGTAAATAAAAGGTACTTTCTGACTTATAGAACGCTTTTCATCTGCCAAAACTTTTGCACCTTTCCCTCATTCCCAGATTTCCGTGTAAGAACCCATACCTACTGATACCTTCTCCTACCTTGTGGGGCGCGTGCAGGAGCGCGTGCAGAGCCGGTAGCTGGTCCACGAGCGGAGTGTCCGGGTTGAAGGCGAATCGCGGCGGGCGCGCGGGCTCCGGAAAACTCGTGCTGTTCAGCGGATCGGTGTCGTCCAAAAACTGAACCCTGCACTCGAACACCGACACCATGGTGCCCACTCTCTCTCACACACTCTCATACACTCCTACACACTCATACAGTCACACACACCCGAGCACCGACACCGGGATCAAAGAGTTCTCCTACACACTGGGTTTAATCCATTAATCCGCCCTGCTGTCGCTGTACAGTCCCGTTAACTGAGAACACGCACACGCACACAGACACACGCACACACACACACACACACACACACACACACACACACAGTGGTGCGCGTTCAAGCAGCGCCCTCTATCTGCCATAACACATGAGAACACACTTTGAGATTTACTGTACTTAAATTAAAGTAGTCAAGAGTTAATCTGTTTACAATACCATATATATTCTTTCTGCAGGTTGTTCAGACTCTTAATCAGGACATTAACACATAAATCACCACAACTACCTCACAGCTACACTACCACACTTTACATAGTCACACATCAGTATTGTTTATAGCTTCTATATATATACACACATACATACATACATACAGTGTATACATACACACACACACACACACACACACACATATATATATATATATATATATAGAGAGAGACACTGCTCAAAAAAATAAAGGAACACTCAAATAACACATCCTAGATCTGAATGAATGAAATATTCTCATTTGTTCTGTACAAAGTTGAACGTGCTGAAAACAAAATCACACAAAATCATCAATGGAAATCAAATTTATTAACCAATGGAGGCCTGGATTTGGAGTCACACACACAATTAAAGTGGAAAAACACACTACAGGCTGATCCAACTTTGATGTAATGTCCGTAAAACAAGTCAAAATGAGACTCAGTATTGTGTGTGTGGCCTCCACGTGCCTGTATGACCTCCCTACAATGCCTGGGCATGCTCCTGATGAGGTGGCGGATAGTCTCCTGGGGGATCTCCTCCCAGACCTGGACTAAAGCATCCGCCAACTCCTGGACAGTCTGTGGTGCAACGTGACGTTGGTGGATGGAGCGAGACGTGATGTCCCAGATGTGCTCAATCAGATTCAGGTCTGGCGAACGGGCACGCCAGTCCATAGCTTCTATGCCTTCATCTTGCAGGAACTGCTGACACACTCCAGCCACATGAGGTCTAGCATTGTTGGGTGCATGGCTTGGGTCACTGGGGCCGGAGTCTGGAGTCATGTCTGGCCTGCCTGCCTTGTCCGTTAGCCAGGAGTGTCGGGTGGGCGGTCCGGCTGAACTGGGCTTCGGTCCTCTTGATCTTGACTCGTGCATCCTTGCCTTAGACTAAGGGCAGAGCTGGGGGTTCATAGTCAAAGTCAAGTCAAGTCAAGTCAGATTTATTTATATAGCGCTTTTTACAATGGAGCATTGTCTCAAAGCAACTTTACAAGTTTAGATTATCTCCTAATAACTACGTCCAATCCCAAATTGAGCAAGCCCAGGGCGACAGTGGCAAGGAAAAACTCCCTAGTTCTAGGAAGAAACCTTGGGAGGACCAAGACTCAAAAAGGGACCCAACCCTCCTAGATGATAAATCTAAGAGCGAAACTAAAGTCATGGAGTCAAAGTTCGAATAAAATGTGAAGTATGCACATCGACATTAAGTGGCCCGGGTATGATGGGGCTGGAGCTGATGACGGAAGCAGCTTGAGTGGAGCTCCAGCAGATGAACATCATGTGTGGGGCTGGAACTGCCGGAACACAGCTCGGAAAGAAAACAGAAAATGTAATTAGTTATTGATTAAGAGCACAGTGTCTATTAACAATCACTAATGCCATGTCAATCACTGATGCCAAGTGTAGCATGAGACCCCGGCAGCATTAGCTATAGCAGCATAGCTTAGAAAGAGGAGAACTGTTAGGAAACACAGCCAAGAGGGATCACATGAGACATTGGCAACCCCACGGGGAGCCAGAAGCCAGACCGCCCACTCGACACTCCCGGCTAGCGGACAAGGCAGGCAGGCCAGACATGACTCCAGACTCCGGCCCCAGTGACCCAAGCCATGCATCCTGGTCTAAATCTAGTCAAAAGCCTGTGTAAATAGGTATGTCTTTAGCCTAGACTTAAAACTTTGGAGAGTGTCAGAATCTCGAACGAAAGTGGGAAGTTTATTCCATAGTTGGGGGGCCATGTATGAGAAAGCCTGTCCCCCGGCTGTGACTTTTTAAATTCTAGTTACTAAAAGAAAGTCCTGCACCCTGTGAACGAAGTAGACGAGTTGGATTGTAAAACTCTAAGAGTTCACTCAGATAATGTGGGGCCAGGCCATGTAGAGCTTTATAAGTTAAAAGAAGATTTTGTAATCAATGCAGAATTTGACTGGTAACCAGTGTAGTGATGATAGAACAGGAGTGATATGATCAAATTTTCTAGTTCGAGTTAGCACTCGGGCAGCTGCATTCTGAACTAACTGAAGTTTATTTATAGATTTACTAGAGCATTCAGTAAGTAAGGCGTTACAGTAATCCAACCTTGAGGTTAAAAAACGCATGAACAAGTTTCTCTGCATCATTAAAAGAGAGGATATTTCTAAGTTTAGCGATATTACGTAATTGGAAGAAAGCAATTCGAGTGATGTTGCTAATGTGCGCATCAAAGGAGAGATCTGAATCAAATGTGACACCTAAGTTTTTTACAGACGGACTGGGCAATTCTGGACAGCCATCTAGATTTAGGATAGATGTAGCCAACCTGTCTCTCACAGCCTTGGGTCCCACTAATAGAACCTCAGTTTTATCGGAGTTAAATGAGAGAAAATTAAAAAAAAACATCCAATCTTTTATTTCCTTTACACAGTCCTCGATTTTGTTGATTGTCATTAGGTTTGGCTGATATGTACAGCTGTGTATCATCTGCATAGCAGTGGAAACTAATGCCATGTTTACGAATAACTGAGCCTAGTGGTAGCATGTACAGAGAGAATAAAAGCGGGCCAAGCACTGACCCCTGAGGCACGCCATACTTCACTTTTGAGAGCTTAGACCTTAGATTATTTATATGAACAAACAGGTACCGGTCAGTTAAGTAGTTAGTAGTCAGTTAAATCTAACAGAACAAGAAAAGAAAAACACATCCCTTATCTGAGGACATAAACAAGTCATTTAGTACCCTAATTAATGCTGTTTCAGTACTATGATGGGGCCTGAAGCCAGACTGAAATGTTTCATAAATTTCATTCCTTTGGAGGTAACTGCAGAGCTGCTGATAAACGGCTTTTTGTAAGATTTTGGAAAGAAACGGTAGATTTGAAATTGGTCTATAATTAGATATCACACAAGGGTCAAGATTGGCTTTTTTAATCAGTGGTTTGATAACGGCAGACTTAAAGGATTTGGGCCACATAACCTAAGGTAAGGGATGAATTTAAAATAGCAAACACTGGCTCTATAACACTAAGTAATATTTGTTTGAGTAAACGTGTAGGAATTGATCTAATAAACATGTTGATGACTTAGACGAGCTGAACAGTGCGGATAGTTCAGTATTAGTAATTGGGGTAAAAGATTCAAGTCTTGATTTACAGCTCATTAAACAGAGGTCTTCACTAGTGCTGCATCTGGAAGGTGGCTGAACAGTTTGGTGATGTGATGAGCATTGAGTTTTATGCCTAATGTTTTCTATCTTATCATTAAAGAAAGTCATGAAATCATTACTGTTAAAATTACACAGAACGGGAGAGTCACTTTCTGTGGGGTTTTTTGTTAATTTGGACACTGTAATAAAGAGAAATCTTGAATTATTCTTATTTTTCTCAATGATTGAAGGGAAGTATGCAGCTTTAGCTTTAGTGAGGGCATGCTTTTACTCTGCCATGCTGTCCCTCCAAGCAATCGTAAACACCTCCAATTTACTATGTCTCCACTTGCGCTCTAAATGCCGTGTTCTTTGCTTTAAGGTACGGGTGTGGTCATTATACCATGGTGCTAGCCTTTTTTCCCTAATACGTTTGACCCTAGCAGGGGCAGTCGTGTCCAGGGTTGAGTGAAGCACACACTCAAGATGATTGATCTTCGTAGGTGTATTAAATTTCAAGTCTGGTAGGTTTTTAATAAACGCAGCTGGGTTAACAGATGTGATAGTGCGCTTGGTGTGATAACGAGGCAGAAGGATTTTATTTATTAGAGATAGCTCAATACTAACAGATAGTGATCTGAAATCGAGTCACTTTGTGGGAAAACATCAAGGTTATCTATATTGATACCAAATGTTAATATTAGATCTAAAGTATGATTACAGCGGTGGGTTGGTCCCATCACATTCTGAGTGATACCCATGGATTCTAAGATGGACTCAAAAGCAATTTTAAGTGGATCCTGCTCATTGTCAAAGTGAATATTGAAATCACCTACAATTAAAGCCTTATCTGTTGACAGTAGTAAGCAGGAAAGAAAGTTAGCAAATTCCTGAAGAAATTCTGAAATAAGGACCAGGAGGGCAGTAAATAGTGATAAGCTGAAAAGAATGTGGTTTTGGCTTCCATAAGGAAAGCCCCCCCGACCATTAGGACAAGGGCGACTAGCATGACTGTATCCAGGAGGTGAGGCTTCATTTAAGGCTAAATATTCATCAGGTATAATCCAAGTTTCAGTGAGACAGAGAGCGTGTAAGCGTTTATCAGTGATCATTTTCATTTACAATCACTGCTTTGTTTGTAAGTGATCTAATGTTAAGTAGTCCTAGCTTTAGTCTAATGTTGTTATTTCTTTGGCAGCTATCTGTGTTTATACTAATGAGGTTATTAAAAACAGACTTTTTGAGAGTTGTTTACGTTTAGGGCAGCATGGCTACCAGCAGACAGTTGGTTAAGCCGGTCTGTCTGCTGCCTGACCCCTGCTCTGGATAGTCAGCCCCTAACCCATCGGGCCATAAGACTATGGGCAATGTTGCAGAAGATGAGAGCAGCACCCTCCCGAGTGGGATGGACACCATCCCATCCTAAAAGGCCAGGCTTACCCTCAAAGGCTGTCCAGTTGTCTATATAGCCCACGTTGTTTTCAGAGCACCACTTGGGACAGCCAGCAGTTCAGCGACCATAACCTGCTGTAGGCTTGGTCACCTCGCCGCATTGGGATGGGACCAGAGCACACTACAGCATCGGACATCGCCTTCGCCACGCTAACCACCTCTACAAAAATTAGCCTTAGTAACCTCTGACTGACGAAGGCGTATATCATTAGCCCCTACATGAATAACTATCCTAGAGAATCTGCGGCTCTCGAGTTCACTAAGACTCGTTACAATGTCCGGCACTCTGGCTCCGGGAATACAGGTAACTCTAGCTGCTGGTGTCCTTAAAGGGGTAGCAAGTTAGCAAGTGTCGTAAAAATAGAGTCACCTATGACCAGAGCTCTTTCAACAGGCTGCTCAGCGGGTGTTTCACTGAGGAAGGCATACCTGTTGGACACGTGAACAGGTAAAGAGTGGTGCTCTCGTGGACTAGCCTTACGACTACATCGCCAAACCGTCACCCACTTGCCCTGCTGCGAGGACTCTGCCGGGGCTCTAACTTTACCTGTGGCATCCAGATCTGCTAAGCTAGGAGCTGAGCTAGCCTTCTCTAATGTCTGGATGCGCACCTCTAAAACTACAATCTTCTCTATCAGACTGGCTACAAGCCTACACTATCACAAATAAAACTTACACTAATGACGGAGGAAGCATAGCTAAACATGCCACACTCGGCACAGGGAACAAGCACAGCAGAAGCCATGTTAGTACAATTAATTAAAGGTACTTAGCTTCGGGTGGTGTTGTGGGGTGTTGTGTGGTTCAGCTGCAGCCGATGGTCCAATGCAATGCTCGATTAAAGCGTTAATACAAGTTAATACAAACGTCACAAAAAACTAAGTCTCAGAAAGAAGGTGGGAAAAGACTGTAAAAAAAGTTATGAAAACACACACTACTGCGAAAGAAGACGCAACTCTGGTAATTAGCTAATGGCTACAAACACAAGCCGGTATACCTGTAAAGTTACTAAATAACGATTAGCGGCAAAAAAATATATAATCCGCCGGTACGAGAATAAAAATAATTAAGATGTTGTGTAAAAACCTACTATATATACGATTATATATGATACAGATGCGATCGGGAATTAAAATAGTTCAAAGGTAATAAGCTGCTAACAGCTATGAAACGGTGTGCGTCCTGTGTGCAACCGCGGAGAATCAGTCTGGGTTGCCAGATCCTCGCGATCCTCACAATCCTCGCGTCAGTTCTCTTCACTAGGAAGCATAAAGATTGGACCCTGGAGCAATGGAAGAGGGTCATGTGGTCTGATGAATCCAGACTGACCCTGTTCCAGAGTGATGGGCACATCCGGGTAAGAAGAGAGGGGGCTGAAGTAATGCCTAGTGCCTACCATACCAGACTGAGGGGGAGGGGCTATGATCTGGGGTTGCTGCAGTTGGTCAGGTCTCGGTTCAGCAATGTTATGTGCCCAAAGAATGAGGTCAGCTGATACCTGAATATACTGAACAACCAGGTTATTCCATCAATGGATTTCTTCTTCCCTGATGGCACGGGAATTTTCCAAGATAACAATGCCAGGATTCATCGGGCTCAAATTGTGAGAGTGGTTCAAGGAGCATGAGACATCTTTTTCACACATGGATTGGCCACCACAGAGTACAGACCTGAACCCCATTGAGAACTTTTGGAATGTGCTGGAGAAGACTTTGGACAATGTTCTAAATCTCCCATCATCAATACAAGATCTTGGGGAAAATTAATGCAAGAAATAAATGTTATGACATTGCAGAAGCTTTTGGAAATGATGCCACAGAGAATGCATGATCAAACCTAAAGGTAGTCCAGTGAAATGTTAGTGTATGACCTTTTTTGGCCAGGCAGTGTATATATACAGGTATTTGTAAATTGTAAAGCATAATAATAATAATAATAATAATAATAATAATAATAATAATAATAATAATAATAATAATAACAGAATGGAATAGAATAGAATGCCTTTATTGTCACTATACTTATGTACAATGAGATTAAAGGCACTTCTTTCCAGTGCAACACACACAAAAAATACGACACAAAGAAATGTGCAAAATGGTGCATAAGTAAGCGGCAGATATAAGTAAGCGGTAGAATAAATAGATACTGTTAAAATACGGTTGTTATTGCACATAGTCCAATATTGCACATAGTGGTTGTAGGTAGCGAGTGTATGTTGTTCCACATTATACAAATGTTGCATAATAGTCGAATCTAACAAGGTGTTACTAATAGATGGAGATTATGGCACAGTAGATGTAGAGAAGACCAGAGGGTGATGATGTGTGGAGATTGGACTATAGATCAGTGCATGTATGAATGTAGTGTGGTTATGGCCTTTTGGAATAAACTGTTCTTGAGTCTGTTGGTTCTTGATCTGATGCACCTGTAGCGCTTCCCTGAGGGCAACAAATCAAACTGTCCGAAGCCAGTGTGGGAGTAGTCCTTGATGATGGCATATGCTTTGCTGATGCAGCGTGAGGTGTAAATGTCTAACAGGGAGAGGAGAGGGTGGCCAATGATCTTGTCACGGTTCGCCATGTGGAATCGATGGCAAACCGTCAAAACTAAATAAGAAGGTTTGGGACCCAAATGCAGTTAGCTCCAGATGGTTTTATTGAACTGAAATTAACTTAAATAAATGAAACTGAATAAAATAAATACAACGGAATGAACACCAAACAGGAATAAGGTGAGACTCTGTGTGTGTGTGTGTACCACAGCAGCGAATGTGTGAGCTGCACACACACACACAGAGACGTCACTATTGCTCTTGAAAATGAAAGAGGGAAAGAGAGAGAAGGAGGAGGGAATTCCCCCTCCCGGCTTGCGTCAGAGCTGCGCGCACACATGCACACTCAGGCTGCGTCAGCAGCTCTGCAGACAAGCAGAGTGGGGAGCGGGAAGGGCGGAGCCGCAGCGCGACCGCGTAGCGCAGAGAGAGCGAGGGAAGGGAAGCAGACGGAGTGGAGCTGCGAGCTGGAAAATAAAACAGCACAAAAAACACTTCGCCTACACTGTCTAAAATTCCCTACCAAACTCACCTCATGCATCACTGCGCTACGAAATTGTACGCTCCTATGCGAGCGCAGATTGTCCGCTGAACTCTGCAAATAAATAAAAACAAAGAAACAAAAACAGGTAATAAATGGAGAAGCACGGGGGCTCTAAAAGAGCGAGGGCTGAGACTTGTGAGGTCTTAACGACACGTTCTGCCAGCGAGTCCTTATTCAAAATACGCCGTAGCGAGGATCGGGGCTTACGAAGCGTGCCGGGAGTGGAGACGAATGATCCCACACTTGCTTCCACTGGCGAAGCTCTTACATAGCCAGAGGAAGCAGGTGAGGATCATTAGCTGTAATCAGCCGCCTTACTGACGGGGCGACCGATTACAGAAGCTGCCACAGATGCTGCCGGCAAAAGCAGCTCGACGCTGGCCACTAGCGTCGAGCCAGAGGCACCTGTGACAGATCTCCTGTGCTGACTTTACCACTCTCTGAAGCCTCTTCCTCTCTTCCACCGTGCAGCTGCCATACCGTGCTGCTATACAGTATGTCAGCAGACTCTCGATGGACGAGCGGTAGAAGGTCAGCAGCAGGTTGGAGTCTAGGTTGTATTTCTTAAGGACTCTCAGGAAATGTAGCTGCTGTTGAGCCATCTTGATGACCGTTGTAGTGTTCTCTGTCCAGGAGATAGCAGAAGAGAACAGGACGCCAAGACACTGTAAGGTGTGGACCCTCTCCACACACTCGCCGTTGATGTACACAGGGGCTAGGTCTGTGCTGTGCTTCCTGAAGTCGACAATGATTTCCTTTGTTTTCCTGGTGTTCAGGGCCAGGTTATGCTCAGAACACCAGGCTTCGAGCATCAGGGCTTCCTGTCTGTAGGCTGCCTTGTCACCCTTTGAGATGAGCCCGACCACTGTGGTGTCATCAGCATACTTGACGATAAGGTTTTTGTCGTGGGCCGAACTACAGTAATGGGTGTAGAGACAGTATAGCAGGGGGCTTAGCATGCGAGTGGAGGAGAGATGAAGGCCAAGTCTCACAGTCTGGGGCTGGTTGGTGAGAAAGTCCTTGATCTAGGCACAAGTGAAAGGTGGAATGCAGAGGGAGACCAGTTTGGTGATAAGAATATCTGGAATAGTTGTGTTAAAAGCTGAGCTGTAATCCACGAAGAGCATTCGGACGTAACTCTGCTGCTGCTCCAGGTGGCTCAGCACAAGTTGGAGAGTTACGGTGATGGCATCCTCTGTGGATCTGTTTGTGCGATATGCGAACTGGTGGGGGTCGAAGTCTGGAGGAAGATAGTCCTTGATGTGTTGGAGAACCAGCCTCTCGAAGCACTTCATGATTACCAGAGTGAGGGCCGCAGGGCGATAATCGTTCAGACTGTTAATGGGAGTCTTTTTTGGCACTGGAGTGATTGTGGCTGATTTTAGACAGGCTGGGATGACTACCTGAGCCAGGGAGAGGTTGAAGATTCTGGTGAAGGTGCAGGCAAGCTGATGAGCACATGCTTTAAGCACCTTGCCAGGTACTCTGTCTGGGCCGGTAGCCTTCTTAGGGTTCACTGCCAAGAGCACTCGTCTGACATCATGCTTCCGTACAGTGAGTGTAGTAATGCAGGAACCAGGTGAGGGTGGGAGCAGGGCTGGAGCAGGTGAGTGCTGCTGTGGTGTGTCGAAGCGTGCAAAGAAGTAATTTAGCTCCTCTGCCAGCAGCGTGCTCTGATCTGCTGTTGTCACACCACAGCCTCTGTAGTTTGTGATGTCTTTGATGCCTTGCCACACCTTCCGTGTATTGTTGCTGCTCAGGTGGGACTCTATGCTCCTGTTATGGTCCGCTTTGGCAGTTTTTATTACTCTTCTCAGGTCAGCTCGAGCAGCCCTGTACAGAGCTCTGTCACCTGACCTGAAGGCAGAATCACGGGTTCTGAGGAGTGTGCGGACCTGACTGGTCATCCAGGGTTTTTGGTTTGGGACTGTGGTAGCCTAGCGGTTAAGGTACTGGGCTCTGGAGCAGAAGGTCCAGGGTTCAAATCCCACCTCTGCCAAGCTGCCACTGTTGGATCCTTGAGCAAGACCCTTAACCCACAACTGCTTGGATTGTAAAATTGTATCAATTGTAAGTCGCTCTGGATAAGGGTGTCTGCTAAATTCTGTACTGTAAATGTACAACCTGAATGTTTTTGTCCACAGTCACATTCCCGATGCAGAACTTGAGATAGCCCAGTACCGTTCCTGTGAATGTTTCCAGCTCCTGATGTTCAAATGCGTCCCTGTCAGTCTGTTCAAAGCAGTCCTGTAGTTGGTGGAGTGCATTTCCAGGCCAGGTTGTAACAGTCTTTATAATGGGCCGGGCACTGCGTTTGCGGGGGGTGTAAGCTGGGGAGAGCATTAGGGAGAGATGGTCTGACTGTCCTAGGTGGGGGAGGAGTATGGATCTGTCTGCATGCTTGATGTTGGAGTAAACATGATCCAGAGTGTTCACCCCTCTAGTAGAACATTTAACGTGTTGATGAAATTTCGGGAGAACAGTCTTCAAGTTGGCCTTGTTGAAATCCTGCAATTATATGAACACCATCGCGGTTTGTTTATGGTGTTCAGGAGGAGCGAGAGAGCCCTCTTTGTATTAGAGTCGGGTGGCATGAAGACAGCCATGATAATCACTACTGTTAGTTCTCTCGGTAGAAAGAATGGCCGGCATCTTACTGACATGTACTCAAGGTCTGGACAACAGTGTTTGTTTATAATTGTCCCGTTGTTACACCAGTTATCATTCACATAAATACAGAGTCCCCCTGCCCTGCACTTACCGGACTTCTCTGTCCTGTCCCAGCGAAGCAGAGTGTGGCTAGCTAGCTGCATGCTAGCATCAGATACTCTGGGGTGAAGCCAGGTTTCGGTGATGATTAAGACACAGCAGTCACGAACGTAGCGGTTTGCAGTGAGGTGTAATTCCAAGTCATCCATTTTATGGACCAGGGACCTGGCATTGGAGAGATGCCTGCTCGGAAGAAGTGGCTTGTGTGGTTGTTCTCTTAGCCTTAGCATAACACCGAACCTGCGGCCCCACTTCTGCTTCCTCTCCCTTCTCCGTCTGCGCCGCCTCCCAAACACAACAACAATCCACGGAGAGCCCAGCGTCCTCAATATGTCGACCGGAATGTCATGTGTCTCATGAAAGTCACTCGAAACAGATATTTGGTACTGCTCACCAATGTCCAAAAGGTTCTGACGGCTGTAGCTGATGTGCGCAAAACCAATAGTACACAAACAAACAAAAAAGAAACACAAAAGCAACAGAAAAACGCACTGAGAAGGAGAGCCGTGAGCCACTGCGACTATGTGTGCCGCCATCTAACACAAATAATGCCAATAACACGTGTAACAAGTAATAAGTATAAGTATTAGGTATATTAATAATAATAATAATAATAATAATAATAATAACAATAATAACAACACGTGTAACAAATAATAAGTATGAGTATAAGTACTGGGTATATTAATAATAATAATAATAATAATAATAATAATAATAATAATAATAATAATAATAATGATGATGATAAAGCTAATAATAATAATAACAAACTCTGCCTGTGTGGAATTTGCATGTTCTCCCCATGTTTGGGTGGATTTTCCCTGGGTACTCAGGTTTCCTACCACATTTAAAAGACAGGTGTGTTAGGTTAATTAATTGGTGTTTCCAAACTGCGCCTTAGAGTGTGAGTGCGTGTCACGGGTTCCCCCTGTCCTCCATGTCTTCGTGCCCCTCCTAGCGGAGCACCAGAAGAAGAAGCTAGGGCCTTCGGACTAGGGAACTTTAATGAACAGTATTTAAGCAGGGCCCTAGCTTCCGAACGGCGCGGGGATTTTGTTTGGGATTTTCTCCATTTTGGACCGCAACGGCTATTCGTTTGGTTTTTGGAGTATTTGGGCAAAGACCCTTTTGACTGTTGCTGCGATCTGGCGGTTGCGACCGCATTTATGCATGTATGTATTGTGCTCGTGTTTGGAGTGTATGCTCTGTATTCCGGTAAGCCTGCTTTTTGTGAAGTGTTTTGCGGTAGCCGGATTCTGGTATTCGTTATGTCACGGTGAGCCTGCTTTGGTAGAGTGTTTTTGTGGTAGCCAGTGTTCGTTATTTGTTCAGTTGTGTATTTCATGTATGTTTTTCTGATGTTGTGTTCGGGTTTGTTTTCATTTGGCACAAGTGCTTATTTATGTATGTATTGAGTTTGTGTTTGATTCAAGTAAAGAAACTTGGTTATTTTTATCAAACCTGCACTTGTCTCCTCCTTACCAGTTAGGCCACGCAGTCGTGACAGTGCGCATATGGGTGTGTGAGTGTATGTGCCCTATGATGGATTGGCGCCCTGTGTCACCGGCTAGGCACCGGCTCTCCCGCGACACTGTATAGGTAAAGCGGATAAGACAATGAATGAATGAATTATTTAATTTTAATACATTTCCATTTCTATTTTTATTTCCAATGGGTTTCTTGTTTTGGTCCAAGATAATTTGGAGTTAATCAAGTACCTAAAAACACTACACTAAAACATTAATATAATTTTAACTTGTAGTGAATTTCAATGAATTTTTATTCTATGTTGCTGAATTTTAATAATGTCTCAAACATTGATGGTATTAATCCAAAATAATTTATATCTTGGCTAGTACTTCTTACACAATATATTACAACTCTAACATTGGAAATTTCAACTGAATTCTGGTACAGTTTTATTTATCATTTTGTCTGTTCTAATTTTAATAACTTTTAAACATTTGACCATACTGACCAAAAGTAAGCTGTAGTTAATCAAGAACCTCCTACTCAACATATAGTGGAGCAAAAAAGTATTTAGTCAGCCATTGATTGTGCAAGTTCTACTACTTAGAAAGATGAGAGAGGTCTGTAATTTTTTATCATAGGTACACTTCAACTATGAGAGACAAAATGAGAAAAAAAAATCCAGGAAATCACATTGTAGGATTTTTAAAGAATTTAATTGTAAATCATGGTGGAAAATAAGTATTTGGTGTAGCGTCCCTAGCTGGATTGACAGTCATTCGAAATCTGGTTATGCTCGATCTACAACCTCTCCATCAAGTCACACACATTACAACACTTTGGAATGCAGGGGGGGGGCACCATCTGGAACAGACTCTTCACAGATTGATGGTCACAATAAACAACCTTTTTCTCAAAACAACAGGAGAATCTTAGGACCTGGCCAAGCCCAGATAACCCCTGCACCTCACCATCATAATTAAGCCAATGTGTTAGTCTTAAAAGGTTTTCTGACATTTCATACTCCTAGACTTCATGTTTGCAGGAGAAATCTGGCCTATCTTTTGCAAAGAAAAACAAAGATGCCACTCACATTTCAATTTTACGACCCGCTTGTCCCGCCAGGCCGACGCCGTGAAGGACAGCCCTGTAATTTGCGACACAGGAACTTCAGCCTTTCTTTTTAAAGACATATTTTTTTAATAGTAGTATTAACTTTTGTTGGAAACAGATTATCGTCGCATGGACCACTCAATTAGAAAACACATGAGAACTGCTTCATAATGAGTCCAAACACACACTGTCACGCCCGCCTCCAGCGCCGCTCCACCCGCTCCCACCTTGCCTCGCTCTGCCTCGCCAACCTACTGATCACCTGCACCTGTTTCTCATTTCGGACTTCCTCCCGCTACACATATAACCACCACACATCCTCAGTCACACGCTTCTCGACGAGGTTTCCTAGCTTAGTCATCAAGCTCTACCATTGCCTGAAACGTTTAATAAAACCTGCCTTACCTCAGCTTGGTCTGTGTTTGCCTCCTCACTCCTTGCGGCATCACAGATCGAGAAGCCGACAAACATGGAGGCAGCGGCCGCCAATCTGCACCCCGACGCTTCCCCAGCGGAACAGCTCGCCGACCTCCGTGCTCAGATCCAGGAAGTAGTCCAGGCGGTTTCCATACTCGCCGATAACCAGAGCTCGCTCAACGCCTTGGTTCACTCCGTCGACGAGCTGACTCAGCGTGTATCCCAGCTTACGCCTTCCCCCGCTGTGCAGGCCTCAGCGTCTGTTCCTCTTCCCCCCAGCCCTCCTCGCCAGCCTTCGGCAGCCTACCGCATCACTCTTCCGGACAAATACGACGGAGACTCGGAACGCTGCGAGGGCTTCCTCCTCCAATGTCAATTGTACTTTACCAGCACACCACCTGAGTCCGATCAAGCCCGAATCGCCCTCATAATATCCCTCCTCACCAGTCGGGCTCTTGAATGGGCTACGGCCATCTGGTCTCAACAAACGGAGGAGGCCACAGTATACAGCAGCTTCCTCACGCCTATATCCGCTGTCCGCGGCCGAAGAGAAGTCCATGTCAGAATATATCTCGGAGTACCTGAGCCTCGGTTTCATCTGGCCATCCACCTCGCCCGTCTCGGCGAGCGTCTTCTTCGTGCCTAAACGTGACGGTGGCCTCAGGCCCTGCATCGACTATCGAGAACTGAACCGGATCACACGGAGATATGCCTACCCACTTCCACTGGTGCCCTCGGCCCTGGAGCGCGGCACAATGGTACACCAAACTCGACCTCCGGAACGCCTATAACCTGGTTCGTGTAAAGGAGGGCGATGAGTGGAAGACGGCTTTCAGCACAAGCAGCAGGCATTACCTGGTCATGCCCTTCGGCCTCGCCAACGCCCCATCAGTGTTCCAGGCTTTCATCAATGACGTGCTCCGGGACATGCTTGGCAGGTTCGTAGTGGTCTACCTCGACAACATCCTCCTTTACTCCCCGGACTTCAACACCCACGTCGACCAGGTACGCCAGGTGCTCGAGCGCCTCCACTCTCACCACCTGCGCGTCAAGGCAGACAAATGCGAGTTCCACACGTTCATGTCCGTTACCTGGGCTATGTGATCTCTCCCTCAGGAGTCGCCATGGACACCAACAAACTGTCCGCCGTCCTGGACTGGCCGAGACTGGGCTCCATCAAACAGCTGCAACGGTTCCTAGGCTTTGTCAACTTCTATCGGCGCTTCATCAGGGACTTCAGCCGCACGGTGGCGCCCCTCACCGCACTTCTGCAGGGTAAGCCTCGTTCCCTCCGCTGGTCCCCCGAAGCCGAGCGGGCTTTCGAAGCGCTCAAGGCTGCCTTCACTCGGGCTCCCATCCTGGGTCACCTTAACCCAGATCTCCCCTTCGTCCTGGAAGTGGACGCGTCCTCGACAGGCGTGGGTGCTGTGCTCTCGCAATGCCTCGGCGAGCCGCCCAAACTGCGCCCCATCACCTTCTGCTTGCACAAACTGACCCCCGCCGAACGCAACTACGACGTGGGCGATTGAGAACTGCTGGCAATCAAGCTGGCACTGGAGGAGTGGAGGCATTGGCTAGAGGGGTCCAAACACCGGTTCACAGTCCTAACTGACCACAAGAACCTGGAGTACCTCAGGTCAGCCAAACGACTCAACCCGCGCCAGGCTCGTTGGTCCCTTTTCTTCTCCCGGTTCGACTTCCTCACTTACCGGCCAGGCACCAAGAACACCAAGGCCGACGCTCTCTCTCGGAGGTTTGATCCCGAACCGGCCCCTGATGACCCGCCAGTGCCTATCATCCCGTCCTCGTGCACCGTTGGAGCCATAGAGTGGGAGTTCGAACAGGACCTACAGGAAAGACTCTCCCAGGTGCGCACTCCGCCTTTCTGCCCGCCAGACAAGAAATTCGTGCCACAGGACCTCCGCGATCGCCTCCTCACCTGGGCGCACACCTCTCTCTGCTCTGGCCATCCCGGGGAAACGCGCACGCACCAACTGCTCTCCGCGCGCTTCTGGTGGGAGAACATGCGCAGGGACGTCCATCGCTTCGTCTCCTCCTGCGGCTTCTGCGCACAAGCAAAGACTCCACGGACTTTGCCAGCAGGCCTGCTCCGTCCCCTGCTCGTGCCACAAAGGCCCTGGTCTCACATCACCCTGGACTTCGTCACAGACCTCCCCTCGTCCCAGGGATTCTCCGTCATCATGTCGGTGATAGACCGATTCTCCCGTGCCGTCCGGTTCGTCCCTCTTCCCAACATCCCGTCCGCGCTCCAGACAGCCGAACACCTCTACACCCACGTCTTCCGTCTCTTCGGCATCCCTGAGGATGTCCTCACCGACCGGGGCCCCCAGTTCACCTCTGTCGTGTGGCGCGCATTCTTCGAGAAACTGGGCTCCACCGTCAGCCTCTCCTCCGGGTACCACCCGCAGACCAACGGCCAGTGCGAGCGCTCCAACCAGGAGCTGAAGAAGTTCCTGCGTTGCTACTGCCTCCACAATCCGCACGACTGGTCGCAGTACCTGCCATGGGCCCAGATTGCGCAGAACTCCCTCAGGCACTCCTCCACGGGTCTCACGCCTTTCCAATGCATCCTGGGGTACCAGCCTCCCTTCGTGCCCTGGGATTCCACGCCATCGGACGCCCCGGCCGTGGACCATTGGTTTCGCCACTCCGAGGACGTCTGGTGCCATGTGCATCAGTGCATCGACAAAGTCCGGGACTTCCACGCCTCCCGGCCCGATCGACCGGCACCCAGGCCACGGGGCCGCCCGCGCAAAACTTCATCGCTCCTCGTCTCTCGCTGCGCTCCCGCCTCGACGAGTCCTTCGAGGGGGGGCACTGTCACGCCCGCCTCCAGCGCCACTCCACCCACTCCCACCTTGCCTCGCTCTGCCTCGCCAACCTACTGATCACCTGCACCTGTTTCTCATTCCGGACTTCCTCCCGCTACACATATAACCACCACACATCCTCAGTCACACGCTTCTCGACGAGGTTTCCTAGCTTAGTCACCAAGCTCTACCATTGCCTGAAACGTTTAATAAAACCTGCCTTACCTCAACTCGGTCTGCGTTTGCCTCCTCACTCCTTGCGGCGTCACACACACCCATACATACTTATCTACCTCCTACAAGGAATTCTTCATACGCCTATATATAATCATATATATGCATGTCACTGATTTCTCATGTATTTTCATGTCTATTTGGTAACGTTTTTAGTATAGTGACCATTCCATACTCAGTATGGTCCAGTTTGAGTTATACTTAGGAAAGGATCAACTTGTGTTTTAATACCTATTTACACTTATAGAGGACCAGAAATGTAAGTTGCTATTCAGAAGGTTGTATCCTACACCTGTATTGATCGTATCATTATTTGTTTGAGGAATAGCAAATGTATGTGCTGTATTTTAGAATCCCTTAATGATGTGTGAGTTTATAACAATGATGTGTGAGTTTTGACAATCGGAACCTCGTACCCGATATCCCGCAACTAAACTTGTAACTTTGAGGATTTGTGTTCTTATGTGATACTTTGAGACATCCTAGAGATGTAAAAATATATTAATCCAAAGTTATAACTTCTGTATACCAACATATGGTGAAATTGGAGGACATGCCCCACGAGGGGAGGGACTTGATGATGAGTCAACTTCTCTTTGGCTTAGCCCAGGGCAAACCCCTTTGCCCCCGCCTCTGATTGCTTACGTCAGACGCATACAAAACTCTTGGCGCGAGCTAGCAGAAGTAGAAGTTTTTGGTTGTTCATTTTTGTTAAGTTCTTCGTTCGTAAGTTCTTTTTTTGAGTCTTGTCTTTGTTTTAGACTTTTTGCGTTTTATTTTACGTTTAAGTTTTTGTGTCTAGCAGTCTTAGTAGTTCGGTATCGCTGAATTAGAAATTAAGTCAAGTCAAGTCAAGTCAGATTTATTTATATAGCGCTTTTTACAATGGAGCATTGTCTCAAAGCAACTTTACAAGTTTAGATTATCTCCTAATAACTACGTCCAATCCCAAATTGAGCAAGTCTAGGGCGACAGTGGCAAGGAAAAACTCCCTAGTTCTAGGAAGAAACCTTGGGAGGACCAAGACTCAAAAAGGGACCCAACCTCCTTGGGCGGCGTAGATGATAAATCTAAGAGCGAACTAAAGTCATGGAGTCAAAGTTCGAATAAAATGTGAAGTATTCACATTGACATTAAGTGGCCGGGGTATGATGATAAATCTAAGAGCGAAACTAAAGTCATGGAGTCATGGTCGAATAATAAAATGTGAATTATGCACAGTGGAGCTCCATCAGATGAACATCATGTGTGGGGCCGGAACTGCCGGAACACACCTCGGAGAGAAAACAGAAAATGTAATTAGTTATTGATTAAGAGCACAGTGTTTATTAACAATCACTGATGCCATGTCAATCACTGATGCCAAGTGTAGCATGAGACCCCGGCAGCATTAGCTATAGCAGCATAGCTAGAAAGCTAGAAAGAGGAGAACTGGTAGGTAACACAGCCAAGAGGGATCACATGAGACATTGGCAACCCCACGAGCGACAGAAGACAGCAACCCAACGTCTCTGATCACCATAAGACTCTTTGACTATGAACCCCCAGCTCTGCCCTTATTCTAAGGCAAGGATGGATGAGTCAAGTTCACGAGGACCGTAGCCTAGTTCAGCCAGACCGCCCACTCGACACTCCCGGCTAGCCGACAAGGCAGGCAAGCCAGACATGACTCCAGACTCCGGCCCCAGCGACCCAAGCCATGCAACCTGGTCTAAATCTAGTAAAAAGCCTGCGTAAATAGGTATGTCTTTAGCCTAGACTTAAAACTTTGGAGGGTGTCTGAATCTCGAACGAAAGTGGAAGTTTATTCCATAGTTGGGGGGCCATGTATGAGAAAGGCTTTCCCCCTGCTGTGACTTTTTAATTCTAGGAACTAAAAGAAGTCCTGCACCCTGCGAACGAAGTAGACGAGTTGGATTGTAAAACTCTAAGAGGTCACTCAGATAATGTGGGGCCAGGCCATGTAGAGCTTTATAAGTTATAAGAAGTATTTTGTAATCAATGCGGAATTTGACTGGTAACCAGTGCAGTGATGATAGAACAGGAGTGATATGATCAAGTTTTCTAGTTCGAGTTAGCACTCGAGCAGCTGCATTCTGAACTAACTGAAGTTTATTTATAGATTTACTAGAGCATCCAGTAAGTAAGGCGTTACAGTAATCCAACCTTGAGGTTATAAACGCATGAACAAGTTTTTCTGCATCATTAAAAGAGAGGATATTTAAGCTTAAGAAGTAGTTAAAAGATCAACTAGCCAAGATCTCCTTCACGCTCGAACCACACTCGTATATCCTAGTTTTCCAAGTCTATTTGAGGCTTGTGGTTTAAAAAGACTTAGCCTTTACCTGTGGCCAGGGTAAGGATTTGAGTTGTGCACAAACACAATCTTCGAGGACCGTGAAATGCCCGCAGCCTAAACTGGGAAGTGGACCTAATACCAGGTCAACTGAAGACAGCCCGAACATCTGTGGTTACGCGATGGCTATCTGCAAAACCGAGAAGCCCAACAGCCTACATCGTCAAGAGGCCTTTCCGAGCGGCGGTGTGTCTCTGAAGACAAACGTCACCGCTTCCCAAAATCGTGCCTTGTTTGGAGGGTTAAATGCCCCGAAGCACTCGAATGATTTTCCAGGCGAGTACCGTTTATGGCTTGTTCTGGGTCCCTGATTCTCAAACCTTGCATTTAATTTTAAACCACGCTTCAACGTAAACCTAGCCATGTCTAAGTAGTTTCCACCATACTATTCACGTTTCACCATAATTTGTGTTACTAGTAACTCACTGCGTCGTAACAAACTAGTTCATAACATTGCATCTGGGTAATTACTACACGATTAATAAGTTGCACATAGAATCATCTTGTTTTCTGATCTTAAACTGTAATATACATGTTTGCCATCATTTCCTGATCTAATACTGTGATATATATGTTCGCCATCATTTAGTGATCTTAACTCTGTGATATACATGCCATGACTTCAGATTGTCAGTTGGTATCGCCTTGTTTGCAGTTAATAAACTTGTTATAACCTTTTGAATTTACCGCGTTGTGTGAGAGAGTTTCATTCAAACAGAGGTCGAGAAAAATAACTTTGAATTCACTATTCAGACCTAGACTGAAGTCGCCATATCGACTTCCTGGTCAATTTAGCTTTTTCCCCCTTTTTAAGTGGTTTTCCGGATCCAACAGCCCCAAACGATCTGGTGGTGTCCCGTTTGTTCATTTAAAAATTAATCAATTTAAAGTGTAGTTGTGTTCCGCTACATTGGTCACCCACAAACAAGCAAGATTTCTGGCCCTCACAGACCTGTAACTTCTTCTTTAAGAAGCTCTTCTGTCCTCCACTCATTACCTGTATTAATGGCATCTGTTTGACCTCATTATCTGTATAAAAGACACCTATCCACAGCCTCAAACAGTCAGACTCCAAACTCAATACCAAAGAGCTGTTGAAGGACACCAGGACAAAATTTGTAGACCTGAAGCAGGCTGGAAAGAGTGAATCTACAATAGGCAAGCAGGTTGGTGTGAATAAATCAAATGTGGGAGCAAGTGTAAGAAAATGGAAGACATACAAGACCACTGATAATCTCCCTCGATCTGGGGCCCCACACAAGATCTCCCGTGGGGTCAAAATGATCATTAGAACGGTGGGCAAAATCCCAGAACTACACGGAGGGACCTGATGAATGACCTGCAGGGAGCTGGGACCAAAAGTAACAAGGCTACCATCAGTAACACATTACGCCAATAAAGACTCAGATCCTGCAGTGCCAGGCGTACCCCCTGCTTAAGCCAGTACATGTCCAGGCCCGTCTGATCATTGCCAGAGAGAATATGGATGATCCAGAAGAGGATTGGGAGAATATCATGTGGTTAGATGAAACCAAAATAGAACATTTTGGTGAAAACTCAACTGGTCGTGTTTGAATGCTGAGTTGCATCACAAGAACACCATACCTACAGTTAAGCATGGGAATGGAAACATCATGCTTTGGGGCTGTTTTTCTGCAGAGGGCACAGGATGACTGATACGTGTTAAGGGAAGAATGAACGGGGCCATGTATCGTGAGATTTTAAGCCAAAACCTCCTTCCATTGGTGAGAGCTGTCACGCCCGCCGCCGTCACCGCTCCACCCGCTCGCACCTTGCCTCGCTCAAACTCTCCCACATACTAATCACATGCACCTGTGCCTCATCCCGGACTTCCTCCCAAACGCATATAACCACCACTCACCCTCACACTCACGCTTCTCTACGAGGTTCCCTACCCTAGTCTGCCGTTCCCTCCAGTCCTTCTCTGTTTGTCTTCCAAAATAAACCTGCGTACCTTATCTGTGGCTTGCGTTTGTCTCCTCACTCCTTGCACGGCGTCACAGATAGAGAAGCCTAACATGGAGGCAGCAGCCACCGGCTTACACGCCGACGCCACCACAGCGGATCAGATCGCTGACCTCCGTGCTCAGATCCAGGAGGTGGTCCAAGCGATCACACAGCTTGCCGACAACCAGCGTTCCCTGAATGCTTTGGTTCCCTCTGTCAGCGAGTTGACCCAGCGTGTGTCCCAGCTATACGCACCGTCCCCCGATGGCACGCCTCGGCTTCGGTTCCGCTACCACCAGCCCTCCTCGCCAAGCCCTCGGCGGGCCCATACCGATCATCGCTCTTCAGACAAGGTAAGACGGGGGATCCGGGGAAGCAGAGTGCGGGGGGGTTTGTCTACTACAGTGCAGCTGTACCGCTTCCCAGCTCGCCACCAGGAGTCCGACGCGGCACGTTATCGGCCCTCATCATCTCCCTCCTCAAGCCGGACGAAGCCCCAGACTGGGCACCACCGCCACAGTTCTGGGCAACAAGGAGCGGAGGAGGGCCAGGGATAAACAGTTCCTCACGCCTTCCGTGCCGCTGTTCGCAGGCATCCATGAGAGGAGGAGCGCGGCGCTCTCTGTGTGAAGATGCTGAGTTCTCTCTCAGTCAGTGGTAGTGGACGCTGACTGCCGCCGACTGAACGCCTTGCAGTTTCGCACGTGGCGGCCCCAAAGCGGGTGGAACAAAGCGCTATCGTCACTCGTTCCATCATGTGCTTCGGCCTGAACTCCGCCAGAGGAACTGGCTGGGACGGGACTGGAACCTCCCGCTGGAAGATCCCTCATCAACTTCGCTATCAGTCTGGGACCAGCTCCTTACTCACGCCCCACCATCCACTGCGCGGTCCCGCTCCTTCTCCACCGCGCGTTTCGCCACCACCTGGGCCATGGAGGTCGGACCCGAACGACACCTCTCAGCCCGAGGAACGCCTGCAACGCCGCATTCGAACGCGGCCTTGATGCGGGTTACTGTGGCGTCGGACGATCCACCTAGTGCCCGCCCGTGATCTAGTCCGTCCTCCGGGTCTGCCGTAGCTACGTGCGAAGAAGAGATCACCCGCAGCTGCACGCCAGGGTGGAGTCCGATCCAGTTGATTCCCTTTTTTCTTCCATTGTGGTTATTTTGCGGCTCGCTCATGGGATGTCCCCCTTCAGCCTTGATCGACTCCGGAGCGAAAGACGTCATTCTCACAATGGAAATTCCCCTGCACGCCCCTGCCACACAAGCGCCGCGTACCTCGGCCGACGGGCTCTGCCGCTCGGCTCGTGGCTTCATCTCTCAGGTTACTAATTCCTCTTGTCTGCTCACGGGCGATCACGGGAAATCCATCGCCCTTCTACCGCGTTTTTTTTGGAGCTCTTATGCACCCCGGTAATCCTGGGACTCCACTGGCTCCTAGTGAACACGAGCCCGCAGCTTTATCTCTCGGTCATGCCGCCAGGAGTGGTCCGTTGGTCGCTCTCGCTGCCAGGAACGCTGCCTTCAGCGGCCCGCCATGGCGGTGCGACCTCCAATGCATAAACCAGACGGAAATCTCTACCGCCAACGTCCCTCTGCGCGCTTAGCGGATCTGGCCGCGCGCGTCTTCGGAACGGCCGACCTTCCCGCTCTCCACCTCACCGTCCTGGCGACTGGCATCGCTCCTGCCGACGCGCCACTGTACCCCAAAGCGCGTCTGTATAGTACCCGGTTGTCCGCCGCTGAAGAGGACTCACATGTCCAGGCCTACATCACGGAGTATCGGACTGGCTTCATCGCGCCCTACACTCTCAACCGGTTCTTTCTCAGCGGGGCTTTTTCTTCGTGCACCCAAGCGCGACGGAGAGTCTTAGGACCCATGCATCGGACTACCGGAACCTCTAAACCAGATTCACCGTAAGCTTACGCTTATCCGGCTCACGCTGGTGCCCTCCAGCCCTGGGGTGGAGCCGCATCCGAGCGGGCTAAAGGGTACACCAAGCTCGAATCTGCGGAAACGGTACAAACCTGGTGCGACGTGTGAGAGAGGGCGAAGAGTGGAAAACGGCCTTCAGCACAAGCAGTGGACACTATGAATACCTGGTAATGCCCTTCGGTCTGGCCAACGCTCCATTGGTATTCCAGGCTTTCATCAACAACGTGCTTCGGGACATGCTGGGCAAGTACGTCCTGGTGTACCTCGATGACATCCTCGTCTTCTCACCGGACTTCCGCACCCACATCGAACAGGTACGCCTGGTTCTCCAGCGCCTCCAATCTAATCACTTGCGTGTAAAGGCGTCTAAATGCGAATTCCATACCCAGTCAGTCCACTACTTGGGATATGTCATCTCTCCCTCAGGTGTTGCCATGGACGCCAGCAAGCTGTCCGCCGTCTTGGACTGGCCGAGACCTGAATCCATCAAACAGCTGCAACGATTCCTGGGTTTCGCAAATTTCTACCGGCGGTTCATCAGGAATTTCAGCCGCAGGGTGGCGCCCCTCACCACGCTACTCCAGGGTAAGCCCCGTTCTCTCTGCTGGGGCCCCGAAGCGGAGCAGACTTTCCAAGCGCTCAAGACGGCCTTCACCAGTGCGCCCGTCCTGGCTCACCCAGACCCGAGCCTCTCCTTCTTCCTAGAAGTGGACGCTTCCTCGACCGGAGTGGGTGCCGTGCTCTCCCAACGGCTTTGCGATCTGCCCAAACTGCGCCCCGTCGCATTTTACTCCCACAAGCTGACCCCGGCGGAACGCAATTACGACGTGGGCGACCGGGAATTGCTTGCCATCAAGCTGGCTCTGGAGGAGTGGCGGCATTGGCTGGAAGGATCTAAACACCCCTTCACGGTTCTGACAGACCACAAGAACCTGGAATACCTCCGCTCTGCTAAACGGTTGAACCCTCGCCAAGCTCGTTGGTCCCTCTTCTTTTCCCGCTTCCGTTTTTCCATCACATTCCAGCCAGGGTCAAAAAACGTCAAAGCCGATGCCCTCTCCCAGACGCACGATCCCGATCCGGTCCCTGACGTCCCGCCTGAGCCCATACTCCCATCCTCTTGCGTCATCGGAGCCATCCAGTGGGAGTTCGAACAGGAACTGGATGAACGGCTCTCGCGGATGCGCACTCCCCCGTCATGCCCGCCGGGGAAGAAGTTCGTGCCACAGGACCTCCGTGATCGCCTCCTCTCCTGGGCACACACCTCTCTCTGTTCTGGCCACCCGGGAGAGACGCGCACGCACCAGCTGCTTGCCGCGCGCTTTTGGTGGGAGAACATGCGCCGGGACGTCCACCGCTTCGTCTCTTCCTGCAGCGTCTGTGCCCAAGCCAAGACGCCTCGGACTCTACCCGCAGGTCTGCTCCACCCTCTACCGGTTCCGCAAAGACCCTGGTCCCAAGTCGCCCTGGACTTTGTCACTGATCTCCCCGCGTCTAACTGATTCAACGCCATCCTCGCGTTCATAGACCGGTTCTTCCGCACTGTGCGCTTCATCCCGCTGCCGAAGATCACCTCAGCTCTCCAAACCACCGAAGTCCTCTTCGAGCACGTCTTCCATCTCTTCAGCGTCCCTGAGGACGTACTCACCAACAGAGGCCCGCAGTTCACATCCGCGGTTTGGCGCGCATTCATCCAGAAGCTGGGGTCCACGGTCAGCCTCTCCTCGGGATACCATCCACAGACCAACGGGCAGTGCGAGTGCTCCAACCAGGAGTTGAAGAAGTTCCTGCGCTCGTACTGCCTTCACAACCCGCATGACTGGTCGCAATTCCTCCCATGGGCAGAAATCGCGCAGAACTCCCTCCGGCATTACTCCACTGGCCTCACGCCGTTCCAGTGCGTCCTGGGGTACCAGCCCCCCTTTGTGCCCTGGGATTTCACACCATCGGAGGCACCGGCGGTGGACCACTGGTTTCGCCGCAGCGAGGACGTTTGGTGCCAGGTACATCTCCGCATTAACAAAGCCATTCGCAGGTACAAGAGGCACACGGACCGCCGCCACCGTGCGGCACCCAACTTCCAACCCGGAGACCGTGTCTGGCTCTCGGCACAAGGACTTCACGCCTCTCAGGGAAGTACCCCTTTTTCTCCCCGCTTTTTGGGCCCATGCCTCATAATTCGGAAAATTAACGATGTCACGTATAAACTGCAGCTGCCTTCTCACTTCCGCATTTTTCCTGTCTTCCACATCTCCCTCCTGAAGCCCTGGGTGCCCGGTCCGCTGGCGGAGTCCTCCCTCTTGGACCAACCACCACCTGCCGGTCCGCCAGGGGCTCTCATATACACCGTCCGCCGCCTCCTGGATTCACGTCGTCGGGCCTCCTGCATTCAGTACCTGGTCGAGTGGGAGGGCTACGGACCGGAGGAGAACTGCTGGGTGGATGCCTCGGACGTGTTGGACCCCCTTCTCATCCAGGATTTCCACGCCTCACGTCCCGATCGGTCGGCGCCAAGGCCGCGGGGCCGTCCGCGGAGGACCTCGTCGCTCCCCGCCTCTCGTCGCGCTCCCGCCTCGACGAGTCCTTCGAGGGGGGGCACTGTCACGCCCGCCTCCGGCACCGCTCCACCCGCTCGCACCTTGCCTCGCTCAAACTCTCCCAATGACTAATCACATGCACCTGTGCCTCATCCCGGACTTCCTCCCAAACGCATATAACCACCACTCACCCTCACACTCACGCTTCTCTACGAGGTTCCCTACCCTAGTCTGCCGTTCCCTCCAGTCCTCCTCTGTTTGTCTTCCAAAATAAACCTGCGTACCTTATCTGTGGCTTGCGTTTGTCTCCTCACTCCTTGCACGGCGTCACAAGAGCATTGAAGATGGAACGTGGTGGGGCTTCCAGCATGACAATGATCCCAAACACACTGCTTGGGCAACGAAGGAGTGTCTCCGTAAAAAGCATTTCAAGGTCCTGGAGTGGCCTAGCCAGTCTTCAGACCTCAACCCCATAGAAAATTTGTGGAGTTGAAAGTCCGTGTTGCCCAGCGACAGCCCCAAAACATCACTGCTCTAGAGGAGATCTACATGGAGGAATGGGCCAAAATACCAGCTACAGTGTGTGCCAACCTGGTGAAGACTTACAGGAAATGTTTGACCTCAGTCATTGTCAACAAAGGTTATGGTTAAGTGTTGAGATGAACATTTGTTATTGATCAAATACTTAACTTCCACCAAAATTTTACAATTAAATTCTTTAAATATCTTACAATGTGATTTCCTAGATTTTTTTCTCATTTTATCTCTGTTACAGTTCGTCATCATCAACGAAGGTAACGAACCGTGAAAATAAAATGTAAATACTTTGGGACCCAAGTGCAGTTAGTTCTAGATGGTGTTAATAACCAAAAAAGAAAAGGAAAGAAAATAACTAACCTAAGTCGGCGTGGCTGGGGATCGAACTATAGTGTTGGTGGATCGCCACGGAGTCCTGACAGCCACACCAGACTAGGAAGTATTATAAGGACCGACAAAGGCGGTGTTTGGGGTTGGACTCAAAAACAGGGCACTGGAAAAAACTTCATAAATAAATTAAAGAAGAGGGTAACGATTCCCTCATGCGTTCGAACGTGCTGCAGTGAATTTAACTGCTGAAATGAAAGGAAAGCTTACTCAGAATTAATGGAGCAAGCGGTTGCTCTCTCACTCAGGCTGCGCCAAGCATGCAGCTCACTCAAGGAGGGAGAAGGAGAGAGCAATGACGTAAGCGTCAGGAGGGGCGAAAGAAGAACGCTCTTCCTGACAGAGAGTGAAACGGAACGCGATCAAGAGAAGCGAGACAGCAAGGATGCCGCTCAGTGCTTCTCCAATATGAACGTGATCGCAAGGGGGAGGCGCCAACTCCCCGATCGCGTAAAGAGGGGGAACCAAGCAGGCCCACGAGTGCTGGAGCGGCAAGGGAGAGGACGGGGGACTTACTGCAAGAGCGAGCAAGCCAGAAAGCCGTGTGGGGTGACAGAGAGGAGGATGAACGCCGGGGCAAAAAATAAGGTTCTGACCCTACTCTATAATGCTACACCCTAACGTTACCTCTAAACTTCCCGAGCCGTACGATCACTGACGGTCTTCGAATCGCCAGCTACCCCACTGTCCCTGAACAAACCGCAGGAAGATACGCCTTGAAAAATGGTGGAGCAAAATGGAAGTGTGATCAGCAATGCAGCAGCAACCTGCTAAAACTCAGGAACGCCTTATATACCTGAGTGAGCAGGTGCTGCCACTCTATAATTAGAGGACGATTAGACGGGAGCACGCATGATCGCAAACGTGTGTCCCGAACTGAAAACAGAGTCCAAAGGATGGAAGGCAGCGTGACCTGTAACCGTACCCCCCCTCCCCCCCAAGGGGCATCATCCCGACACCCCTAAGCACAACAAACCCCTCCCCTAGCCTGTCTCACCCGCTCAGGGTTGAGGGTGTTGCACACAGAAAGGCGCCAGTGGGCCGGAAAGGCCTTGAAAATGGGGTTAAAGAGGGGGGTAGGGCAGGTTATGGCCAGTCCAATGCCCAGACTGGGTTCGGTGACCAACCAGACTGGCTCAAGGGCAACACTGAGCGCTGGCGGCTGAGGGGCGGAGCTCAGCGACTCAGAGGCAGAGCCCAGCGGCTCAGGGGCAGAGCAGGACGGCGGAGGCCCAAGGGCAGGGCTTGACGGCTGAGGGACGTAGCTCAATGTTGGCGGCTCAGGGGCGCAGCTTGACGGCTCAGGGGCGAAGCTCATTGCTGGCAGCTCAGGGGTGAAACTCGGCCCTGAACGGGGCTTAAATGCTCAGGTACTGAGCTAGGTGGATGCTCAATTTGAGAGCTTGGAAGCGCGGCGAGCTCGAGTACAGGGCCAGGCAATGCTAAATACCCCAGCACGGAGCTTACCTGCTCAGATGCGGGGCCTGCGAGTGTGGCAGGTCCAAGTTCTTCCTGACAGAGAGTGAAACGGATTGTGGCTTCTGCAGAAGCTGATCGCGGGATCCGAACATGATCGAGAGAAGCAAGATGGCAAGGACGCCGCTCAGTGCTTCTTCGGTATGAACGCGATCGCAAGGGGGATTCATCAAGTCCCCGATCGCGTAGAGAGGGGGAACCAAGCAGGCCCACAAGTGCTGGAGCAGCGAGGAAGAGCACGGGGGGCTCTTTGCAAGAGCGAGCGAGCCGGAAAGCCACATTGGGTGACGGAGAGGAGGATAACCGAACGCCGGGGGCAAAAATAAGGTTCTAACCCTTTGCTATAACTCTACGCGCTAACGTTACCTCCGAACCTCCCGGCCCGTGCGATCACTGACATTCTTCGAATCGCCAGCTACCCCACTGTCCCTGAACAAACCGCAGTTAGAAAAACACCGGACCGAAACGACAGTGTGATCGGCCATGCAGCAGCAACCTGCTAGAACACAGGAACGCCTTTTATACCTGAGTGAGCAGGTGCTGCCACTCTGTAATTAGAGGATGATTAGACGGGAGCACGCGTGATCGCAAACGCGTGTCCCAAACTGAAAACAGAGTCAACGCTGACCTCTAGTGTCCCAAGACCTGTAACAGTCTCTCATAGTTGAAGTGTACTTATGATGAATATTACAGACTTTCTCATCTTTCCAAGTAGGAGAACTTGCACAGTCAGTGGCTGACTAAATGCTTTTTTGCCCCACTGTATTACAAGACAAATATTACGAATTTTATGAGCAACTTTTATATTTATTTTTGGTGTTATAATTTTAATGTCTTTAATTGCTCCTACCAAACATATTACACCAATAATATTTGCAATTTCAACCTTTACAGAAATAGAGTAAATCATTATTTCTACTTTTTTATTATAATTTTAATAGCTTGGAAGCAGTTGATTTTATTATCTTTTTCTGATTTAATAATTTCAGTAGCTTTCAAATGTTTGACAGTAGCTGTCTAAAATGAGGTGGTTTTACAACTCTAATACAGGCAACTCTTCCTTAAACTGAATTTTAGTTAATTTGTATGTCTATTTTTCCTGTTATAATTTCAGTAGCTGTTAAGCAATTCTGAATATTGGTCCAAAACAAGTTGTACTTTAATCAAGTAACTCCTACTTAACATATAACAACTTTAATATTGGCATTTTAATATTGTAACTTTAACTGAATTTAGTAAATATTTACTTATATTTTTGAGTTAATACTTTAAATAGCTTCATAACAATTGAGTATTGGTCCAAAGTAAGTTTTATTTCCTCATACCTAGTGGTATGGACAGGAGAGAGTAAATACTAATGTCAAGAAAATTGATGTAGTAAATGAACATTTAACTCTCATTTAGCCCTCAGGTCCTAATACATGATACCATGGGCAGATACACTATATGGATAAAAGTATTGGGACACTTCCACATCCCATTCCAAATCCTTAGGCACTAATGCGGAGGCGGTCTCCCTTTGCAGCTTCCATTCTTCTGGGAAAGCTTTTTACAAGATAATGGACTGTGACTGTGGGAATTCATCCAGAAGAATGTTTGTGAGGTCAGACACTGATGTATGTACACTTTTGTCCTGAACTATATATTTAAGATTGTCTTTTTTAACATTAGGAACTTTAACATTAGTGCATGAGGGCATGAAGTTCAGCAGAAGTTCTGACGAAATCCTGCTGATTACATCTATAAAATCCCACAATGCACTTGAGCGGGATAGTGTTAAGAATGGAGGCTGAGATTCAAAGGAGGAGAGACAAAATGGCGTCAATAGAGTAGGATGCATTTCACATAGTCTCCAATACACACTACTTATTTCTACCTCAACCTCCCCATACTCAGTCGACACTTTACTTTCATTATTACTTGTTATTTGCCCTTTTCTAACATAGTAAACAATGGCTTCTAAATCGTCAAAGACGACCAAAAAGGACCTTTCTCCGAAGCCTGATGCATCGGAAGAGCAAGTTAGCCTCGCAATGTTAACAACTTTGCTGGAAGAACACCGCAATGCCATCTGTGCGGATCACAGGCTCGCTCTCACCGCGTTGGAGTCCAAAATAGACAGCATGCAGCTTGTTGTAACTGATCATGGACACAAGATTGCATCGGAAGCGAGCTCTAACTCGATAGAGGAACAAGTTTGGTCACTGGAGGCGGCCTGCTCTGAGCTTAAGGAAGCTAATGCTAAGTTACAGGCCAAAACTGTTTACTTGGAATCCCGTAGTAGACGCAACAATATTTGCGTTATCGGCGTGCCCGAGTCGCTTGAAGGGCCGATTTCTTATCGGAGGTGTTTCGGGATGCGCTTTCTCCTCCTCCGGCTATAGAATGAGCACATCGGTCGCTCGTCAGCAAGCCGCAGTAAGGCTTGTGATCATTATACTGCATCATTACCAGGTAAAAGAGAATACTATCCGTGAAGCTCGAGCCAGAAGGGGTAACCTTTTGTACCGCAGCCACCCGATTGCTTTTTATGAAGACTATACACCGGAGGTTCTCGAACAACATGTGAAATATAGAGACGTGCTTTAGAGACTGTACGTAGCTGGTCACAAGCCAGTGCCGCGGTTCCCCGCCAGGCTCTTTATTTCGTCGGCTAACGGTGGAAAGAAAAGATTGAACTCTGTTGCTGAAGCTGAGGATTTTCTTCGACCACCACAGCCGATTTTATCGTAATCTGATAGATTACATACGTACTTTCACGTTAGTAACTATTTGATGGTTAATGGTGCCTGTTTTGGGATTTTTTTATCTGCCATATATTTCTATTTAATATTTGTCTTTTGTTCTTTAAACTTTATCCCTGGTTCATCTGGTATTTTATCCAGTCGGGTTTGTAATATTACCTTAATTCATTGTCATTAACAAGCTACTAGGGAAGTTGTTTATGTTTTTATATTTTTAAGGTTGTGTATTCGGTAAACTGTGCGATGGGTTCTATATTTTGTTTAGGACCTCGGCGTTTAGCCTAGTGGACCATTAGTGGGTTGGGTTTGTGTGAAATATGTGTGGAATGTTTTGTGTGCTAGTGTTTTGTTTTGTGTTTTTCTTTCTTTCCTTTTGTTCCTCTCGTTCTTCTAGCATCCCATTTGATTTACTTTTCTTTAATCAGAATTAATACAATGATGATTAATATTCCATTTTTTACAATACAGAGTCATGAATACCAGAAGTAACGATTTGCGCCTTTGTCTCCTGATCACATATTGGACTTCTCTACTCAACTCGGCCTTTCTGATCCTTGGAGAGCGAATCACCCATCAGATAAAGTTTTTTCCTTTTTTTCGGGAGTTCACCATACATTTTCTAGAATTGATTTTTTTCTGATGGATAATAGGTTATTGCCCAGGGTTTCCTCTACCACTTATTATCCCATTGTTATCTCTGACCATGCACCCACCTCTGTTGACTTGTCTTTCTCCAGCTATCACCCAGACCCTAGGCATTGGAAGTTTAGCTCCTACATGTTGGCAGACGATAAATAAAAAAAAATACCTTGTTTCCCAAATAGAGGTTTATTTCTCTCTCATTGATTCCATCGAAGTTAGTATCCACTCCCTCTGGGAGGCTTTTAAAGCATACATGAGGGGTCAAATTATTTCATATGTTTCTTATTCCAGAAAGATCGAGAGTCTGAGGCTGTCTGAGATATCAGAAGAACTCCATAAGGTTGACATTGAGTTTGTGGCAACTCCCTCTCCCTCTCTCTATAAGTGACGTCTCCAGCTTCGGTCTGAGTTCGATCTGTTAATGACTCGTAAGGTTGAAACACAATTGAGGCAGACCAAACTGTGAACCTATGAACAGGGTGACAAGACTGGGAAATATCTCGCTTACCAGGCTAGATCAGTTGGTGCCTCCAGATTGATCTCTAAAATCAAGTCTCCCACTGGTAATATGGTTTTTGACGTCAAATTAATTAACCAAATTTTTGCCGATTATTATGCCAACCTATATACATCTGAAAGTCAACCTCTTGGCCCGACGGATTTTTCCATATTGGATACCCTGCCATTTCCCCAAGTCCCCCCGAACCATCTTGATGGGTTGGGCTCTATTATTACCATTTCTGAAATACAAGAAGCTATAAAATCCCTGCAATCTGGTAAATCCCCTGGCCCTGAGGTGTTCACAACTGAATTCTATAAAGAATTCTCCTCTGTGCTCGCTCCAATCCTGGTCAGGGTGTATAACAGTTCGCTTCTCACAGGCCTCCTTCCCGTGTCAGTGTCCAATGCTACTATCTCTCTAGTGCCCAAGAAAGATAAGGATCCCAATATCTGTGACAACTACAGACCAATTTCCTTGCTCAATGTAGACTTTAAAATTCTGTCTAAGGTCCTAGCCTCTCGCATTCAGCGGGTTCTGACAGACCTGATAGCTCCGGACCAGACTGGTTTCATGTTAGGTAGACATTCTTTTTTTAACACTAGGAGGCTAATGAATATCCTATATGCCGACCCATCTGACTCTCCAGAGGTTGTTGTTTCTCTTGGAAAAGGCCTTCGACAGGGTGGAATGGACCTACTTGTTTTTTATCTTAGAGAAGTTTGGCTGCCCCTCGGAATTTATCTCATGGATTCGTCTTTTATACGCAGCCCCAACTGCTTCTATTATTACCAATGGCACTTTCTCTGCACCCTTTCCTCTGGGTCGTGGGACACGTCAGGGATGTCCTCTCTCACCTTTGTTGTTCAATCAGGCTATAGAACCATCAGCTATCTGGCTACGACACCATCAGAGTTTTGAGGGGTTACAATTCTGTCCATAAAATCTCTCTGTATGCTGACGACCTTTTACTGTATGTTTCTAACCCCACTTCCTCCCTTCCCTGTGCTCTAGACATTTTCCATAAATTTGGCCAGCTATCAGGGTACAAACTGAATCTTCAAAAAAGTGATCTCTTCTTAATAAATCCAGCTGCTCTCACACTGCCCCTATCTTCTTTTCCTTTTCTAGTTGCTCAAGGGAAACTAAGATACCTCGGTATTACATTTACACATTCGTTTCAAAAATTATTTTGAGGGCAACTTTGTTCCATTGCTTGACAAGATCTCTTCTGATTTGAGAAGGTGGTCCTCTCTCCCCCTATCCCTCATTGGCCACATTAATTTAATACAAAAAGTTTTTATACCTGTTTCAACATATCCCTATCTTGGTTAGTAATACCTTTTTTAATAAACTTGATGGCATTCTGACCCATTTTATTTGGTGTGGCAAACCAGCTCGTCTGAAACGGTCATCACTTCAACTCCCAAAGATGGATGGAGGTATGGCCCTACCCAATTTCAGACATTATTACTGGGCTTCTAATATTCATAAAATTATTTACTGGATTGGAGATACACCTGTTCATGACTGCCCTCCGTGGGCTCAAATTGAATTCTCCTCCGTACAACATTCACTCCAATCTTTAATTTGTTCACAACTTCCAGTACCTACCAAGTTTCTTCCCACCAATCCGATTGCTCGGAGCTCAATCAAAATTTGGATCCAATTTAGGAAATCATTTGAGCTGCACAACAGTGCAATTTATACACCCATTGCCCACAATTTTCAATTTCTCCCTGACAGATTCAGCCTTTCGTATATGGGCAGAGAATGATGTTAAAACTATTGGCGACTTGTATGTCGATGGCATTTTCCTATCTTTCTCAGCTTTAGCAGAGAAGTATGACTTGCCAACCACTCACTCAGGCAATTCGTATCCCGCCTTTTCCCCCATTTTCCCAATTGCCCTCCTGAATCTAAAATGGATTGGATTGGACTCTTAATCCAACCCAGCGGAAGTTAATTGCCGCTATTTATAAAATGATTTGCTCTTCGGACAAGGTTGCCACTAACGTTTTAAAACTCTCGTGGGAACACGACTTGGATATGTCCATCCCAAATCAACAGTGGGCTCTCATTCTGAATGAGATCCACTCTTCATCCATCTGTGCGAGACACTGTCTGATGCAGTTCAAGGTGGTGCACAGGCTTCATTTCACCAACGCCAAATTGGCGAGGTTATTTCCAGGCAGGTCTGACGCTTGTGCCAGGTGTGGCCAGTCACCCGCTGATCAGTTACATATGTTCTGGAGCTGTAGCAGTTTATTGGCGTTTTGGTCAAAAATGTTTTGTACGTTAAGCCATGCCCTGCAAATTCAGTTGGACGCTAACCCAATTACAGCCCTCTTTGGGATTCCCACAAACGCTTGTATTCCTAAGCCAAAATGACGAATAATTGCCTGGTAAGTGCCTCTGGCTAGACGGGCTATCCTTTTGAAGTGGAAACACTCTTCTCCACCTTCTCACAATTGGTGGCTCTGGGAGATTTTGGCCAATATTAAATTGGAGAAGCTGCGTTCCTATAAGACAGGGACTTTGCGTTTATTTGACAAAACATGGCTACCGGTTTTTAAGTACATCGAGGGATGTACTATCACTCCTGATTGAATACTAGAGGGACGAGTTATTTGTACTGGTGTGTGTGTGTGTGTGTGTGTATTTGTGTGTGTTTTCTATGTACGTACCTTTTTACTTTTAATTTATTATGTGTGTGCCTATTTCGTGTTTTAAGAGTTTAGAGGGACGGGTTGGTTTACTGCTAGGTATTTTGTAGGGTGAGTTATGCTTTCTAACTTTTTTTCTTTATATAATGTGATTTCTATTACACACTAAAATTTGCTTGCATTCTATTGAATACATCATGTAGGATGTTGTACATCTTGACCATATGTGCATTGTTTAATAACATTATTAAATTTCAACAAAAAGAATTGTTACAAAAAAAAAGAATGGAGGCTGAATAATAAAATAACAGAAGCTCTTCTGCTTGTTCATCTTTTGGAAGAAATGTTTCTTCACAGAGACTTTAGCAAGATGTGGTTTGGGTTTGGGTGTGGAAACATGAAGCTAAAGTCTTTTCTCAATCCACCCACACTGAAGCGATAAGAAGCGTTTACTTATTAGGTATTCACCAGATTCACCAGAAACAGGCCTGCAACACATTCCAAAAAAGTTGGCACATGGGCAATTTAGTGCTGGTAATGGTAACAAAAATAAAATAATGATGCGATTTCATCCTCCGGGCCCAGAGAATCCGACACCCCTTCTGGACATGGTTATAACATAAGGCTTCTTTTTAGCACAGTAACATTTTAAGTGGTATTTGTGAATGTAATTCTGTATCGTAGAGCTTGATAAAGGTTTCATAAAGGAATACCTTGTCCATGTGGTTCTATCAGCTATTGATGAATGACGGTTCTTGATGCAGTGCCGTCTGAGGGAGCGGAGATCAACCCTCTCAGTTTAGGCTTTTTAGGAAATTCCTCCAGATTCCTTGAATGGTTTAATGATATTATGCTCTGTAGAGGGAGAAACATATAAATCCCTTCCAGTCTTTCTTTGAGGAACATTGTTTTTAAACATTTCAATCATTTTCTTACACATTTGTTGATAAACTGGAGATCCTCTGATCATCTTTACTCCTCAAAGACTTTCGTGGATACTGCTTCTGTACCAAATCATGATCATAATCACCTGTTTGAAATCACATCATTATTTAGTTTTTTAATTCACTCCCATCCCAACATTTTTGGAATGTGTTGCAGGCCTGAAATGCAGGAATGGATGTTTGTTAACAAATAATGAAATGAAGTTGACCGATTTGGGGTTGTACCTGAACTAGATATAGATGCGGAAAGGGAGTGAGAGAGAGACAGAGAGAGTGTTTCCTCTTTTTTGGCTTTATAAGCTGAACTAAAGTCAGAATTTGACCCTCTTCACCTTCACACTCAGGTAAGAATCTATATTATCTACAGTAGTGCTTGGAGGTTTGTGAAACCTGTAGAACTTTTGGATTCTGCATAAAAATGAGCTAAAACATCATCAGATTTACACACAAGTTTAATTGCTAATGGCTCTGGACTGAGTTTGCCAAAAATAGTGTTGGCTAATATTATATTTTTATATAAATACAACCTAAAAAGTATTCAAATTACACAAGTATATATTCAATGGCTTAAGTATGCACCTGTAAATACACATAGTATAACACAATATGCTTTGTCCTACCTGTGGCATACGTATAATAAAGACAGAGCCATAAAGTTTAAATTAACTAGGTACTCCAGGACTGTGGTGGCTCAATGGTTAAGGTACTGGGTTGTGGACCAGAAAATCCAGCCACTGATGGGTACTTGATCAAGGTCCTTAACCCACATTCTGCTTGGACTGTATCAATTGTAATTTGCTATGTTTAAGAGAGCATCTGCTAATTGCTGTACACATAAATATTGTGTTATATTGAGTGTATGTTACAGGTAGAGTGGAGTGAATTGTGTTATACTCTGTGTATTTACAAGCCTGACAGATTACATTGTGTTTATTCTGTTAAAATATGTGTGTTGCAGGCAGGATGCAGCGTGTTGTGTTTGTGGCTCTGCTTGTATCTCAGGTTTGTTGTGAAATGAATCTGGATCAATTCTGGATGTCCTGGAAAACTGAATTTAATAAAGAATACAACAGTAAGGTGAGAAATGCAAATGCATAACAAGGTCTTACATTGCATAGTAATTCCAGAGTTATTCAATATGCATAATATAAACAAATTAGAATAACTCTAAGTCTCCCCAAAGTGCAGATGAACTGTGTGAGAATTGAGGACATTGACTGCTACATGTCTTATTTTATCTGTGTGAGACTGAGGAAGCTTACAGAAGAGAACTTTGGGAGAAGAACGTTCTCGAAGTGAGGAAACACAACAAAGAAGCTGCTGCAGGAAACCACACATACACCATGGGACCCAACCAGTTTTCAGACATGGTACTATTATTGTTTTTATCATTTTATTATTAGAGTGCCCCTTATCTGCTATCTCAATAACCGTTATTCTTCCAATAACAATCACAAAACAAAAACAAATAAATACATGAAAAATTGGACTAAAGAACAAAACACACAATAAGAAATGGAAAAAATATCATGGTTTGTTTGTTGGGTTTATTTAATGTCACTATCAGCATTAGTGGCCATTTCAGCTACATTACATCTTATTCATTACATCTTATTCAGCTACATTACATCTTATTCACAAAGTTACATCCAGACCAGTCACTCACACACACACACACACACACACACACACACACACACACACACACACACACCTTCCACCTGTCTACTACCCTTCACCCTTACCCATTCGTGTTTTTTGACATTTTATGCTGGCTCTGTACGAACAATGTAATGTAATTCTTGCTGCTTTATTTGCATTATTTGTAGCTTCAACAAATGTTTCTTTTCTGCATTTGATCCTATTTCTGCACAGGAATCTGGAGTAGATAATACTAATGACTGTGTCACTTAAAAAACGCCACACATCTTCTTATTACTAAGGTTTTTTCCCTTTTTTGATTATGTTCTCAATGTCTATTTTCCATGATAATCTGCTGTCGGTTGTGATACCTAACAGTTTTACTTCTTGAACTTCTAGATTTAGTTTGAAAAGATGGCAAACTGGTTTTGTTTGATTTATGCCAATTTTAGCCAGTATGTAAGCATAAGCATTTTATCCTGTTGAGGGTTTTGCAGCGGGTTTGGAACTACACTGAGAACAAGCTACCTAATTTGGGTGGTCAGAGATATTGTAATCATGAAGATTTGTGTTTGATTTTGTACCTAGACGAGAGAAGAAATTAATAAGATGCTGATGTGTGTGAAGACAAAGAATCTTCCTCATCAAGAAGCCAATGATGGCATCACCTTCCCGAGTAGACTGCCCATCCCTTCCACAGTGAATTGGACCTCACGTGGATATGTCACTCCTGTGCAGAACCAGGTGTGTATGAGTGCAGTAGTTCCTCTTCTTCTAAAAAGGCCACACTGTGCAAAGTCCTGTTTGTGCTTCTGATGCCATGGGGAAAAGGTTTTATGGTCATATGAGGCCAAGAATGATTTGTAGAAACCAAATAGCACATCAACCAAAATGCACCATACCGACTGTGAAGCAAGGTGGTAGCTACTTTATGTTTGAGGCACTTTTCGTCAGCTGGGACTGGAAAGGAAAATCAATGTTGCATGTAAGGAAGTTCTCTTTGATATAAAGTCTGTGGATGGACTTAAAGGGAGCAGCTCACTGACACTCAGCATGGAATTTGACTGAGCTTGAATAACTTCTTCTTCTTCTTCTTCTTTCGGTTTCTCCCTTTATCAGGGGTCACCACAGCGAGTTAAACGTTTCCACCTCACCCTGTCCTCCATGTCCTCTACTCTCACCCCAACTCCATGCATATCTTCATTTACCACAACCAAATAACTCCTCTTTCTTTACACTTCCTCTCCGTCTCTTGCCTGGCAGCTCCATCTCCAACATCCTCCTACCAATATTATCCACTATCCCCTCCTCTGCACATGTCCAAACCATCTCAGTCTTCCCTCTCGAATTTTTGTCCTCCCAATTTTCCTACCTGTGCTGTCCCTCTGATGATCTCATTCCTAATCCTGTCCACCCTAGACACTCCTAAAGAGAACCTCAACATCTTAAAGTTCTGGCCACCTCCAGCCCTCTGCTTCCTGTCCTCTTTGTCAGTGCCACTGTCTTTAAAAAAAAAAAAAAAAAAAAACCCATACAACAAGGCCCCCTGGTCTCACTACTCTCTTATAAAATCTTTCCTTTCACTTTTGCTGCGACCCTTTTGTCACACAGCACTCCTGACACTCTTTCTCCACCCACTCCTCCATCCTGCCTGTACTCCCTCTTCTTTACCTCCTTTCCACACTCCCCATTTCCTTGGACGTTGATCCCAAGTTACCTGAACTCCTGGACCTTTGTGACCACTGATCCCTGTAGCCTGACTGTTCCACCTGCCTCCCTTTCATTTACACACATGTATTCTGTCTTACTACAGTTGACTTTCATTCCTCTCCTTTCCAGATTATACCTCCACCTCTCCAAGTTCTCTTCTACCTGTTCCCTGTTCTCACTACAGATCACAATGTCGTCTGAGCTTGAATAACTGTGGAAGGAAAAAAAAATAAAACAGTGACAATTTCAAATGGTATAAAGATCTTCTTTGGGTACTGTATATAAGCGTGTTTGTTCTGACATTTCATTCTTCCATGTGCACAGGGCTCGTGTGGCTCTTGCTGGGCATTTAGTGCAGTTGGAGCTTTAGAAGCTCAGATGAAGATGAAGACAAATTGCCTGGTTCCACTGAGTATCCAGAACTTGGTGGACTGCAGTTCTAAAGAAGGAAACTGTGGCTGCTGTGGAGGTCTCATGACAAATGCTTTTACCTACATCATAAATAATGGAGGAATCGACTCAGCCCGCTTCTACCCTTACAAAGAAGAGGTACAAACCTACAGATCACTAGCATTGCAACAATATTCAGCTGAGATCTGACAGTTTCTAGTCCAGTGCCATTAGGGGCCTATGTAGAGGTTCATTAATCCAAGCAAGATCAAAGTTTTTAATATTAACCAATCTGTAGTCCATACAGAGCCACAGTCATGTCATTCTTTACTACAAGAACTACAGGTGCAGCCCAGGGTCTGCTGATCCCCCAGTGAAACTGACTTTATGTGATTTTTAGAAGATTTGTTACCATATCTCTTCCTTTTTTACTTTAGCCTGCTCAATGGCAAATGATAAGGACAACCCCTTGCCTCCTGCCCCATATAATTGTCTTAACATAGATATATTTAAAGAATAAATATAATATTCCACTACTGGGTTTAATTTAGGAACAGAATAATCTGCAGTAGGCTTTCTCCAGGTACTCTCATCACCCAGATTACAGATGTGTTGGTTTTTCAACAGTTCGTGTTTGTTTCAAAAGTATTACATATATCACCAGATAGTGAAAACTCAGTGCATCTATTGATTCTCACACCATGCTGATGTTCCCCATGCATTCCCTCTGTCTTCCAAAACATCTGTCAGCTCTAAACTTGGCACAGGTTAAGATCTATACATATGGAGCATAATAATGCCTTGCACCCAGAACTGCCAGGATATGGTTGATATTTAGCATGACCCTGAAACATGGAGCTCACTTAGCCAAAAGAAAAATGTAGTCTATAAGTGGATGTAAATATAAACTCTGTAGAAATTCAGGATCTCACAGATATAATAAGGCTCTTCCACAACAGGCCAAACATTTAAGCTTTTGTTCATTTTGTGTGTGTCATATGTGTTGTGGTCAGCTGGGGACTTGCCGTTATTCTCCTAGGGGCAGTGCTGGGCACTGCACCGGTTTCCAGGTTCTTCCAAGTCGTAATGAAACGGCGCTGCTGCACGCTGTAGCTGGGATTGGGCCAGTTTCAGTGGGGATTAATGCCATACACAAATCATTTCTGCATTACCGCGGAGGTAACACAATCATACAATACTTGAACATATCTGACTAGGACAAGTTACCACTGCTGCAGAGTCCAATTACACTACTGTAGTTGAAGTTTGCATTGCACATCTGACTCTGCATCCAGTGGTTTAGAACTCAGAGGTCCAGTTGTTTGACCTTGAGTCTGAGCTGTTGTTCTTGGATATTTCTAGGCATCACAGATCTTCAGTACAACCTATTTCCACCAACAATTTTTGTGAAAGGGCATTGACAACTTGTGCTTTATGCATCTGTTAACAATGAAATTGGCTAGAATATATACTACCTTGTTTTCCCCTGCATGATCAGAGCTTTTGGGGTTTCATGTCCTTAAGTAATGTTTATAGTGTGTATGTGTGCTTTTGAAGGTATCTATAAGGACCCTACCTGTAATCAGAAGCAGATAAATCATGCTGTCCTTGTGTTCGGATATGGACGAGAGAGATCACAGGACTACTGGCTGGTCAAAAACAGGTAATACACACTCACTCTTAGAGTTTGCTCATCAAGGGATGTACAGTGGTGCTCGAAAGTTTGTGAACCCTTTATAATCAGATATATTTCTGCATAAATAAATATGACCTGAAACATCATCAGATTTTCACACAAGTCCTAAGAGTAGATAAAGAGAACCCAGTTAAACAAATGAGACACATATTATACTTGATCATTTATTTAATGAGGAAAATTATCCAATATTACATATTAGTGAGTGGCAAAAGTAGGAGGAATTCGAGTTACGAGTCTTCTTATGCATCTCTTTTTTCTTTTTTTACAGTTGGGGTACTGGATGGGGTGAGAGTGGCTATGTCCGAGTGGCACGAAACACAAATCAATGTGGCATTGCCCAATATGCTGTTTATCCTACAGTCTGACCTCAGCTGGCCTTTCTTAGTTATTCAGTTAGAGTTCAGTCCATGTTCATTTTTAATTATGTTCTTAAAGGATTTCTGTATTTTAACCATTGTATGCCACCTCCTTGTTAGGCCACAACAATTATTGACTGTTTAAAATTAAACTTGCACTTTAAAATAAATAAAGATTCAGTCTTTTGATTTTTGATTAGGATATACAAGCCAGCACAAAAGCACAGAAAAAGCACGACAACTACTTGTTTACTAACAATGGCTTTAATTAAATAATTAATTGATGGTTCATCCAAGTAAGTACAGGTTTGTGATTTCTTGTGTACAGATATCACACTGTAATAATAATAATAATAATAATAATAATAATAATAATAATAATAGTAATAATACATAACATTTATATAGGACCTTTCACAATGCCCAAAGTCGCATTACAAATTATACCAATTACACAAATTATACAGAGGAAGTAGAAGATGAAAGGAAATGTTGAGATAAAAGATGGGTTTTTAGAAGGGTTTTACACTGAGAAAGAGAGGTTGTAGAGCATAAAGAAAGTGAAAGTGAGTTTCAGAGCAGGGGGCAGCTACACTAAAAGACCTACTTCCCATTGTGGAGAGCCTAAACCTGTGTTTGACCAATAAACCAGAATCAGATGACCTTAAGGAACAGAGAGGAGTGCAGAGGTTCAGCAGTCCAGACAAATAGGCAGGGCTTTAGCCATGAAGTGCCAGAACCATATTTGAGTGGTGTAGAGAACAGAGAGTCTGAGAGGTACTGTTATGCGTCGCCACGGGAAGGGCAGACTACTAGTGTTGCCAACTCCTCAGTAAGGAAAGTAGCTATTGGCTGTCCTAAAAGTCACTAGAAGTCGCTAAATGACGTCATCGCCTAATTTGCATAATACATGTCTTTGAAGCTGTAAAGGAATAACGTTGTGGGAGAGAAAAAAGTGAGTAAAAACACCCTAAATATGTTAGAACTACAAATGAACTCTGAACAAATGAACAACTTCTGCTGCCTTTGAAATAGGCAGTCACTTCTCAAAATAACTTCATGACTTTAATGCTTTGTATAAATTATTTTTACATAAATTACATAAATCAGTTTTTAGCATAAGAGTAGCAGTCAGCAGGAATTGCTATTCTACATTCAACCCTCCTCCTTTGACCTTAAAATAGACACTTTGGCAGAGTTACTTACGTTTTTTCATTTTCTTTCTTTTTTTTAGTTTTTTTTTTTTTGTGGTTTGTTTTTTTATTTTGACTTTTTATGTTTTCTTAAGTTTTCTTTAGTTTCAAACCCATTATAAACAAATTGTTTTGGCTCACAGAAAGAGTAGGTCATCTTCATTTTGGTCTTCTATGGCAGGTTCAGCTGAGGGAGTCGATTTAAATGAATAAGCAGCTGATGTGCCAAAAAGCTGCTACACATTATCAGGCAGCTTGTGCTCATAGCAAGCCTCAGCAGGCAACCTGAGACCATATCGGATATACAGGATTGAGTTAAGGGTCTCCAAGGACATTCGATTTCTTAGTTTGGTTTTTACCGCACTCATCTGGCTGAATAGTCTCTCAACTTCAGCATTTCAGTTGAGCCATATTCCTCCTTCAGCACTTTGTGGACCCTATTATCTAGCTAGCTGGATGTTTAGCTTTTCACAAAGAGGCACACACTGTGGACGGGGTGAGTAACAGGCTACGCGGTGATTGAGGTGAGTGACTGACTGAGACTGTGTGAGTTAAATACAGTGATTTCTTTTCGTGTCACACTGAAAACGCATTTATATTTACATCCCACTCTGTAAATATGGGGCGGGGTCAGTCAGGCTTTTGGCATGCGCAGTTCATTTGCAGTGTGGACGAGGCTCACGGCAGCAGCCGCTGCTTGCTGAGGACAGTAACTGAAGAGCATGTATGTTCATCTCAGAGTCTCCAAAAACACCACAAAAAGTCGCTAGATTTGTCGCTAGTTGCCTTTTAAAAAAAAAGTCACAAGAGGGTCTGAAAAGTCACTAAATATAGCGACAAAGTCGCTAAGTTGGCAACACTGCGGACTACCGAACTTGGCGGAACCCAAGTGCAGGACCAGTGCACGGCCGGTAGTTGGCGACGAACGCAACGCTGTGATGACGCAACGGGATATCTCCCTTTTAAAGCAGAGAAAAGCTCAGCGCACAAAGCACGGAAGCGATGAAATGCACTTGCGTGTTTAACAAAAGAAATCTGCCTTTTAAATCAAAGCAGAGCTCAGCGCATGAAGCGCGAAGTGTTTAAATACACTGACGTGTATGCTGCTGATCCTAATGGAAGGTCATTGTCAATGCGATTTGCACTATTACATTACAACACTGGTTATTTTAGGTTTTACATGTAGCACAATGATCATTCAGGGCTTAAATTGAAGTAAACACTTAGGCCAACATATTTCCTCACCTCCAGGCTTCTAATTTCATCATTTAAGTTCCATTTGGGAAGATTAAATACAGAAAAACATTGGGTTTATAATGTGTGTGTGGATGCTGGTGAGTGAACATTATCCATGCTGTACATTTTATAGTTCACCAGGGACTTGTAAAGCTAAATCCAAAATTTGGAACAGATACAATAAAGTATTCAAGAGTTACACAGCTTTTTTAGTATTGATCACCATTCATCTCTAAAAATATGAATGAAAAAAAGCCTGTCATCATAAATCAAGTGTTTACAAGTTTTTTTTATGTCTTCTGTAATAGAACAAACAAATATTAGTCACAATTCAGCGTTATTTTGCTGTCTATCTGAATAAATCACAGTAAATGTAGTCCTCTGCATTGCTCCTCCATGTTGTTTCTCACCCTGTGTGAGATTTCCCACCCCTCCCCTACGTGCTCTGTGAGCCAGAGCGGGGCACGTGACATATCATTCAAAAGCTTAGACTGTTGGCTTTCCAACGGAAAGGGTGTCGTCCAATCAGCGCTTACACACAACGAGCTAATTTACATACTGCCTAGTGATAGCTCCCACCTCTCTATGATTTGACTGGCTGGAAAAAAACCGCTAACCAATAACAGTTGGAAACCCACGAACAAATAACGAACTGAGTACTTACAGAGCCCGCCCTTAGGGAATATCTTTTGTGGCCTTTAGAGGGAACATCGTGTTTTGTAGTTAGAACACAGCCAAAGAACGCTCGTTTTCAGTTACATTGGTAAAGAATGGACGACTGAGCAAATGAAAAAAGGACTTTACTGACATTTTATCTGGAGTTTAACGGTATCATGGAGTTGTTTAGACGGTAAGTGAATTTTCTATGATAAAAACAAAAGTTATTTTACATCCTAAGTATATTTTAAAAGGCAAAATAGCTGGCCTGGTATGATTGTTTATGTAAACAAACATGGCGGACAACTGTGTTTGGTAAGTGATTTCTGTCGAATGGCTGCATGTAGACGGTTGAAAATCGGTATGCAGGTATTCATAATAGTACTAAATATTTTGAGCTTGTGTTTTGGACTGTCTATTAAGAATGTTGTAAGTTATTAAGTTATTATTACTCAGCGCACGAAGCGCGAAGTGTTTAAATATACTGACGGGTTTAACAAAAGAAATCCGCCTTTTAATTCGAAGCAGAGCTCAGCGCATGAAGTGCGAAGTGTTTAAATGCACTGAGGTGTTTAACAAAAGAAATCTGCCTTTTAAATCAAAGCAGAGATCAGCGCACAAAGCGCGAAGTGTTTAAATGCATTGACGTGTTTAACAAAAGAAATCTGCCTTTTAAATCAAAGTAGAGATCAGCGCACGAAGCGCGGAAGTGATTAAATTCTCTGGCGGAACCCCGACAGAGGAAGGGCTTAAGACGGGAGGCATGGAAGGTGGGGTGAACTCTCATCGCCGGGGGCAGGTCCAAATGATACGTGACCGGGTTGATACGTCTAAGGACCCTTGAACGGCCCCACGTACCTGGGCGCTAGCTTGCCCGACTCCCCCTTGAGAGGAAGGTCACGAGTGGACAGCCAGACCCGTTGCCCGGGTCGTTAGGAAGGGCCCACCCGCCGCTTGCAGTCTGCTTGGCGGCGCATGGTTGCAGCGTTCCGTTGCAATGCCTGCCGGGCCTTGCGTCAAGCTCGCCTTCAGCGCTGAACGAGCTGTCTGGCGGACCCAACACCCACCTGTTCGTCCGAATCGGGGAAGAGAGGCGGTGGAAAGCCAAACTGGCACTTGAAGGGGGACATGCCAAGGGCAGAGTGCCAGAGGGTGTTGTGGGCAAACTCGGCCCAAGGCAGCTGGTCCGACCAGGTAGTGGGACTGTCTGCTGTCAGACAGCGGAGCATGCGGGCCAGATCCTGGTTGACCTGTTCAGTTTGACCATTGGACTCTGGGTGGAACCCCGACGACAAACTGGACTTGGCCCCCACGAGGCAGCAGAAGGCCCCCAGAAGTGGCTAGCGAACTGAGGACCCCGGTCCGAAACCAGTGGGAAAGCCGTGGACCTAAACCACATGGTGGAGAATGAGGTCCGCTGTCTCCCTAGTCATGGGCAGTTTAGGCAGAGCTATAAATTTGCTGGCCTTCGAGAAGGGGTCCACGACCACCAGGATGACGGCCATGCCCTTGGACTGAGGCAGGCCCGAAATGAAGTCCAGGGATATGTGGGACCATGGGCGAGAAGGGATGGGAAGCAGACGGAGGAGGCTGGCCGGTCGGCCCCATGGAGTCTTATGCCACGCACAGACTTTGCACATGGCTACGAAGTCCGTGACGTCTGGCTCCATCCCCGGCCACCAAAATCGCAGCTGGAGGAATTCATAAGTCCTGGAAGTTCCTGGATGGGCCGTAAGCGGGGAAGCATGACCCCACTCAAGAACCCGGGGGCCGGCCTGGGTGGGGACGTAGGACAGGCCCGGAGGTCAATTGCCTGGGTTGGGATCGCCACGCTGGGCCTCGGAGACAACCCTGTCAATGGGCCAAGTAAGGGTGGCGGCAACCCGGAGAGTAGGGAGCACTGGTGCCGGAGAGGGATCTGCCTCAGGCGGGTCCCATTGCCTCGACAAGGCATTGGGTTTTCCGTTCTTTGAACCTGGCCGGAAGGAGAGGGTAAAATTAAACCATCCAAAAAAGAGATGCCACCGTGCCTGCCGAGCATTCAAGCGCTTGGCTTGCTGAATGTGTGATATCTAATTATAGACTAATTTCAAATCTACCGTTTCTGTCCAAAATCTTAGTAAAAGCCGTCTGTCAGCAGCTCTGTAGTTACCTCCAAAGGAATGAAATTTATGAAACATTTCAGTCTGGCTTCAGGCCCCATCATAGTACTGAAACAGCATTACTTAGGGTACTAAATGACTTGTTAATGTCATCAGATAAGGGATGTGTTTCTTTTCTTGTTCTGTTAGATTTAAGTGCAGCATTTGACACTATAGATCATGATGTTTTACTAAACAGACTAGAAAATACTGTAGGTATTAAGGGATCAGCACTTTCTTGGTTTAAATCCTACTTAACTGACCAGTACCGGTTTGTTCATATAAATAATCTAAGATCTAAGCTCTCAAAAGTTAAGTATGGCGTGCCTCAGGGGTCCGTGCTTGGCCCGCTTATATTCTCTCTGTACATGCTACCACTAGGCTCAGTTATTCGTAAACATGGCATTAGTTTCCACTGCTATGCAGATGATACACAGCTGTACATATCAGCCAAACCTAATGACAGCCTTACAATCAACAAAATCGAGGACTGTGTAAAGGAAATAAAAGATTGGATGTTATTTAATTTTCTCTTACTTAACTCAGATAAAACTGAGGTTGTTCTATTAGTGGGACCCAAGGCTGTGAGAGACGGTTTAGCTACATCTATATTCCTAAATCTAGATGGCTGTCCAGTATTGCCACAGTCCGTCTGTAAAAAAAAAACTTAGTGTCACATTTGATTCAGATCTCTCCTTTGAATGCGCACATTAGCAGCACTCCCATCACTCGAATTGCTTTCTTTTCTTTCCAATTACGTAAAAAATCGCGATAAACTTTTAGAAATATCCTCTCCTTTTAATGATGCAGAAAAACTTGTTCATGCGTTTATAACCTCAAGGTTGGAATTACGCGTAACGCCTTACTTACGTACTGGATGCCTCTAGTAAAATCTATAAATAAAAACTTCAGTTAGTTCAAAAAAACGCAGCTGCCCGAGTGCCTAACTCGAACTAGAAAATTTTATCAGTATAAAATCACTCCTGTTCTAATGTTCTATCATCACTACATACACTGGTTACCGTGTCAAATTCCGCATTGATATTTATAAAGCTCTACATGGCCTGGCCCACTTTATCTGAGTGAACTCTTTTTGACAATCCAACTCGTCTACTTCGTTCCGCAGGGTGCAGGACTTCTTTAGTTGTCTTAGAATTAAAAAAGGTCACAGCAGGGGGAAAGGCCTTTCTCATACATGGCCCCCCAACTATGGAATAAACTTCCCACTTTTCGTTCGAGGAGTTCGGGGGGATTCAACACTCTCCAAGTTTTTTAAAGAGAAGAGTCTATGGCTTAAAGACATACTTATTTACGCCCAGGCTTTTGACTAGTTGATTTAGACCAGGATGCATGGCTTTGGGGGTCGCTGGGGCCGGAGTCTGGAGTCATGTCTGGCAAGTGCCTGCCTTGCCCGTTAGCCGGGAGTGTCGAGTGAGGCGGTCTGACTGCCCGTATTGCCTTGTCCGTTAACGCGAGAGGAGTGATCGAGTCGAGTGAGCAGAGTCTGACGAAATGGCACCTACGGCTTCACGGTACTCTGGTGACGTCTTGACTAAGGCATCCATGCCGGCATTCGGAAAGATGAGGTCCGATAACTAGAATAAGGGCAGAGCTGGGGGTTCATAGTCAAAGAGTCTTATGGTGATCAGAGACGTTGGGTTTTGCTGTCTTTCCGCTCGTGGGGTTTGCCAAGTTCCCCTGTCTCATGTGATTTCTAGCTATGCTGCTATAGCTAATGCTGCCGGGGTTCATCATGCTACATTTGGCATCAGTGATTGACATGGCAATCAGTGATTGTTAGATAAAACACTTTGTGCTCTTAATCAATAACTAATTAACTTAACATTTTTCTGTTTTCTCTCCGAGCTGTGTTCCGGCAGTTTTCCGGGCCCCACACATGATGTTCATCTGCTGGAGCTCCCACCACTCCAAGCTGCTTCCTTCATCAGCTAGACCTCCAGCCCCATCATACCCGGGCCCCACTGTAATGTCGCAGATGTGAATACTTCACCATTTTCATTTTTATTCGAAACTCTGGACTCCATGACTTTAGTTCTTAGATTTTTATCATCTACGGTACGGCCCGCCCCAAGGGAGGTTGGGGTCCCTTTTTTGAATCTTTGTCCCTCCCAAGGTTTCTTCCTAGAACTAGGGAGTTTTGTCCCTTTTTTTTCCTTTGCCACTGTCGCCCTAGGCTTGCTCAATTTGGGATTGGACGTAGTTATTAGGAGATAATCTAAACTTTAAAAGTTGCTTTGAGACAATGCTCCATTGTAAAAAGCGCTATATAAATAAATCTGACTTGTCTTGATTTGACTTGAACTATTCAGCTTCTGGTTGTATCTAAAATGTCTGATGGCAGTTACGTAGAAGCTATTACAGAGCCTTTTTATCTGAAATATTCCACAAAAAAAAAAAATGATATACTGTATGTTTAATCATCTGCACATTATTTTTTAATTTACAGACTGAACAGTGAATCATTTACCTGCATTAAGTTACATCATGATGTATTTGGAGAAAAAAGTTGCCTTCTGTTGTTACATCAAGTGAAGACCCTAGTTCCTTCTTAATGCCAGAAAAAACGATCAGCTTATTTCATATTTATCTCAGTCTTATACTTTTTGCCTTTGCTGGAGTCTACAGCAAAGTGTAGGGCGTGTTTGAGCTGTAATACTCCAAGTGGTATCCTGAAGGCTGTGACAAAACTTGTAATAAAGGTTGTCTGTCCGATCTGTATAAGATTGTAATAATGGTGATACCATCCTTCTTGCGGTCAATAGAGCTCCACTCTAAATGCCTTATGTTTAAAAAAAGTCTTGGTGTTAACTTCTGTCTGCAGAATTTTTCCAGCTCTGGCACCTATATGGACGCAGGTCAAAGTACTGGGAACAGCATGAAGGTCTCGTCTCATTTTGTCTTCTTTCCACTTATCCATTTCAGGGTTGCTATGGCAACAGGACAATGCAAGAAGCCCAGGCAACTTCTACCAGCACTTCCTGGAGAGATCCCTAGCCGCTCCCAGGCCAACTGGCAGATATAATCCCTCCAGCGTGTCCTGGGTCTACCCTGGGCCCCGAAGGCATCCATATCAAATGCCCAAACCACCTCAACTGGCTCCTCTTAACGTGAAGGAGTAGTGGTTCTACACCGAGGTCGTCACCCAATCATGGAAAGTATGTTCAGCAACCCGCTGGAGAAAGCTCTTTTCAGTTGCTTGTATCTGCCATATCGATCTTTTGGTCATTACCCAGAGCTCATGACCATAGGTGATGGTCCAGCCTAGCTCTCTTTTCGCCACTATCGCATTACTGCCGATCACATTACTGGCGACGCTGCTCCCAACCTACGGTTGATCTCACGACCCCTCTTCCCATAACTCATGAACAAGACCCTGTGATTTCAACTCCTCCACTTTTGGTAGCTTCTCATCCCCTACCTAAAGGGAGCATGCCACCTTTTTTCGGGAGATAGTCCTAGCCTTAGATTTGTCTGTGCTCATCTGCATATTGATCACTTCACATTTTCTGCAAGTTTGACTTAAGCTATAGTATAATAACAATAAATCATTATTATAGGCTATATATTATTTTATGTTATATTTTACAAAATATAAGATTGAATATAATATTATTTATTAATATAGATCATCTATAATGAATGATAACGTATTGACTTGGACTTAGCTCTAGTGGTCTTAACATTAATAACCGGTAATGTTTATTGCTATATCTTAAGCATCTATAATATTATTTATTAATATAGATCATCTATAATGAATGATAACGTATTGACTTGGACTTAGCTCTAGTGGTCTTAACATTAATAACCGGTAATGTTTATTGCTATATCTTAAGCATCTTTGGGTTCTTGGGTTATTATTATTATTTAGCTTTTGCTTGCTGTGTCTGTATCCATCCTTATTTACTGTGTATCCTCCCTCGTGTGTTTCAATAACTCTCTTGTATTTCACTATTACACCTTGCCTAGTGTTTAATTAACTGGGAGGTTTTCCTAATATTGCCTTCCATCACTTTTGATTATTTAAGTCACAAGCACAAAAAAGTCTTTGCAAAATCAGATTGATATTTCTTTTCAAAATGCAAGTTTAATAAGTCACAAACAGAGAATAAAAGTTGCACAACAAAACAAGTTTGTTTGTTTTAAGGGGTTTAAAAGAGAAAAGGAAAAATCATTTCACACAATGGGAACAGCTGCAAGAGTGGGGATTCCACACTGCTTTTTGTTTCGAGCCATGCGCATGTAACCCTTCTCACCCCATCCGGTACCCCAGCTGTACAAGAGAGAGATGAGATTGGAAGAGTCGATCGGTGCATCACTGATGTGCTTTTCGGTATAAATATGTTGTCAAACAAACAAAAGGACAGTGAGGAGCTCACCTGTTTTTGATCAGCCAGTAGCTCTTCCTGTTTTGTCGTCCATAGCCCACCACCAGAACAGCATGGTCTACCAGTTGAGGGTTGCAATTTTTGTCATTATAGATACCTACATGCACACAAAATACATTAAAAACGAATATTTCATTACCCCAAAACAGGCTGAACCTGTTGGACATTTTCTTACCCCCTCTGTAATGCATAAACGATGACAGGCTGGCATGGATAGCCACAGCAACTGGCCCAATGTTAGCCACGGCATGTAGCAACGCTGTTTCATTAAGTCGAGGAATAGTCCTGAAACCGGAACAGTACCCAGCTATACCTCTCTGAGAGTAACGACAAGGCCTGTCCTGTAGCGAAAACCATTAAGCACCTGTATGATTGATCATCAAACACACATATATAGTTTGCAAAAGGTACTATTCTAATTGTACACTAAATAATGGTAATTATTTATGCCTGTTTCAGTTGGCGCCTGTTTCTAGATCTACTTTTGCTCTGGCATCCCCAGTGGTCAGGTACCGGCAACAGCACTTCCTGGGATCTTAAGTTCAAATTCCAGTAGAAGCTTAGAATGTTAGGGTGAACTCATGCCTGCGCTGGACTGGCACCTGTCCAGGGTGTACCTCTGCCTGAGTCTAGCAGTTCATGCTAGGCTGAAGACTCCACCATGACCCTGACCAGGATAGATGGTGCTAAAATGAAACCGTTTACTTTGCTTTTGCTAGTATTGCAAAACCTCACTTCAACTAACTCAATCGGTCTCGTTTTAAGTAAAATAAATATTTCTTTACTCTTCCTTCATAAGGGTAGAAGCTGGCTGAGTCGATTCCTTTGTTGTTTATGATGTATTCAAAGGCATAAGTCATGTATCCACCGTTGCAGCCATAGTTGCCATTCTTACTGCAGTCCACCAAGTTCTGCTCACTCAGAGGAACCAGGTTACCCGTCTTCATCTTCATCTGAGCTTCTAAAGCTCCAACCGCACTGAAGGCCCAGCAAGATCCGCATGCACCCTACATACAAATGCAAAAAAAACATAAAAGGTTTTGAGATTTCAAAAACTAATCCATATGAACCCATACCCACCTGGTTCTTCACAGGGGTCACAACCCCCTTCTTAACCCAGTCAACGCTCCCTGGAACTCTGGAGTTGTTGTAAAAAGTCAAGATCTTGTCAGGATCCTGATCAGGAGATTCTTCTACCCTTAGACCAGTCAGCTTTGCCTTAACCTCCTCTGCTGTCTGCACAGGCAAAGAAACACAACACTAAGTAACGGCCATCTAAACAAACACCAGACTTAGCATAGGACCACCACTGGGCACGTAGTAAACCATGTCGTACCATGTCTGACAGGTGGTTGGTGCCCATGGTGTACGTATGCCATCCTAGTTCGAATTCTTCATTGTGCTTCTTCACTTCCAGAAAGTTCTGCTCCCAAACAGCCCTCCTGTAAGCCTCCTCACTCTGATACACAAACAAGTCAAGTCAAGTCAAGTCAGATTTATTTATATAGCGCTTTTTACAATGGAACATTGTCTCAAAGCAACTTTACAAGTTTAGATTATCTCCTAATAACTACGTCCAATCCCAAGTTGAGCAAGCCTAGGGCGACAGTGGCAAGGAAAAACTCCCTAGTTCTAGGAAGAAACCTTGGGAGGACCAAGACTCAAAAAGGGACCCTTGCGCGGCGTAGATGATAAATCTAAGAGCGAAACTAAAGTCATGGAGTCATGGTCGAATAAAATGTGAATTATGCACAGTGGAGCTCCTACTGGCTATGTCTTCATGCATACTCAGTAATCCAGATGAGAAAATCCCAGAAGTTGAATAAGTTCATCTGGACATAAGATTTTGTGGGAGAGATTTTCCCACAAAACCTTATGTGCTGATGAACTGATTCAACTGCTGGGAGCTACAGGCTAGTTACAGCATTACATGAGAAACATCGGTGCTGTTTGCTTCCCCTCTAAGAACCCTCCAATACCTGGATCAGGTTTATGCAAGTATGCTGATTGTATTTTGTGTGTATTGCTTATGGGTTTGTGTTTCTCACCTTGCTGTTGTATTCTTTGTTGAAGTCAGCTTTCCAGGAGGTCCATAATTTGTCCAGATTCATTTCACACCAAACCTGAGACACGAGCAGTGCCATAAACACAATACGCTCCATCCTACCTATGAAATAAACACAAAACAGTCTAAAGAAATCACAAAAACTCAAATGTCACACATTTCTAAACAATTTCATGCATTTTGTTTGAAGTGACCTTAAAAAAAACACACATGCAAGGACCATAAATGCTTGTTCATGCCAAAAATTTCAGAACTTCTTTAATGGATTGCTATTAATATTCAATTTGTTCCTTCAAAAGTCACGTAAGTTCTTTCAGTAAAAAAAAAAATAGAAGTATGAAGAATGAAGAGTCTCGATGATGTTCTACTGATCATGATGAAGGTTTTACCTGACTGACGGGGTCTGTGTTTGTCTGCAGACAGATCGAATCTAGACTCAAATATGGAGAGTTTGCTCAGCTTAAAAACACTTAAAAAGGGGAAATGGAGAGGAATGTGGGTGAGTCTCTGTGGTGAGACTGGATTACTACCAGCACCACTGCCTCCTGCATAATACATGTGGCCAAACTATGAAGGTGTAAGGTGCCTATCTATATCTATACACACGCATACGGTACTGTGCCAAAGATCACCAGTAGATTTGTTGTTTTAGCAATAGTGTAATGGCCATATGTTGTATATTTTGACTACAGTTGGACCCAAAACTATCAAACTTGGATTCATTATTCCATAATCTTCTTTTGCACTAATCTTCATTCCAATCGTTGTGAGCTTTGGCATATTTTATCCTTTTCACCCTGTTTCCCTTCTGAAGAAACGGTGTTTCCTTGCCTGAGCGGCTGCATACATCAGGCTTATATCAGGCTTTTTTCACTAGTGCACATTTTCAAGAAGGCTGTAATTTACAATACAAAAAGCAGGCATTTGTACAAATCTGAATTCTGCACAAAGCATGCACAGTTTATCTGGTTTAGGTCCGCATGTACAACTCCACTCTAGCTTCAGAGTAACATTTTATAAACAAGGCCTCTGGTCTTTGAGGATATTCTTCAAAATTTTCTTATAGATTGTGTTTCTTAGAATAAAGTTCTGCTACACCAGGTCCAGGTTCATAAAGCTTTCACCACACAGCTTCAGAAGATCCACGGCAGATCCTCTTACTGAAACCCTACTGTGTAATGTTGTGAAAGATTTTGTGTAATTTTGTGTGCAGATATGTCTTCAACTTTTTGTGTTTCAACACACCATTCAAAACCACAACTTTGATAAACATAACACAAGATATGTTATATTTTTTTAAAGTAAACAATAACAATTTTAACTTGTTTTAATGCAGTTATGGAGATTTAATAGCTGTATCTTCTTTATGATGTTCTGAGTTCTTCACCCGCATCAAGCTTTGTGGTCCAAAATTTTATAAAGACTAAAATGTGGCTTCTTGGGGGGTCACAAAAAGACAAACATCTGCAGATTTTTAGTTTGAAACCCAGTATACAAATATGTAGAAAGGTTTACATACCTCTGTGTAGACCAATTTCAAATCTACCGTTTCTCTCCAAAATCTTAGAAATAGCTGTCCATCATCAGCATCTGCAGTTACCTCCAAAGGAATGGTATTTATGAAACATTTCAGTCTGGCTTCAGGCCCCATCATAGTACTGAAACAGCATTAATTAGGGTACTAAATGACTTGTTAATGTCCTCAGATAATGGATGTGTTTCTTTTCTTGTTCTGTTAGATTTAAGTGCAGCATTTGACACTATAGATCATGATGTCTTACTAAACAGACTAGAAAATACTGTAGGTATTAAGGGATCAGCACTTTCTTGGTTTAAATCCTACTTAACTGACCGGTACCAGTTTGTTCATGTAAATAATTTACCCTCTAAGCTCTCAAAAACACTCAATAGTGAAGTATGGCATGTCTCTGGGGTCAGTGCTTGGCCTGCTTTTATTCTCTCTGCTATACAGATGATACACAGCTGTATATTAAACAAACCCTAACACATCTGTAAAAAACTTATAGGTCACATTTGATTCAGATCTCTCCTTTGATGCGCACATTAGCAGCATCACTCGAATTGCTTTCTTTAAATTACATAATATCACTAAACTTTGAAATATCCTCTCTTTTAATGATGCAGAGAAACTTGTTCATGCGTTTATAACCTCAAGGTTGGATTACTGTAATGCCTTACTTAGTGGATGCTCTAGTAAATCTATAAATAAACTTCAATTAGTTCAGAATGCAGCTGCCCGAGTGCTAACTCGAACTAGAAAATTTGATCATATCAGTCCTGTTCTATCATCACTGCACTGGTTACCAGTCAAATTCCGCATTGATTACAAAATACTTCTTATAAATTATAAAGCTTTACATGGCCTGACCCCACATTATCTGAGTGAAAACTATTAGAGTCTTACAATCAAGCTCGTCTACTTTGTTCGCAGGGTGCAGGACTTCTTTTAGTTCCTAAAATTAAAAAAGTCACAGGAGGGGAATAGGTTTTCTCATACATTGTCCTCCAACTATGGAATAAACTTCCCACTTTAGTTTGAGACTCAGACACTCTCCAAAGTTTTAAGCCTAAGCTGATAACATACTTATTTCCACTGGCTTTTGGCTAAACTTAGACTAGGATGCATGGCTGGCGTTACTGGGGCCGGAGTCTGGAGTCATGTCTGACCTGCCTTCCCTGCCTGTCCTTTGGCCATTAACCAGGGATTGTTAATATTGTCATGCTCCACGGCGTTACGGAACGCCTCAGCTGTCCCGCGGACCTATCCGGAAGCTCCACCGCGATCGGACTCATTATTAAACGCACCTGTGGGGCTTCCTATTTAAGCGCGTTCGTGAGAGACAGTGCTCGCGGTTTATTCAGCTTCCGATGGGTATCGGTTCCGCTCCTGCCCTTCGCGCTCGTCCGCTGTCGTCCTGTCCGTCTGCTATGGGTATTGGTTCCGTCCATACCATTCGAGCTCTTTCGCTATTGCCCCGTTCGTCAGGCATTGCTTATTTAGTTATTTCCGTGTTGGTTTTGTTTCTCCACCCGTTTTACGACTTCGGCTTAGCTTGCATTCGCACCCGTTTTCAGTCCCTGCCTGTTTTCGTTTTGTACCTGTTTTCCGGCTTCGGCTTAGTTTATGTTCGCACACGTTTTCCGTCCGCACTTGTTTTCCGTTCCGCACCCGTATTCCGGCTCTGCCTGTTTTCTGTTAACTGTGTTTCCCTTTTGTTATATATTATTATTAAATCACCTTTTTACTAGAACCTGCGTGCGTCTCGCCTGTCCGTTCCGCCCCAGCGTTACAGAATAAACCGCCGCTATGGAGACGGCGGGTTCTAGTATGGTTCCGGATCGACCAGCCCGGTTTAGTGGAGATCCGGACCCGTGCCTCTGTTTTGTATCTGAATGCGCTGAATTTTTTTGTTTGTCCCCGTCCAGTTCTGCCCTCTCCCAGGTATCATTTATTGTTTCGTGCCTCTCTGGTAGGGCTCTACAATGGGCAGCCAATGTATGGCCCATGGCCCAAACATGTAATGGGGAGCAATTTTTGGAGGTTATTGCTGCCACATTTGGCCATCCTCCTGCTGGGGTCCCGTCTGACTCCCTGACCTCACAGTCAGTCACCACCTCAGCGACTGAACCCACGTGCACGGTCACTTCTATGGACCGTCCGCGACTGATACACCAGGCATTGGATCCTCCACTTGCCTGTGTGCGGAGGAGGTCAGTCTTGTCCGTGGGTTTGGTGTCTAAACAGGTTATCCTGGTATCTGAGCAGGTCACGCCTGTCAGCTCCAAACCTGATCAAATAAGCCTCATTACAGAGCAAGTAGTGCCCCCTAGCTCCATACCTGAGACGTTAGAGTCCTACAGCACGGAACCTGAGTTCTTCTGTTCCCCATCGGTAATGTATAGTGCCGTGTCTAAATTTTCCGGGCCTGTTAGTTTTGTCGCCGAGCAGGTTAGCTCCGCCCCCAAGTCGGTCAGTCCCGTGTCTAACCTGTCCGTTTTGCCTGGTCCAATTTCTGCACACGTCGTGCGTCCTAGCAGTGATTGTTTCTTCCGTATCTGAACCCTTAACGCAACTTAGCCCCGTTCCTGAGGTAGATATTCGTGTTTCAGACCACGCTGGTTCAGTGTGGGAACCGATGGTTGTGGATGTTCGTGTTCCTGACCACACTAGTTCATTAAATGAGCCGATAGCTTCGCATAGTTCCGTTTCTGACTCAGCTCGCTTAGTAGTTGAGTCGATAGCTTTCCGTGATCCTGTTTCTGATCAGGCTATCTCCATTGTAGAGCCGATAGCGTCTTGTTGTGGTGTGTTGGTACTCGCCAGCTCAGTTATAGAGCCGATTGCTATAGATGTTTGGGTATCTGAGCTCACTAGCTTCGTACTGATTCCTGCACTATGGACAGTCACGTCACGAACATTCGCGCCAACTCCTGCTCGACAGACATTCGCGCCCACTCCCGTGCCGCGGACATTCGCACCAACTCCTGTGCCACAGACATTATTGTCGGTTCTCGTGCCAGTGAAGAGGTCTGCTCCAGAGCCAGCCCCGAGAGTGTCTGTTCTAGGTCCTGTGCCAGCACCGAGGGTGAAGGATCCCGTGGACGTGCCAAGGGCGACTATTCCAGTGCCAGCACCGAGGGTGAAGGATCCTGTGGACGTAAGGAGGGCAGCTGATCCAGTGGTTGTGCCGAGGGTGACAGTTGATTCAGAGACCGTGTGTTCTTCAGAGGCCTTGCCAGAGGCCGCCTGTTCTTCAGAGGCCTTGCCAGAGGCCGTCAGACCCCGCTCGCCAGCATCTCGACGGCGACCCCGCTCACCAGCATCTCGTCGGCGACTCCACTCGCCAGCCGCCCGACTGCTTTCAGGCCCCTACGAAGGTCCGCCCGGCGAGAAAACCCCCTGAGACAGAACTGCATCCGGGGATTCTTTTTAGGAGTCCTAGCTCCGTCTCAGACTCCTTGGGGGGGGGGTACTGTCACGCTCCACGGCGTTACGGACCGCCTCAGCTGTCCCGCGGACCTATCCGGAAGCCCCACCACGATCGGACTCATTATTAAACGCACCTGTGGGGCTTCCTATTTAAACGCATTCGTGAGAGACAGTGCTCATGGTTTATTCAGCTTCCGATGGGTATCGGTTCCGCTCCTGCCCTTCACGCTCGTCCGCTGTCGTCCTGTCCATCTGCTATGGGTATTGGTTCCGTCCATACCTTCCCAGCTCCTTCGCTATTGCCCCGTTCGTCAGGTATTGCTTATTTAGTTATTTCCGTGTTGGTTTTATTTCTCCACCCGTTTTATGGCTTCGGCTTAGCTTGCATTCGCACCTGTTTTCAGTCCCTGCCTGTTTTCGTTTTGTACCTGTTTTCCGGCTTCGGCTTAGCTTATGTTCGCACCCGTTTTCCGTCCGCACCTGTTTTCCGTTCCGCACCCGTATTCCGGCTCTGCCTGTTTTCTGTTAACTGTGTTTCCCTTTTGTTATATATTATTATTAAATCACCTTTTTACTAGAACCTGCGTGCGTCTCACCTGTCCGTTCCGCCTCAGCGTTACAAATAGACTCTGTGCTCTTAATCAAAAACTAATTGTTCCTGTACCAGTTCCTGCCCCACACATGAGATTTATTTTTATAGCTCTTTTTATAACGGGGCATTGTCTCAAAGCAGTTTTATAAATATCTAAGCCTAGAGCACTGACTGAGCAAACCTAAGATGACAGCTCCAAGGAAAAACTCCCTAACTGTTAAGGAAGAAATCTTGGGAGGACTGTTTTAACATTGGTGCATGAAAGTTTAGAATCTTCTCTATTTCTGCCTAAATATGACATAAAACATCAGATTTTTACTCAAGTCCTAAAAGTAGACAGTCAAGTCAAGTCAAGTCAGATTTATTTATATAGCGCTTTTTACAATGGAGCATTGTCTCAAAGCAACTTTACAGGTTTAGATTATCTCCTAATAACTACGTCCAATCTCAAATTGAGCAAGCCTAGGGTGACAAGTGGCAAGGAAAAAACTCCCTAGTTCTAGGAAGAAACCTTGGGAGGACCAAGACTCAAAAAGGGGGACCCAACCTCCTTGGGCGGCGTAGATGATAAATCTAAGACGAACTAAAGTCATGGAGTCAAAGTTTGAATAGAATGTGAAGTATGCACATCGACATTAAGTGGCCCGGGTATGATGATAAATCTAAGAGCGAAACTAAAGTCATGGGAGTCATGGTCGAATAAAATGTGAATTATGCACAGTGGAGCTCCATCAGATGTACATCATGTGTAGGGCCGGAAAACTGCTGCCGGAAACACAGCTCGGAGAGAAAACAGAAAAATGTAATTAGTTATTGATTAAGAGCACAGTGTCTATTAACAATCACTGATGCCATGTCAATCACTGATGCCAAGTGTAGCATGAGAAACCCCCGGCAGCATTAGCTATAGCAGCATAGCTAGAAAGCTAGAAAGAGGAGAACTGGTAGGAAACACAGCCAAGAGGGATCACATGAGACATTGGCAACCCCACGAGCGGCAGAAGACAGCAACCCAACGTCTCTGATCACCATAAGACTCTTTGACTATGAACCCCCAGCTCTGCCCTTATTCTAAGGCAAGGATGTTAACAAGACAGTTAACTTATTTCTTCTTTTTATTGCCAAATGTTGATCTTCTGATGTCTCAGGACTTAATTAAGATTTTCACGTACCTTTCATTTGAAGATGAAAGATGTTTCTTCTAAAATTGCTTAGCAGAAATAGCATTAGAAAAAAATTAAACAAGAGGTTAAAGTAGTCAAAGTTGAGAACTTGGTTTCAAACACAAATGAGATCTGGGGAGATCTTTTTTGACTCCATATGTTTTCCTTAAGAATTAACAAGATTTACCTCATAAAGCAATGAAAAAGCTGGCAATCAATCACAACTTAAGAATTAAAACTTTGTAACCCTTAGTAAATACGTTCAGTTCCAGTTACACAAACGACCGTCCTGTTTCACCTTTTGTTCTTGAACATTTTGCTTCTTAAACAGAAATAGTTTTGCAAATCTAGAGAGAGGAGATGATTTCTTTGATCAGGTAGAGTGTAAAATCATTGGTTTAGACAAATTAAATGTGAATTCATAACTTATATTTGTTAGATGTACAGGTACTGTATTAAGGTGAATAAAATGACCCAGATCAAATAATAATTCACAGCATCATATTTGAAAGTTCATAGTCTTTGAATGAGCACCACATTTGTGTTCATCACTTATTCAAGTTTTGTTTTGGAAAGACAAAAGTTTCTAGTTTTTGGCTGTGATTTGTTGTTTTAACAATGGTATAGTAACTTTTGCATATATTGTCTATGATTGGACCCAGAATTTTCTTCGTTCTTCATTCCAATCTTTGTGAGCTTTCGCAAATATTGTTTTTTTTTCCGGGGACGTAGTCAGTTTTTGGTTCGTCTACCACTTCCGCACGGCGCATTTGGCTGTTCAGAAGTTTTTGGTATGTCTCCACTTCCCCGCTAGCAGCGTTTCCTTTATTTACTTGCTCTCTTTTATTTATTTAAACTTTTGGTTCATCCCTTCCATCTAGAGCTAACTGCGATAGGGTCCTAAAAAAACTTTATATTTTCATTTTCACAGTTCATCTGGTTTTTAATATGTCGGACCCTAACAATATGCTCATTATACCATTGCTAAACCAACAGTATAGCTAATCTATTTGTGACATAAGACTTTTGCACAATAGTGTACATTATATTTTTAAAACAATTTCTAATGTCCAACTCTAGCTCTTCTAACCCAAAAATAAAATATGTTTATGAACATATTAATGTCATGTACCTTCCCTTCACCCTCCTGTATGTCTATATCAACCCTCTCTTTCTCCCCTTCAACATCATTTAGCTCTTCCACCTCATCATCATCTGTTGTACACTCTTTTCCCCTCACTTCAACCCATCTGCACAACTAAAGTAACCTTCTCTTAAACCTACACATCATCCTCATTTATAGTGGTGTTTGAAAGTCTGTGAACCCTTTAGATTTGTGTATATTTCTGCATAAATATGACCTAAAACTTCATCAGATTTTCACACAAGTCCTAAAAGTACATGAAGAGAACCCAGTTAAACAAATGAGACAAAAATATTATAGTTGTTCATTTATTTTTTGGGGAAAATGATCCAATATTACATATTAGTGAGTGGCAAAAGTATGTGAACCTCTAGGATTAGCAGTTAATTTGATAGTGAAACTAGAGTCAGGTGTTTTCAGTCAGTGGGATGACAATCAGGTGTGAGGGGGCACCCTGTTTTATTTAAAAAACAAGGATCTATCAAAGCCTGCTCTTCACAACACAGGTTTGTGTAAATGTATCAAATGTAACAAAGGAGATTTCTGAGGAGCTCAGAGAAAGGGCTGTTGATGCTCATCAGGCTGGAAAAGGTTACAAAACCATCTCCAAAGAGTTTGGACTCCACCAATCCACAGTCAGACAGATTGTGTACAAATGGAGGAAATGTAAGACCATTGTTACCCTCCCCAGGAGTGGCCGACCAACAAATATCACTCCAAGAGCAAGGCGTGTAATAGTTGGCGATGCCACAAATGACCCCAGGGTAACTTCTAAGCAACTGAAGGCCTCTCTCACATTGGCTAATGTTAATGTTCATGAGTCCACCATCAGAAGAACACTGAACAACAATGGTGTGCATGGCAGGGCTGCAAGGAGAAAGCCACTGCTCTCCAAAAAGAACACTGCTGCTCGTCTGCAGTTTGCTAAAGATCACGTGGACAAGCCAGAAGGCTATTGGAAGAATGTTTTTTGTGGGATGGATTTGAGAACTAAAAATGAAACTTTTGGGGTTTAAAAGAAAAGCATTATGTTTGGATATATATATATATATATATATATATATATATATATATATATATATATATATATATATATATATATATATATACATATATATACTTATTTCTTGAATAACCTTTCTTCTTTATTAGAGTGTGTATTTTTGTACTTTTATACATAAATGGGTGCTTCTGTAACATCTGCAATTTCCCCGTGGGATCAATAAAATATTTTTGATTCTGAATTCTGAATGATATCAGAGAATTCTAAAGGAAAATGTCAGGACATCTGTCCATATGTTTTTGATGTTATGTGCACTCTGTATTGGTATTTATTGCTATATTTTAAGCATCTTTGGGTTCTTGGGTTATTATTATTATTTAGCTTTTGCTTGCTGTGTCTGTATCCATCCTTATTTACTGTGTATCCTCCCTCTCTTGTATTTCACTATTACACCTTGCCTAGTGTTTAAGTAACTGGGAGGTTTTCCTAATATTGCCTTTCAACACCTTTGATTATTTAAGTCACATGCACAAAAAAGTCTTTGCAAAATCAGGATGATATTTCTTTTCAAAATGCAAGTTTAATAAGTCACAAACAGAGAATAAAAGTTGCACAACAAAACAAGTTTGTTTGTTTTAAGGGGTTTAAAAGAGAAAAGGAAAAATCATTTCACACAATGGGAACAGCTGCAAGAGTGGGGATTCCACACTGCTTTTTGTTTCGAGCCATGCGCATGTAACCCTTCTCACCCCATCCGGTACCCCAGCTGTACAAGAGAGAGATGAGATTGGAAGAGTCGATCGGTGCATCACTGATGTGCTTTTCGGTATAAATATGTTGTCAAACAAACAAAAGGACAGTGAGGAGCTCACCTGTTTTTGATCAGCCAGTAGCTCTTCCTGTTTTGTCGTCCATAGCCCACCACCAGAACAGCATGGTCTACCAGTTGAGGGTTGCAATTTTTGTCATTATAGATACCTACATGCACACAAAAGTACATTAAAAATTAATATTTCATTCCTCCAAAACCAGCTGAACCTGTTGGACATTTTCTTACCCCCTCTGTAATGCATAAACGATGACAGGCTGGCATGGATACCCACGGCAACTGGCCCAATGTTAGCCACGGCATGTAGCAACGCTGTTTCATTAAGTCGAGGAATAGTCCTGAAACCGGAACAGTACCCAGCTATACCTCTCTGAGAGTAACGACAAGGCCCGTCCTGTAGCGAAAACCATTAAAGCACTGTATGATTGATCATCAAACACACATATATAGTTTGCAAAAGGTTACTATTCTAATTGTACACTCAAATAATGTTGATTATTTATGCCTGTTTTTCAGTTGGCGCCTGTTTCTAGATCTACTTTTGCTCTGGCATCCCCAGTGGTCCAGGTACCGGCAACAGCACTTCCTGGGATCTTAAGTTTTCAAATTCCAGTAGAAGCTAGAATGTTAGGGTGAAATCTCATGCCTGCGCTGGACTGGCACCTGTCCAGGGTGTACCTCTGCCTGAGTCTAGCAGTTCATTGCTAGGCTGAAGACCTTCCACCATGACCTGACCAGAATAGATGGTGCTAAAATGAAAACAGTTTTACTTTGCTTTTGCTAGTATTATTGCAAAACGCCTCATTTCAAACTAACTCAATCGGTCTCTTTGTAAGTAAAATTAAAATATTTCTTTTACTCTTTTCTTCATAAGGGTAGAAAGCGGGCTGGAGTCGATCCTTTGTTGTTTATGATGTATGTTCAAAGGCATAAGTCAGTATCCCACCGTTGCAGCCGTGGTTTTAGTTGCCATTCTTACTGCAGTCCACCAAGTTCTGCTCACTCAGAGGAACCAGGTTACCCGTCTTCATCTTCATCTGAGCTTCTAAAGCTCCAACCGCACTGAAGGCCCAGCAAGATCCGCATGCACCCTACATACAAATGCAAAAAAAACATTAAATGTTCTGAGATATTCAAAACTAATCCTTATGAACCCGTACCCACCTGGTCCTTCACAGGGGTCACAACCCCCTTCTTAACCCAGTCAATGCTCCCTGGAACTCTGGAGTTGTTGTAAAAGGTCAAGATCTTGTCAGGATCCTGATCGAGAGATCCTTCCACCCTCAGACCAGTCAGCTTTGCCTTAACCTCCTCTGCTGTCTGCACAGGCAAAGAAACACAACACTAAGTAACGGTCATCTAAACAAACACCAGACTTAGTATAGGACCACCACTGGGCACGTAGTAAACCATGTCGTACCATGTCTGACAGGTGATTGGTGCCCATGGTGTACGTATGCCATCCTAGTTCGAATTCTTCATTGTGCTTCTTCACTTCCAGAAAGTTCTGCTCCCAAACAGCCCTCCTGTAAGCCTCCTCACTCTGATACACAAACACAAAGATACTGACACCTACCGGCTATGTCTTCATGCATACTCAATAATCCAGGTGAGAAAATCCCAGAAGTTGAATAAGTTCATCTGGACATAAGGTTTTGTGGGAAAACCTCTCCCACAAAACCTTCTGTTCAGATGAACTGATTCAACTGCTGGGAGCTACCAGCTAGTTACAGCATTACATGAGAAACATCGGTGCTGTTTGCTTCCCCTCTTAGAACCCTCCAATACCTGGATCAGGTTTATGCAAGTATGCTGAGTGTATTTTGTGTGTATTGCTTATGGGTTTGTGTTTCTCACCTCGCTGTTGTATTCTTTGTTGAAGTCAGCTTTCCAGGAGGTCCATAATTTGTCCAGATTCATTTCACAGCAAACCTGAGTTACGAGCAGTGCCATAAACACAATACGCTCCATCCTACCTATGAAATAAACATAAAACAGTCTAAAGAAATCACAAAAACTCAAACGTCACACATTTCTACACAATTTTATGCATTTTCTTTGAAGTGACCTTAGAAAAAAAAACACATGCACGGAAAATAAAAGCTTGTTCATGCTATTAATATTCAATTTGTTCCTTCAAACGTCATGTAAGTTCTTTCAGTTAAAAAAAATAGAAGTCGTTTGTGTATGAAGAATGAAGAGTCTTGATGATGTTCTACTGATCATGATGAAGGTGTTACCTGACTGACGGGGTCTGTGTTTGTCTGCAGACAGATCGTATCTAGACTCAAATATGGAGAGTTAGCTCAGCTTAAAAACACTTAAAAAGGGGAAATGGAGAGGAAATGTGGGTGAGTCTCTTTCGAGAGACTGGATTACTATCAGCACCCCACCCATCACCCCCCACCACCACTGCCTCCTGCATAATACATGTGGCCAAACTATGAAGGTGTAAGGTGCTTATCTATATCTATACACATGCATACAGTACTGTGCCAAAGATCACCAGTAGATTTGTTGTTTTAGCAATAGTGTAATGGCCATATGTTGTATATTTTGACTACAGTTGGACCCAAAACTATCAAACTTGGATTCATTATTCCATAATCTTCTTTTGCACTAATCTTCATTCCAATATTTGTGAGCTTTAGCATATTTTATTCTTTTCACCCTGTTTCTCTTCTGAAGAAACGGTGTTTCCTTGTCTGAGCGGCTGCATACATCAGGCTTATATCAGGCTTTTTTCACTAGTGCACATTTTCAAGAAGGCTGTAATTTACAATACAAAAAGCAGGCATTTGTACAAATCTGAATTCTGCACAAAGCATGCACAGTTTATCTGGTTTAGGTCCGCATGTACAAATCCACTCTAGCTTCAGAGTAACATTTTTTAAACAAGGCCTCTGGTCTTTGAGGATGTTCTCCAAAATGGTCTTTAAGATTGTGTTGCTTAGAATAAAGTTCTGCTACACCAGGTCCAGGTTCATAAAGCTTTCACCACACAGCTTCAAAAGATCCACGGCAGATCCTCTTACTGAAACCCTACTGTGTAATGTTGTGAAAGAGTTTGTGTAATGTTGTGTGCAGATATGTTTTCAACTTTGTTTCAACACACCATTCAAAAGCACAACTTTGATAAACATAACACAAGAGATGTTTCATTTTTTAAAGTAAACAATAACAATTTTAACTTGTTCTAATCCAGTAGCTTGATTTAGTAGCTGTATCTTCTTTATGATGTTCTGAGTTCATCACCAACAATAGCTTTGTGGTCCAAAATTTTATAAAGACTAAAATGTGGCTTCTTGGGGCGTCACAAAAAGACAAACATCTGTAGATTTTTAATTTGAAAGGTTTACGTACCTCTGTATATACCAATTTCAAATTTACCGTTTCTCTCCAAAATTTTAGAAAAAGCCGTCTATCAGCAGCTTTGCAGTTTCCTCCAAGGAATGGTATTTATGAAACATTTCAGTCTTGCTTCAGGCCCCATCATAGTACTGAAACAGCATTAATTAGGGTACTAAATGATTTGTTAATGTCCTCAGATAATGGATGTGTTTCTTTTCTTGTTCTGCTAGATTTAAGTGCAGAATTTGATGCCATAAATCACAATGTTTTACTAAACAAACTAGAAAATCATGTGGGTATTAAGGGATTGGCATGTTCTTGGTTTAAATCCTACTTGACCGACCGGTACCAGTTTGTTCATGTAAATAATCTTCCCCCTAAGCTCTCAAAAGTGAAGTATGATGTCCCTCAGGTTTCAGTGCTTGGCCTGTTTTTATTTTCTGCTATGCAGATGATACACAGCTGTACATTTCCCAAATCCTAACCCATTTGTAAAAAACTTAGGTGTCACATTTGATTCAGATCTCTCCTTTGATGCGCACATTAGCAACATCACTCGATTTGCTTTCTTTCAATTACATAATATCTCTAAACTTAGAAATATCCTCTCTTTTAATGATGCAGAGAAACTGGTTCATGAGTTTATAACCTCAAGGTTGGATTACTGTAACGCCTTACGTACTGGACGCTCTAGTAAATCTATAAATAAATTTCAATTAGTTCAGGATGCAGCTGCCCGAGTGCTAACTCGAACTAGAAAATTTGATCATATCAGTCCTGTTCTATCATCACTGCACAGGTTACCAGTTAAATTGATTACAAAATACTTCTTATAACTTATAAAGCTCTACATGGCCTGGCCCCACATTATCTGAGTGAACTCTTGGAGCCTTACAATCCAGCTTGTCTACTTCGTTCGCAGGGTGCAGGACTTCTTTTAGTTCCTAGAATTAATAAAGCCACAGGAGGGGGAAAGGCTTTCTCATACATGGCCCCCAAACTATGGAATAAACTTCCCACTTTACTTTGGGTTACTGGGGCCGAAGTCTGGAGTCATGTCTGGCCTGCCTTGTCATGCCTTCTCTTTTGGCCATTTACCAGGGATTTTTAATAGACTCTGTGCTCTGAGGACTGTGGTGGCTAGCGGTTAAGGTACTGGACTATGGACCAGAAGCTCCAGAGTTCAAATCCTGCCTCTGCCAAGCTGCCACTGTTGAGCCCTTGAGCAAGGTCCTTAACCCACAATTGATGAATTGTAAGACTGTAAAAAACCTTTAAGTTGCTCTGGGTAAGAGTGTCTGCTAAATGCTGTAAATGTAAATGTATTAATCAAAAACTAATTGTTCCTGTACCAGTTTCTGCCCCACACATGAGGTTCATCTGCTTCAGCTTCACTCAAGCTGTTTCTGTCATCAGCTCCAGTCTCACCATACCTGGGCCACACCAGTAACTTTCTACATCCTCTGGGAAATCTGGGGATGAAATGCCACCATTTTATCATTTTATGTGAAGTATTACTATAAGACTTACAGTGGGGCTAAAAAGTATTTAGTCAGTCACTGATTGTGCAAGTTCTCCTACTTAGAAAGATGAGAGAGGTCTATAATTTTCATCATAGCTACACTTCAACTATGAGAGACAAAATGAGAAAAAATAAATCCAGGAAATCACATTGTAGGATTTTTAAAGAATTTCATTGTAAATTATGGTGAAAAATAAGTATTTGGTCAATAACAAAAGTTCAACTCAATACTTTGTAGCATAACCTTTGTTGGCAATGACAGAGGTCAAATGTTTCCTGTAAGTCTTCACCAGGTTGGCACACACTGTAGCTGGTATTTTGGCCCATTCCTCCATGCAGATCTCCTCTAGAGCAGTGATGTTTTGGGGCAACACGGACTTTCAACTCCCAATACAAATTTTCAATGGGGTTGAGATCTGGAGACTGGCTAGGATCACTCCAGAACCTTGAAATGCTTTTTACGGAGCCATTCTTTCTTTGTCCGAGTGTTGTTTCTGGGATCATTGTCATACTGGAAGCCCCAGCCACGTTCCATCTTCAATGCTCTCACTGATGGAAGGAGGTTTTGGCTTAAAATCTCACGATACATGGCCCCGTTCATTCTTCCCTTACCACGGATCAGTCGTCCTGTCCCCTCTGCAGAAAAACAGCACCAAAGCATGAGTTTTCCACGCCCATGCTTCACAGTAGGTATTGTGTTCTTGGGATGCAACTCAGCATTCTTCTTCCTCCAAACACGACGAGATGAGTATTTAACAAAAAGTTCTATTTTGGTTTCATCTGACCACATGATATTCTCCCAATCCTCTCCTGGATCATCCATATGCTCTCTGGCAAACTTCAGATGGGCCTGGACATGTACTGTCTTAAGCAGGGGGGCACGCCTGGCACTGCAGGATCTGAGTCCCTCTCGGTTTAGCGTTACTGATGGTAGCCTTGTTACTTTGGTCCCTGCTCTCTGCAGGTTATTCATCAGGTCCTTCCGTGTAGTTCTGGGATTTTTGCTCACTTTGACCTCATGGGATGAGATCTTGCGTGGTTCCCCAGATCGAGGGAGATTATCAATGGTCTTGTATGTCTTCCATTTTCTTACAATTGCTCCCACAGTTGACTTATTCACACCAACCTGCTTGCCTATTGTAGATTCACTGGTGCAGGTCTACAATTTTCTTCCTGGTGTCATTCGACAGCTCTTTGGTTGTGGCCATGGTTGAGTTTGGAGTCTGACCGTTTGAGGCTGTGGACAGGTGTCTTTTATACAGATAACGAGGTCAAACAGGTGCCATTAATACAGGTAATGAGTGGAAGACAGAAGAGCTTCTTAAAGAAGAAGCTACAGGTCTGTGATAGCTAGAAATGTTGCTTGTTTGTGGGTGACCAAATCCTTATTTTCCACCATGACTTACAATTAAATTCTTTAAATATCTTTAAATATTTTTTTCACATTTAGTTTTTCTCTGATGTCTTCATGCATGCTCAGTAATCTGGTCAAGAAAATCCCAGATTATCACTTCTTCAGTCTCAAGAAAAGTTATTCAAGAAATAGGTGTATATACAGTGGGGCAAAAAAGTATTTAGTCAGCCACTGATTGTGCAAGTTCTCCTACCTAGAAAAATTAGAGAGGTCTGTAATTTTCATCATAGGTACACTTCAGCTATGAGAGACAAATTGAGAAAATAAAAACCAGAAAATCACATTGTAGGATTTTTAAAGAATTTAATTGTAAATGATGGTTTAAAATAAGTATTTGGTCAATAAATTTGTTTAAACTTAATACTTCGTACCATAACATTTGTTAGCAATGACAGAGGTCAAACATTTCCTGTAAGTCTTCAGTAGGTTGGCACACACTGTAGCTGGTATTTTGGCCCATTCCTCCATGCAGATCTCTTCTAGAGCAGTGATGTTTTCGGGCAACACGGACTTTCAACTCCCTCCACAAATTTTCTATGGAGCTGAGGTCTGGAGACTGGCTAGGCCCACTCCAGGACCTTGAAATGCTTTTTACGGAGCCACTCCTTTGTTGGCCGAGCGGTGTGTTTGGGATCATCGTCATACTGGAAGACCCAGCCACGTTTCATCTTCAATGCTCTCACTGATGGAAGGAGGTTTTGGCTTACAATCTCACGATACATGGCCCTGTTCATTCTTCCCTTAACACGGATCAGTTGTCCTGTCCCCTTTGCAGAAAAACAACCCCAGAGCATGATGTTTCCACCCCCATGCTTCACAGTAGGTATTGTGTCCTTGGGATGCAACTCAGCATTCTTCTTACTCATACAAGACGAGTTGAGTTTTTACCAAAAAGTTCTATTTTGGTTTCATCTGACCACATGATATTTTCCCAATCCTCTTCTGAATCATCCATATGCTCTCTGGCCAACTTCAGACGCACCTGGACGTGTACTGGCTTAAGCAGGGGGGAACGCCTGGCACTGCAGGATCTGAGTCCCTCTCGAAGTAGTCTGTTACTGATTGCAGGCTTATTAGTTTGGTCCCAGCTCTCTGCAGGTCATTCATCAGGTCCCTCCATATAGTTCTGGGATTTTTGCTCACCGTTCTCATGATCATTTTGACCCCACGGGATGAGATCTTGCATGGGGCTCCAGATCGAGGGAGATTATCAATGGTCTTGTATGTTTTCCATTTTCTTACAGGTCTGTGAGAGCCAAAAATTTTTGCTTGTTTGTGGGTGACCAAATACTTATTTTCCACCATGATTTACGATTAAATTCTTTAAAAATCCTACAATATGATTTCCTGGATTTTTTTTCCAATTGTGTCTCTCATAGTTGAAGTGTACTTATGATGAAAAAAATATATATATACACCTATTTCTTGAATAACTTTTCTTCTTTATTAGAGTGTGTGTTTTTTGTACTTTTATACATAAATGGGTCCTTCTGTAACATCGGCAATTTCCCCCTGGGATCAATAAAATATTTCTGATTCTAATTCTGAATTCTGAATGATTTCACAGAATTCTAAAGCAACATGTCAGAGCATCTGTCCATGAACTGAATCTCAAGAGAAGGTGGGTCATGCAGCAAGACAACGACCCTAAGCACACAAGCCGTTCTACCAAAGAATCGTTAAAGAGGAATAAAGTTCATGTTTTGGAATGGCCAAGTCAAAGTCCTGACCTAAATCCAATGGAAATGTTGTGGAAGGACCTGAAGCGAGCAGCTAATGTGGGGAAACTCACCAACATACCAGAGCTGAAGCTGTTCTGTACAGAGGAATGGGCTAAAATTCCTCCAAGCCAGTGTGCAGGACTGATCAACAGCTACAGGAAACGTTTAGTTGCAGTTATAGCTGCACAAGGGGGGTCTCACCAGATACTGAAAGCAAAGGTTCACATACTTTTGCCACTCTCTAATATGTAATATTAGATAATTTTCCTCAATAATAAATAAATAATAAATGACCAAGTATAATATTTGTGTCTCATTTGTGTAACTGGGTTCTCTTTATCTACTTTTAGAAAATCCGATTAAGTTTTACGTCATATTTATGCAGAAATATAGACAATTCTAAAGGGTTCACAAACTTTCAAGCACCACTGTACCTTTCACTGTGCCTCCACCTCATCATCATCTATTTCCACATTAAATTCTTGTACCTCCACATCAACCTCCTTTTCTTTTGTTTAAGCCAAGAATATCATTAATGTAGCCTCCTGTGCCCACTTACACACTTAATTCTCCCCATTTTCAATGTTATCTTCCTAGAACACAATGAATTCAGTAAGTCTGTCTGTAAAGGGCAAAAGTGGAGTCTAATCATATGAGTAAAATGCCCTACCTTGAACCTTGTCTGGAATATACAGTAATGTACCACTGAGTAGAACCTCTAAATAAACAATAATATGCAGATTTGAGACAGATGTGGCATATTTAGGGCTTAAAAACAAAAAAAAATTAAGAAATTCTGACAGAATTGTTTTTATTGTTTGACATATAGGAATTTCTGCTTTTCTGTCACAGGTTTAGCAAGATGTGGTTTTTGGTGGTGTTGGTCAGTGTGTAGAAACACTAAGCTTCCTTAAAGGCTGACCACAAAATAACCCAACCTTCCCACAAAATTGCACAAAGTTTCCAGATAGAGAGCAGTCCTGTGATATTGGACTTATTCATATTAACTTTAAATATGAATGCTTAACTCTGATGTAATTTTGCTTACATTAAATGCATGTGGCATTGGCATCTTGGAAATGCACATTCCTAGAAATATTTATAAAACCTGTTTCTACTTAAAAAAAAAATGGAATCTACATAATAAAGTCTTTAAGAGCTTAGCATGAGTGGTTTAATAAACAAAATTTGGGAAAAATATAAATAAATAATAAACTTTATTAGGTGTGGCTGCTTATATGTTTGTTTCTAGAACACACATTCATAAAGACTGTACTGCATGCAGGACTTTCAAGATAATATAAGATAAGATAAGATAAGATAAGCCTTTATTGATCCCCACAGGAAATTTTTACTTTTAACAGCAGTACAGATTTAAGAAATATAAGTAGGAAATGTAAACACAGTGTGATCTTTTTTGGTCTCTTACTGAAAAAACAGAATTTTTTAAACATAAAACATTAAACATTATAAAATTGATTTTTTTATTTTAAAAAGTTGTACCTACATAGGTTAAAATAAAATAAAATAATTGAATTCCATTGCTCCTATTGTTCTCTGTCTTTACGTAATTATGGATTGTAATTATGTAATTGTTCTTTAATAAATTTTACATATTAATACTTTGACTGGCTAGTTTTAATCAATTAATTTGTAACCAGTTCCCAGCTAAATGTGCTAAACCACAGATCTCATACAGAAGAGCTTACATTTTCCCCTTATAAGTCCTAATATTAACTTCTGTCTACATTTTTTTCTGTTCCTCTTATCAAATCTCGGCAAAAAGTCCTCCAAAAAGAGGCATTAAAGAAAGACTAAAATTTTGCTAAACGGCAAAGACTACAGACCCATATAACATTGCTAGTGTTCGTGCTCCCAGTTGAAGAACAATCAGTAACTCAGTATTCTGTCTCATTAACCAGTCCACTGTCAATTAGAAAGTTCTACACAAAGAAGTCAAGCCAAGTCAGAATTATTTATATAGCATTTTATATAATGGAACATTGTCTCAAAGCAACTTTACAATTTTAGATTATCTTTTAATATCTATAGCTAATCCCAAATTGAATAAGCCTAGGGCGACAGTGGCAAGGAAAAACTCCCTTAATGATATCAGGAAGAAATCTTGTGAGGGCAAAGACTCTAAAAAGGTACCCATCCTCCCTGGGTGGCGTAGATGATAAATGTAAGAAAGAAGCTAATTTATCTAAACAAAGATTTCTAGTGAAAGTCCAAATAAAATAATTTAACATACTCACATCGGCATTAAGTAGTCCGATACGCAGAGTCACTCTAGGATCTTGAGTCTAAGCGGGAAACTCATTGGCGGCACTTCATGCCCAGATAACCGGAGGAGGGAGAGAGTTACTGCCCTCTGGTGTGGCCCGGGTATGGTGGGACTGGGGCTGATGACGGAAGCAGCTTGAGTGAAGCTGAAGCGGATGAACATCATGTGTGGGGCTGGAACTGGTACCGGAAC
>JAJAGP010000688.1:0-67910 GCA_025084515.1 Ancistrus triradiatus | reverse complement strand
CCCCCCCCCCCCCCCCCGAAACACATTTAAAGCAGCCTTAAAAGAAACTATGCTCAGGCATGGAACCTGAGAGAGATCCTGGTTTATTATTTTTATAATACATATTGGATACGTACGTTATATAAGCTGTAACTTACCAGAACTGTTTTCCGCATTTGCAGCGCACTGGTTTGGCATCTGGATACTGAACCTTAACCACATGATGGCAGTCTGGAGCTGGGCACCATTTTAACAGTCTATTACACTACAGGAGAGAAAAGAAGATCAACAGAGACCTAAGCTCTCCATTAACCCTCCTAAACCACACCCACTATATCTCCATCCACTATATATTTGTACACGCCCACAAATCTTCATGTACGCCCACTCTCTATCCGCACACACCCTCTCTATCTGTATCTATGCCCAAGCTATCTCCGTACACGCCCACTCCATCTCTGTACACGCCCCCTCTGTCCGTTTGCCCTCCTCTAATGTTCAGTAAGAATTAGAGCAGTGAGTACAGCGGTGGATTCGTACCTCTACAAAACTATTTGTGATTAGATGTTGGTACTTCAGCTTCACCTTCGAGTCGGTGATCAGCCGCCTGCAAGCAACAAACAACCCGTAAAACAAAGTGCTTTTATAATCCGAGTGAAGTAACGTCGTGCAGGACTTACATTACAGTGTTATCATCAACCAGAATATCACAGCTGTGAGCCGGACACGAGATGGTCTGAAACAAAGGGCAGGAAATCAGACACCTTTACTCTTCTTAGATGAGGACAGGTATGACAGCTTTAAGGAAACGTACCTGTCCCATGCCCTCTTCTATTATTTTGGTGGTCAGGTAATCCCCCCAGCACTGCATGCAGAACTTGTGCCCGCACTCCAGCCCTGTGAAATACTGCCAGAGACAAAAACGAATCAAATCAACTTAGCATTCATTTATTTATTTAGGCCTTTAATTGGCAGCAATACAAGCTAAGCAAACCAGGGCAGGTCCTGACCGAGGTGGGGTAGTTCAGGTAGCAGATCTGGCAGTGCATGTCCTGATTGGACGACCGTGTGCTCATGGGTCTCGTCCTGGCCTTTTTACTGGGGTTAATAACGTGGCACTCGGAGAATAATTTATCCAGATTCCCGTCAAAGTACCTGAGGGGCAAAATGGGAACACGAATACGGTTACAGAGTCATTATTAGAGTAATTAAAGTTACAGGGCCTGGGCCCACCCGGGCATGGGGGCAGAGTCTGGTGCATGTGATGCAGACCAGGGGTGTCCCCGAAACACACCAAACCAAAATTTGATTAATAAACAAACTGTAGAGTTGAAAACTCAGCTCACATCATTACGATAACAGTTACAAAAGCACTACTAATAAAATAAAAAACATATTAGTGTAAGAATCTATCCATTAAGTAGCTAAACTGGACGTTCTCTCACCTCTCCATGAGCTTCTCTTTGTCCCAGTTGAAGTGACTGAGCAGTATTCTAGTTATAGTTGCCGGATTCTGAAATAAAAACACAAGAGTTAGAAAGAGAGACTGTCTAATTATATACAACGCTGGGAAATTATGTTTATCCATCAGCTATTTACCGGTATTTATAAATAATTCCTTCCGTATCAATGAATAAGCCATCTGATTATTCCGATACTGATATCAAGCCAATACTTTGTTTACTATAAACTAATAATAATAATAATAATAAAAAATATATATGAAAGCACTTTGGTCTTGAAGGCCAATGAGCCACCGAAATACTCGAGTATTCTTCTTGGTATTTTGTATTGTTTGTCCAGGCTTACTTTATACAGCTTGTTGTTTTTTTGTCCATTCTGTAGTTCATTTGTTTTTGATATAGTTGCTTTCTTTGCTCTACATCATTTTAGGGGCGTCTGACTCGATCAACGTCTGTTCACTTTAATGAGCGAGGTCTTAAAAATTAAAATAAACAGGCTGAAATCAGCCGGTCACCTCAACAGCCAATCAACCCTGCGGATCCACGAGCACTAAAGACTAGGGAAGCACTGATACAGTTTCTTGGGCCAATACAATAGCTGATTATTAGCACATAGTTCTGGCCGATATTGATATGAAAAACCTACAATTTAACCTTATTTATTTATTTTTTTTTTTTCAAGAAGTTCCCACTATAATCCATACATGAACTGCTGTTACAAACTGGATCGGTAACACATTTTTTACATCTTATCGGCAATAAAGACAGGCAAATCAGAGAAGATGATTACTGTAGACACAATTTGCAGTTCACACAAAGGAAAAATGGGTCCGTACGATTTTATTTACTAAAATTCTTTTAAAAAGGTTACAAATCTTTTTTTAAGCCTTGTACTGACAGAGGCAGCAAAAAGAACAATTAAGCATATACAAAAGCTTATGACTGAGAAGCAAAGAAATACTCAAATAAATATATAATAAATATCAATTAACATTAGCGTTATACTTGTGTTTTCAGCCGCGTCACTGACGCATATACGTATCGCTTTCTTGTGAAAATGACTTTATATTTATATTACGAGCCTCCTAAATGTCCCAGGATGCAACAAAAAGAGGCTGTGAGACAGCACAGAACACACAGCATGGTCCGTGTGACGACCGAGACCCAGTCATTAGGATCCCTCAGTAAGAGCTGTGTATGAACAGGAACGAGGTAGGAGCTTTTCCATAAGAACATACAGAAGCAGGTTCATTCAGGTAACAGAGTTCAGACATGCTCCTGGACTCACGGTACACCCTGCGGTGTGTATGGCACACACAGCACGGTGTAAGGGTAAATGTACCTATAGCTGCCAGTAAATCTCTTCCATGCTCTGTGATCCGATTTCTGTTTAGCAAGAGGAAAATCTTAACAGGCGAGCTTTTGTGTGACTCAGCCCTCTTTCATCAGTTCCAGACTGGACTCAAAACGATCAGATGACTTCAATTCATACGTACTCAGAGCTCACTGTATTTAAAAAAACGATACACGTACTTAATTAAGTTTAATAAGAACAAAATTCCTCTGACAGAAATTAAGCAGGAACCAACAGGAACGAGATCGATGATAAAAACGTTAAAAAGTCATCTGGAACCAAACCAAGTTATTGAGCAGGTATTACACGTCTGAAGTCAGCTTAAACAGCTCTGTCCTGTCAAATGTATTACTGAAACGCTTAAAATGTTTATTAAACACACACTTCTGCTTCTGAATAGGAACAGAACAGCAAAGACGCTAATTAGCCTGCCAGCTAAAAGGCTTCTCATATCCCAACGAATCATATTTAAGCTCCCAAAATCACAATGAAAGGATACATTCCACAATAAAAGAGTTATCTGACGTTATCAAAGCAAAAAATCGAGGGTAAAGGTCACAAACGCCTCAGAAAGCGAAGGAAACGAAGTTCCTAGAGTCGATTCCCTGATTTCAGGCTGTGTGAATCAGTCGGTTCACAAAATGAATAGTCGATTCCGCTTGAACCGACTCAGAATACAATAACATCGAGGATATCTATAATCTTTAAGCGCAAAATACCATATAAACAAGTAAATCTGACTTATATAAAGCTGTGATGTTAAAGCTAATTCAGGATTCAGTGACAAGGTCCAAACCATTAATAAATATAATATTAAAATAAATTCAGTATGCAATTACACGATTCATATCTGTTCCACAGAAGTTAGAAGGGAGACAAATTGGTAATAAAAAAATCTTTGTTTTATTTATTTATTTCAACATGTTCAAATTATTGCATAAGCAGTCTCTTTTTTTACATAAATTATTTTACGTTTTATTCCTGCTTGTCATAGTCAGGATCACAGGGGTCGCTACTGCAGCACCAGGTGATGATCCCCTGACCAGGAACTCCTCAGTCAGGCAGCCTATCATGCCTCTGTCTGAAACCCAACCCTTATTTTTATGATAAACCATAACACAAATGACTTGTCAATGTTTTTGGAAAAAGCTGTTGGACTTGTCACTGCAGCAGAAAGCTGACTCGGCGACTTCACTCAATCACTTCTAAAAAAAATTATACCAAATTCAAAGTAAATCTGGCTGCTCATGAGGTTTAATCAAGTTAAAATACTTCAACTGAATCAAATAACATGAGTAAGCACAACAACACAACACAACAACGCAGAATTACACAGTCATGTAAAAAGCGTCTCGTTTTTATCAATCTATTTACTGAAAACAGAAAAGTGACCAGTGTCCAGAACTACATTGTAGAATCGACTCCTCTAAACAATTCTTTTACAAGGCTCAAACAATTCCAAACATACGGAATCAAGGCAGGGAGTCGACTCCCAAATTTCAGGAACCGAGCAAGCACCGCTAGCCGGTTGCTAATCGCTAACTTATTATTATCAGTATAAAAAGTGACTGAACTGTGCGTGTTCGCTACCTGAATGACTTCATTAACCTCCCGTATACACTCCACCATGTGCTGGAGAATCTGTTCGGCTGTTAACACTTCGTATCGGTAGTCCTCATCATCCCGGCCGGCCCCGAGGCCCCCACTGCTGCCTCCACCGCTCCCGGTCTCCCCACATCCGTCCCGGTCTCCTCCGGCTTCCACAGGCTCTACCAGCTCCACCTCGCCGAGGTCCAGTGCGTCATCCTCGGCTTCCTCCTCAGCACTGTCCTCGCTGCACTCCTCCTCATCCTCATCGAATTCATAATTGTAACCCTCGTCCGAGTCCATTACTTTGTGGTTTTCTGTCTTTACCGGGAAATTCGTTCAAACAGTATTACACTACTAGCAAAAATATTTTATTTACAATCAAAATAATCTCCACTGATGCTACTAGCTGCTACAGGCTAAGCTAACTGTAAAGCCTCCTCACTTCTGCTAGACCTTGTTTTAGTTAAGGTTGTGTCCCAATCGCGTTCATTCTCCCTACACTAGTGCCCTACGTACCCCTGAGCGCGATGGCTACTGATTCCTGCGTAGATCACTAACTACTCAATGCGGTGTTATTTGGGACGTTCTCTCCGCACCCGTTTTCAGCAGCATCTCGCCTTCCGCTCGGTGATTGGCTAATGGATCCTTTCACTGAACTAGGATAGGCAAATCCACCAATAAGCGAGCTGGCAGCCGAATGACTGAATACGGGTGCATTTTTTGCTATGCCAACAAAGTGATGCGTCGTAAATAACTTGTAAAATGAATTAAAAATAGTCTAAACAAATAATTAAAATAAGTTGTAAAGCCCTATATTAACTATCTATGTGATGTAACGTATAAAAATGATTGAATTAGCCTCCACCGCAGCCAGAAAGTTTGTGAACGCTTTGAAATTAGTAGTGTTCTGATGCTAATTAAAGTTTATTCATAATAAACAAACCTTTATGTAATTAATATCACACAATTACACTTTTTATGTTTTCAATGAATGCAGTGTTAACACTCATAGTCAAGGCTGGAAAACTATGTGAACCCTTACAATTAATTCTAATGTTTCTTAACAGCCATATGGACGCAAATAGAAAAACTACCACATTCTAGAGATTTCTGCAGGTCTTTGCCAACTGTATGACCCTTTTTTAAATCTCCTTCAGCATTTTATATATATATATATATATATATATATATATATATATATATATATATATATATATAGTGATTTTGGTGTGTGTTTTTCTGTATGGCAAAAATAGCACTGAATTTCAGCCATTTGTAGACAGTTTGTAGTTACTGTTCTTAATAAACTGTCCATGCATCTCTATATCTCCTTGAAATGTGTTTGGATCAGTCCATTCACATAGTCGTCAACACGAAGGGTTCACAAGCAATTCTAGTAATAAATAATAAATTAGACAGCACGACAGCAGGAGAAGGTCTGAAATTCATTTATTTGTTACAGGCAAGGAAGAGAGAGAGAGAGAGAGAGAGTGTGTGTGTGTTTGTGTGTGTTTGTGTGTGTGTGTGTGTGTGCAGCTTATATATACATTCGCATTCAAGAAAAGTCCAGTAATGGAAAGAAACATGTTTGTTTTGAAGACCGATGGCTACATGACTGATTTTCTTAGACCAGCGTTGAATCCGTTTTTGAATACGTTTATAATATAGAATCAATAATAGTTCTAGATGTCAGATAAAGTCATCACTATGGTACAGGATAACAGCCATGTTTCTTTACAACGTCCCACTGGAGATTTTTTTTTACTTTTCTTTTTGTATTAAATTACTGAAAACAAAACGGGTTTCATTTTGCATAAAAGTAATCACATGATAAACCAGAGCGAATCACAACCACATAAGTACAGCAGTGGATCGGATGGAATCGGTAAAGGTATTCATTTATTTAAAAACAGCTTAGAGGTGAAAATGAGTGAAACAGAACAGAACATCACTATGATGTAAAAGCAAAAGAGAGGACACCCCTGGTGGTCACTGCTGGCCAGTGCAGCTTCTGCAGATCATGACTTGCCTGTTTTTAATTAATTAATTAATTAATTTTAAAAGGAGGCTAGGGTCCCAGAATTCATGGGTTAGAGGTAAATGTAGATCCTGTCTCCCTCAGATACAACCAGAACGCAATGCTGGCACCCAAACCCGAATCCCAGAGGGCCTGGCTTTGAATCCCAGCCTAAGCTTGATATGTGAAGTTCGAGTGGTCCATTTACCGAATTGTATGATATACTGGCAGCCTGTTCCACTGCTGTACTTTTTCCCCACAATCACATGAACTCCTGCTAAAACTGAAAAACACCTCATTCAGAGGAACCAACGGAAAAAGGCAAGTCAAACGTTAAGTTACTTAAATATGTATAAAGATAAACCACCTAATTATTGTAATATAACCATAGCAACAGCAGTAGAAATGATAAAAATGGAAACGAGACCCTTAAACCGGTTTGCTACTTCGTTTCTTGGGTGTAAATCGGATGACGTCTCTGACTCTTTTTGTTTTAGTTTTTTTTGTTTTTTTGTGAACAGCGTGCATGCTTTACGTCGTCTGGTTGGCGACGACAGATTCACGAGTAAACATGAAAAATACTATATATATATAGCATATATATTAATAATAAATCTATTTCAGATCATTTCCAACACATTTGGCAGGGTTCGATTTGGCAAAAAAAAAAAAAAAAAAAAAAACAACAACAAAAGAAAAACAGACATTAAATATAAACGAGCATTCGTTATTTTCTCATGCACACCGTAACAGAATGGAAAATGAACAAAACGGCCCCGGCGCTCCAGAGGGCGCTGCGCCGAATATTATACATGCTCAATAATAACGCACGTCACACGATCGTAAATCCAAAACGTATAAATCAAAATCTGTTTAGCATTTTTTTATAATAATCTCTGTTCCTGAAAGACCTGAGGAAATCAATGCAAACCTCGACTCAACTCGTCTCGAGGCGTCCTTTTTACCGTCCCAACGTTCCCTGCTTAAATCTGCTAGCTGTGCACGTTATTGTTCAGTGGCGCTAATGTAAACATAAATATGAACAGGACAATTCTATGAAATGTCTTCCCTTCCTCGATGAATCCGGCACCACGTTCCAGAGTAATACTCCAATGATGGAATAAACAAGTTTTTTCGCTCTGGATGAGTCCGTGCTCTCGCCGTAGACGTTGAAGCTTGTACGCATGCATGTTTTTTCTGGAGAACTATAGGTTGCACCTATAGGATTGGTCTGAAGCGGCGGTCACACCAGAAAATCCCTCGAAATGGGCGTGGTCAGGCTGAGAAAGGGAGAGAATTTATGGGACAATTTGCAAAGTTAAAGGGTTCATTTGCGAATTCCACTGAATAAAGCGCGATTTCGCGGGATAGCTTTCGTCGACAAACCTAGTGTGGCTGAAGCTTTATCTTTATTTAAGACCGTCAAATCTTGGCCTGTTTGTACGGTAACCAAATAACATTAGCTAGCTCTTTCGCGAGAGCACTGAGATCTGATATGTCGTATTTACACTATTTAGAGGCTTCCTCTCCGAACACGTCAAATCGATACCTAAAGGGTAAAAGACCAGCCGTAGTTTAATCGGTGTAACCGACACACCCTAAAATCCATCCTAGCTATTCCAAGGACCTATTAGCAGGCAGGACGCGCAGACAGTAAGTGCAACCAACCGACCGGGGTCTCAGCTACACCATGGTCGATAACGCGTTTTCCTCAGCGTATGGCGAAGCAGCGGAAGTCCGTATGGTGGAGTGATTGACGGGTGAGAGGTCGTTCATCTCTCCGGACGACAGGGATAAAGGGAACGACGGCGACAGGGAGATGCCGGACGAAGGTTCGGCGGATCCGGCGAAGGTCCGAGGAGGCTTGGGGACCAGGTTAGGCTCCAGTGTGGCTCTGGCCAGTAGCTGCCTCTCGCCTTCTAGGTCCTCCAGGCGCTGCTCCTCCGTTCGCACCGAAGAGCCTCGTCCGGATTCGGATTCGCCGTCGGACTCACCATTTTCTGGAGGAAGGGAGTCGCTTCCGTCCAGCTTGAAGAGCGAGTCCAGATACTGAGCGAACTCGAGAACCGCCTGGCTGGGATTCCCATTGGACAAGGGAGAAATTTTGGTGTCTTTTGGGCTCTCTGTCTTCTTATTCGCCCTCTCTATCAGTCCAGTCCAAGGCGCCATCGGGCTCTGTTCCTGGCTGTTTCGCCCGCTCGACCTCGTAAAGGTTTCTGAACTGGGCCGTGGAATCGCCCTCTGCTGGCCTGGATGACCTTCTGCAATCTGCTTGATCGGAAACTGGGGGAAACTGGCACCGTGGTTGAGCTTAGAGAGACGGCGCGCTTCGGCCGGAGGTACGACGAGTTCTTCGGGAGGTGCGGCGAGTTCCGGCGGGGTGGCACAGCAGGGACCGGTTTGCCCCATCAGCTCTCGCTCTGGCGAGGCCTGGATCAGCTCGGTCCGCGAGCTCAGGGACGGATTCTCCTCGGGAATGGGGGCGTCCAGAGGGAAAGGGAGCGTCCCCAGGCACGGCGATCCTCTCAGAGCGGCGGACGAGCGCCTGGAGTCCATGCTGTAAATGGAGTCGACGTCTGACAGGCTCTCCATCATGGCCAGCGGAGCTTTGCGCTCTCGCAGCTCCAGCGCCAGGCGTTCGCGAGCGCCCATCAGGACCACGGGCACAGTGGGAGGAGGGCACTCCGAGAAACCATCCAAAGAGATCTCAGAGCGGGCGCAGGAGCTACAGCGGGCGACAAGAGGGCAAGGGTGGTGGAATGGATGTGGATGAGGATGATGGAGGGTTATGGGAGAAATTAAACCAGGAGTTGAAGCAAGTTTCAAATAAAGAAATAAAAACAAAGAAAAACAAAAAGGGAAGGACAGAAATGAAGAGTGGCATTCAAGATGAAACAAAATTAGGTAAGGATTTAAAAAATATCAGTTAAGAGGAAGATGAGGGTGAAGACAAAAGGGACGAAGAGGAGAAGCAGGTCAGTTCTTGCTACAGGGCTTCATCTAATCTGAGCTTCTCTACTGAACCAAAGAGGGCGAGGAGGAAATTGGATACTGCCATAAGTGCTGCCTCTGCAGGGGGCGTGAGCGAGAGAGGGCACGCGGTTACAACCAGACATGCATCTTGGATGTAACAAGTATTTTCTGTAGCTGTGCTGTTAAGGCAGTTAAGGCTGCTCTGATATATTAGTAGCATTTTATTCGTGTGCAGCACGGCAGGGTTATCGGGGCTCACCGGACGCTGCTGTTCCGTCTGTGCTGCGGTTGTGGCGTGGGCTCGGTGGAGTTGGAGGCTCCATGGAAGATGGTCTCGGCGTTCAGATCCACCTCGGTCGGACTCACCATGATCTTAGCAGCGGACAGGAGAGCCGTCTTCCCTTTATTGTAGTTCTCCAGAACCTACGGGTTTGAAATGTGAGGAGGCAGAGAAAGCAGAGGCGTGTAAAAAAAAACCTGAGATAAACACATGGCACAGCGCCCACTCTGCCAGAAATCAGAACTGCTTTCAACAGATTTGGTCTCACTCTTCCTTCCCTTTGATTCTTACCCCTGTCTAATGACACCCTACACCCCACTGAGGGTCGAGAGCTGTAACCCTGCAAGTGCTTCCATACATGGTCTTCTTACCGACAGACATCTACAGTGATAATGCATTTTCTCATGAAAAAAAAACACACATACATTAATGGAGAATGATGGTGATAAAAAAACAAAAACTAGGGCTTCCTACACTAACCTTCACTCGTGTCTTTGTTTTTTTAAGTGAAAAAGACACGAAGAAATCTCTGATACATTAAGAGAATGGAAATTAAAGAGAGAAAAAGCAGCGAGTTTTCAGAGTGTTTAGACAAAAACTGTTTCTTCTCTGAATGTGAACTGTGACGTTTTGACATTTGCACTGTGTGACCCCACAACCCCCAAAAACACCACAGTTCCACCACCATGCCTAAGGGTCAGTACGATGTTGTTCTCCTGAAAAGCTCCTCCTCTTTATCCCCAGAACAAACCACTATTATGAAAATTGTAGCTTAGTAATTACGTAAAACAATACACATTTATTTGCCATTCTTTTTTTCCCCACCCCAATTTGCCTGCTTGGACATTTCCACCAACACCTTGGTCTGCAACAGACAGCAGCAGGGAGGTGATCCCAGTTCAGCCTTCCCTCCCTCAGATCGTCTTTCACAGCCATCTGCGGTTGAGCAACCAGGTGGGAGAGCTGGCACAGTTGTGCTGTTTTTTTTTTATAAGAATGGTGTTAAAGCAGACCTAAAATAAATCTGTAAATAAATGCTGACAATTAAATCTGAATGATCAACTAGAAAACAGAGTGGAAATCCTAAATATTTCATGCAAAATAAACCGTTTAAAGAGCTTGAAAGTACAGAAATGACATGGTTCAAACACAAGACAGAAATGAAGCTTTTATTCCTTAGAAATGAATCTAGATGCGAGCGAATGTCAGTGTTTGTTTACATTCCTCCCTTAGTAAGGTTTATATTTTTTTACTTATAAAATCAACGAAACTTGTCACCTGACCAGGGGTGGCCAAACTTTTTGCACAAGGCTGTATTATAATATTCTACTTTTACTTTAGTTAGTCTGTTTGTGATACAGTTTTACACAAAAATGTTTGCTGTGTTTTGTTGATTTATTCAGAATTAAAAACAAAGGGAGCAAAGCGGGCTTAGACTTTTGCACAAGACAGATTTGGGTCCAGTGCAGGTAAGAGGGTGTACTATTAATGGATTATTAGTTATTAGTGTGGGTAATAAAACCTCTTTATATATAGTAAGCCCACACACACACACACACACACACACACACACACACACACACACACCAGTGAGAATGAAATGATGATGGTACATTTATTAACACACACACACAGAAACATAAAGTGTATTAACTCCACTCACACCACCAGTGAAGATGAAATGGCGATGGTACGTTTATTTATGAGCATTAAACATTAATAAAGTGAATATAGCAGGCACACACACGTTCAAACACACACAACAAAGCTTAAACAGTGCAAACATTAATAACACTACTAACACAAACGTGACACTAAAGGCAAGAACCCAGGTTATACTGCGTGTAATTTATATAAGTTAGGATTGTTGTAGTATTTTACTTATTTTAACCAAAACCACAATGCCTAAAGTAAACAGGATAAACCTATTCTTAACTTGTTTCTTTATTAATAAAGGAATTTGGTGTTAAAAAAAAAACTGATCATAATTACACGTGGCTTGATTTGATGTGGAGACCTCAGGAGCGTTAAAAACGAGTCTGCACTTCAAACGCAAGACTATGAAGGTAGAAATACTATGAAGACTGTCATCAAAGGGTGGACGCTGTGGAGCGTCCTGTAACAGACTGGGTCATTACATATTCTCTTTTCTGTTGACCAGTTTGATCATTTTTATTATTATTATTATTATTATTATTATTATTATTTAGGGGTGTAACGATGTGCATTGGTGAGGAAGACGATGCATAGAGTGGGCTTACGCGTTCTTGTTTATTAGTTATAGAATTGCATTTTTGGAACACCAGATGGCGATTGATTTTTATTTTTCAGAAATAAAAAAATAATGTTTTCAATTGGTTATTTAAGATGCAGTGAAGCTACAATACAGAATTTACAGTTTTAAACCTCTCTTTCTAGTAATTTATTCTAACTGCAGGGGACTAAAAGTTTTTTATTAGAAACTCATTAGCTTGTGTCTTTTATCGAATGTAAAATGAGTAATTGTGAAAACAATCGAATCATGAACTCTATCGTAAATCGAATCAAATCGTGAACAGGGTATCGTTACACCCCTATTATTATTATTATTATTATTATTATTAACAACACCTCACTGCTGGAACAAAATCTGTTGCACAAGATAAAATAAAAACAGAAAAGTAAGACCACAGCATGACTCAGGATCAGAACGTTTTGACTTTCCAGTAACAAATGTTCACCATAAATTCAAACCATAAAATTATTTTAATAACTGCAATAATACGATTGCATGACAATTACTGAAATGCTGATTCTGTTTGCTCAATACTGAAACATCACCTGATCATTCATATTAAAAAACAGCCTAAAATACATCATGCTCATGACTTAATAACCTGGAGTCAATCACAGCTAATGTCAGCCAACTCAGTTAAATAAAATGTAAACATTTAATTAGTAATGAATTCAGAACGATCTCAAGAACACTCCTTAAGTAATTCTGGTGATGATGAAGGACCAATGCCTGGGTTTGGACTGTCTGTGTTGAAGGATTTATGCTGTCAAGTACAAAAGAGGCTGGTGTTGATGTTACTGTTGTTTAGTAATGATGGTGTTGAGCGTTGGAGAGGTGGGGAGGGTGTGGATGGACTGATGGTGGTGTTTGGAGAGTTTGGTGCTGGATTATTGGTGGTGTTGAGCAGTGGAGAGTTTTGGTGTTGGGTTGGTGTTGATGGATTGATGGTGATGTGTAATGGAGAGGTTGGTGTTGCATTATTGGTGGTGTTTGGAGAAGATGCTTTTAGGTTACTCCCAGTGTTTGGAGAAGCTGATGTCGGTTTAATTAATGGTGGTGTTTGGAGCACTTTGTTGTGAAGGATTTAGTAATGAAGCGTTTGGGTGTTGAGTTTGGGTTGATGGGGTAACAGTGGTGCTTGGAGAGGTTGGTGTAGGATTATTGGTGGTGTTGAGTAATGGAAAGGTTTTTGTTGATGGATTACTGGCAATGTTTAAAGAGGTTAATGATGGCTTACTGATGGTGGTTGGTGTGGTCGGTGTTGATGGCTTACTGGTGGTGTTTAGTAATGGAGAAGTTTCTGTTAATGGATTGATGGTGATGTTTGGAGTGGTTGGTGTTGGATTACTGGCAGCGATGAGTAATGGAGAGTTAGGGTGTTGAGTTTGGGTTGATGGGGTAATGATGGTGTTGATCGATGGAGCGGCTGGTGTTGGATTACTGGTGGTTTTTGGAGAATGTGGTGTTGGAATATTGTTGGTGTTTAGTAATGGAGAAGCTGATGATCTATCACTGGTGGTGTTGATTAATGGCGATATGTCCTGCCGCTGTACAGGAATTTGCGTTTCTTTCTCATCTTCACTCTGAGAAAAATGTGAAATGAGGCCGTCGTGTGACAGCAGGGGAGAGAGAGGGGAATCTGGAGCGTCAACAAAATCTGAGACCGGAGAGCAAACCCTCTGATCTTCACGAGCAAACAGCTCTGAAAGGAAAAATGGGTTTTCCAGCACCTGCAGAGACACACCATAGCTCGTTACCGTCTAAACGAGGACGAAGGTGAGAGACGAGGACAGACGGAGACCTGCAGCAAAAGCTCGGAAGAGAGGAACCACGAAAAAAACAACAACAAAAAACAGCAGACCGATGAAAAACCTGAGAGAATCCAAAGAGAGGAAAAGGACGAAGCACCAACACAAAGCAGAAACCTCCACCAGAGCAGAAAAGCCACACCCTTTAGAGTGACTGACAGTTGGGAGTCAAGCCTCACAAAGACAAGAAATCATACAGAAACCACACCTCCTTAATACCGTCTCACACACAGGCCACAGGCAATGGGCTTGAATTTCCTCCATTTGTACACAATCTGTTTGACTGTGGATGGGTGGAATCCAAACTCTTTAGAGATGGTTTTGTAACCTTTTCCAGCCTGATGAGCATCAACAACTGTTTCTCTGAGCTCCTCAGAAATCTCCTTTGTTCGTGCCATGAGACACTTCTACAAACATGTGTACTGAAGAGCAGACTTTGATAGATCCCTGTTCTTTAAATAAAACAGGGTGCCCACTCACACCTGATTGTCATCCCATTGATTGAAAACACCTGACTCTGGATTATTACACACTTTCAGAAACAAACACACACCTCAACGCTTGCGGATCAATCACTGGTAGAAGATGTGAACATCTTCTATGCATGTTTTGAGTTCAGTATGCAAGCGTTAATACCATTAGCATCGCTAGCAATGCAATTAGCACTAGCGCTGTGGAACGTGCGACTTTACCAGTGAGGTCTGTCCACTCTTCATCTCAGAGCATGACGTGAGGAAGGCTCTGACACGAGTAAACAGCAGGAAGGCAGCCGGCCCTGATGCCATTCCTGGGGGGTGTTAAAATCATGTGCTCCATGACTTCATGACTTTAGTTTCGCTATTAGATTTATCATCTACGCCACCCAAGGAGGTTGGGTCCCTTTTTGAGTCTTGGTCCTCCCAAGGTTTCTTCCTATAACACTCAGGGAGTTTTTCCTTGCCACTGTCGCCCTAGGCTTGCTCAATTGTAAAGTTGCTTTGAGACAATGCTCCATTGTAAAAAGCGCTATATAAATAGATCTGACTTGGCTTGACTCTAATTTCACCTTTAAATTAACTGCTAATCCTAGAGAGTCACATACTTTTGCCACTCACTAATATGTAATATTGGATCATTTTCCTCAATAAATAAATGACCAAGTATAATATTTTTGTCTCATTTGTTTAACTGGGTTCTCTTTATCTACCTTTAGGACTAGTGTGAAAATCTGATGATGTTTTAGGTCATATTTATGCAGAAATATAGAAAATTCTAAAGGGTTCACAAACTGTACTTGGACTGACTCATACACAGGCTTCATCCATACCCTAGGACTAAGGCCCTGTCCACACGAACACGGGTATTTTTAAAAACGTAGCTTTTTCTATGCGTTTTGACTGTTTGTCCACACGAAAACGGTGTTTTAGGTCACTGAAAACGGACTTTTTGCAAAAAACAAAAAGATTTTCAAAAAAAAGATTTTCGGAAACTCCGTTTTCAGCATTGTCATGTGGACTGGGGAAACAGAGTTTCTTGCTTGTAACGTCACTTTGTGCGCGTTATCTCCTTTGTTTACATGAGGCGATTTTGTGCAATAGTGAACGTAGCCAAAATAGTGCCAGCTGTAACACTGCTGACCGAACTTGTTACAAATATACAAATATATTTACAATTATTACTTTTCATTACACTGAAGAACAGAGGTGTCAGAATGCGCTACGGAGGTCCCTACTAGATCCTAGTGATGTGTCGGTCGCAACCGATCCAGCTCTAAGAGCCGGCTCTTTGAGACGAACGACAGGAGCCGGTACCTGATTGTGAGCAGGTTTATATATTATTTCATTTATTGTACATTCCGACACATTATATATATATATATATATATATATATATATATATATATATATATATATATATATATATATATATATCATCTATATATATATATATACGTATAAATACCTAATATATATAATCCCCTCAGAGAGAATCTTTTCTAAAACAGGTCAGATCATAACAGAAAGGAGGAGCAGGATCAACCCCTCAAAAAATGAGATCCTTGGTTTTTTTTTATGCCAATCTTTCATTAAAAACTGTAAACTGGATGTTGCTTTTTCTTTTTTTGCACATTATTTATATTTTGTTGAGTGATGTTTAGTTGATGATGTTCTTGTTTCCCTGTATATAGTTGCAAATTTACAAATAATACCACATAGTCAGAGGGGGGGGACCTGAGACCAGATTGGACCTGTAATTGAGATGGGTCTTCGTTTTTGTATTTTATTTTACTGTGTTCCATTGAGCATATAAATAAAAAACTATATTAATAATAAACAAACATTGAATATTATGTGTTTTTACATTAGTAATTCATTTTACACATAATTTGGTAAAAAAAATTAAGCTACAAAAAAATCGAAAAGAGCCACTTGGGAGCTGAAAGAGCCGGCTCTTTTTAGTGAGCCGAGCCAAAAGAACCGGCTCTTTGAAAAGACCCGAAATTCCCATCACATTCCCGTCGCCGGTTTTGGACGAGACCCGGGTCGGACCTCTCGTTGGTGGGACACAGCTTTCAAACGAAGTGGGTTGTTGAAGAAGAATGGCGAGACAATGTTCGTCTGCATAGGACATCGCTGTTGTCGCTGAGTGAGCTGCTTCGCCGGCATATAGGACTGCTGGTTTGGCATTGCTCTTGACAGCGACTGTGTGCGTTTTTGCGTGTTCATGTGGACGAAGTTTTTTGTTTAAACAGTGCTTGTGTGGATGCGATGTTTTTATAAACGAATTTGAAAACCCCCGTTTTAGAAAATACCCGTGTACGTGTGGACATAGCCTAAACTAACATAAAAAACTCTGATGCAGCCATGTCACAAATATTGAGACACTTGATATGGCACAAACATACACAAAAGCCCCACCACCAAGCCCAAGCTCCACTCCAGTTGTGCAGAAATGTCCTCAAAAACCAGTCGCCACATACAGAAAGTCACAAAATGGCATGACATACGATCTCATGCAAAAGTCTTGGCACTCCTGGTCATTATCATACGACAGAATGAAAGAAAGAAGCGAGAGTGTAGTGAGTGTGAGTGGATTGGTTTTTGTGTTCACCCGACACCAGAGGAGAGTGCTGCAACAGGAGCATGACAGGAACACACACACACACACACACCCACACCCACACACCCACACCCACACACAAACCTTGTTGAGCCCCTCCATCACCACGTGCGGCATGTGTTCGTTCAGCATGGCCGGCGAGATGATGACTTCATTGAAGGCCTTGTTGTCGCCCCACAGGGCAGAGTAGGTCGGGTCCTCCTGACCACAGCTGCAGAGGAACAGACAGAGTGTGTGTGTGTGTGTGTGTGCGTGTGTGTGTGTGTGTGTGTGTGTGTGTGTGTGTGTGTATGTGTGAGATTAAGTGAGAGTGTGTGTGTGCGAGACAAAAGAAAAAGGTACAAAGAACAGAAAAAAATAAAAGACCAATACAAACAATCGCAATCCTTTTGGAAAAGCCAGAGCCTAACCAGCAGTATAGGACACGTGGAGAACATGCAAACTCCACACAGGCAGCAGTGCAGAAGTGTGGGGCAACAGCACAACCCACTGCCACCCAAGTATAAAAATAATCAAATACTGATTATAATGCCCACATTTTCTGATCTGACTTTCAGTGCAAGGTGAGCTTTATCAATAATATTTCATTTTCACAAACTAAAAATAATATATAAAATCTAAAAGGTCTTTTCACCGAGTCTGATTTTTATGGACAAAAAAAATACACAGGTATATTAACGCCAATACAAAAATCAGGCTGACCAATCAGAGCTCGGTCGCCGGGCAGAACAGCTCATCAAGAGCTTATAGGACGAGCAACAGGCTGCCTCTAAAAACATGGATATTAAAGAAAGGATCTGTTGGAATAGTACTGTAAGGCTGGAGAATGATGGAGATAAAGCTCACAGGGACTGGATGGAAGCGTTTGGTTATTTATCTAAGGTAAAAAACACAAACTATAAAAAGCTTCCTGCACTCATCTTCACTCGGGTCTTTGTTTTTTTAAGCTGTGAAAAAGACACGGCGAAATCTCAGACACATTAAGAGGAGGGAATAAAGAAAGCAAAAGCAGGGAGTTCTCAGGGGGTTTAGACAAAAATAAGAGCGCACTCGGTGGGAAGGTAACACTACGTTCAAAACCATAGCGCACTCGGTGTGACTAATGATCGGATCTTAATCGTGTAAGCATGTTTTCGGTGAGCATGAATCCCTGTGCTCCTCATTACCAGCTCTCGGGGGGGTGGTTGTGCACCACGTGGATGATGCGGCCGGGCAGGTAGAGGGGCGTGGAGGCAGAAAGGGCGATGCTGAGGTCGCTCGGGTGGAGACACAGCCGGGAGGTGGAGGGGGTCAGCCCCTGAGATGGGGGGTCGTCCTCCTGAGGCAGTTCCGTCTTCGGGATACACTTAGTACCTCCGATAATGATCCTCCACTAAAAGAGAGAGAGAGAGATAAAATAAAAACTACAAACACTCTCATAGCCAAAATGTTTTAGATTTAAATGTGTTTACATTTCACTTGTTTATTTTTTGCAGGCAATATGATGGTGTGTGTGTGTGTGTGTGTGTGTGTAAGATCACCTTTGGCTTGTCGCTCTTCTGTAAAACCTCCAGTAGGTGGCGACGAAATCCCTCAAGCTGAGAGAGCCCGATCCTGAGAGTACAAAAAACAAAGCACTGCAATTATCAGAACTGACTGACTGACTCTCTCTCTCGCACACTCACGCACACTCACGCACACTCACTCACTATATTTCTTATACACTAGTGTTGGAATCAAGACCAAAGACCAGATTAAGATTTCATACAAGAATAAAAAGAATAAAATTCGTTTGTAATTCACTTTACATTCATTATCATTCATTATACATGATACATATTAATAAATAATATTATATTTCATCCTATATTCTGTAAACTAACATTAAATAATATATAGCCGATTAATTATTATTATTATTATATTCTAGTCTTAGACAAAAAGACTAGAAGTAAATGATGGTGATTATTCGGTTTCCCGTCTTCTCGTTTTCTAATTTATAATAATAATAATAATAATAATAATAATAATAATAATAATAACAACATTTCAATCTGCCCTCAAACTAAACAATCCTAAACTATATGACCTAGGTGAAAATGCTTCTTACACTTACAATCTTAACATCAGACTAATCCAAATAAATCAAGTTCATGGATTGGATGCTGAATGAAAAGAAACTAGTTTTGCCCTGTTAGCCAATCAGAGTGCAGATTTTATTTAGGCATGTAGAGAAAGGACTGATTTCTTATTAATAACGATAAAAAACAAGTTCAGGTTAAAATTAACATTACTCAGACTGACGCATTGGAGTTGGGATGTCTCGACAAAAATGCCCTAGTCCACCTTACCCCGAGAGCAAGACAAGACTGAGTCCAAATGAGGTCGAGAGTGAGACCAGACTCGAATACTACAACACTGCTACACGTACTACTTGTTCCTCCTGCTCAGGTTCATAGATTTACATTTTATTAACCAAGAATCGATTCTCTAATTCCAGGATTTGAGAGGTGAGTCGACTCTTTTTAATCGATTCCTCACATAAAAGGATTCGTTTCAGGCTGAATTTCTCAAATTAAGGATGTCAATAAGACTCTTAAGCACTAGAAAGTCATTAATGAGTCAGCATTTGTATCCAACACTATCAAGATGAAGAGCTTCTGAGACCTGGAGCATCAACGCTTTCATTTTATAGTTCCCAAAACCCTATCAAAATGTTTTTAACCACACTGTGACTTGGCTGAGCATCAAATTAGGAGCCAGGGGCACTTAGGGGAAATGAGCAGTTAAGGAAGTGGTTTGAGCTCTGTGAAATTCGTGTGTCTATCTTTTGTGTACCGAGGGGGGGGGAGAGAGAGAGAGAGAGAGAGAGGGAGAGAGAGAGAGAGAGAGAGAGAGAGAGAGAGAGAGAGAGAACGAAGAAATGGAGTCCGGAATATAGTTACGTTTATTTTTAATTCATGTCCTCTCGTGTCGTGGTGCTTTTACCGAGTAAGGACTTTGTGTTTAACCATGCTATGCAGAAAATATCCACAAAGCTGGCTGTTTTGCATGCACACAGTCAAAGCGAGCAGTTCCCCAGTTACATGCAAATATTTGTCAGACTCTGCACTGAAAGGTTCCAACACCCGAGTCATCCGTTTTAAACTTGGATACACCCACCTGGGGACGAGGTCCTTCCCCAAAACCACCGAGGTGACGAATTCTTTGGAGTACTCCATGGCATCCTCGCTGTGAATTAGAAATACAGCAGACCTTTGTACAGTCCTATCGCAGGTTTTGAACAGATTAAATGTCATTAGTGTACAAAGTCTAAGTGAGGGCTGACCTGAGGAGGCCTCCGGGCGGGGAATAGGCGTAGCAGTGCAGCGTGGGATACTGCGGGCGGAGCAGGAAGGACAGGATGGCGGCGGTTCCTGCACCCAGAGAGTGACCCACGATCACCAGGCCATAATGCATGGTCCCTTTACTCTGAGGAAAAACACAAGGAAGCACACATTCAGAGCAGGATATGCATTTTTTACTTATTTGTTTTAATTCTGTTCTTCTGTCCTTTTTTAAGAAAATCAACAATTGGCCTTGTGAGGAGCAAGTAAGGACTAACGTGACTAAATGTAGATTAGAAAATTCGACGAATTTAAGAATATGTTTAAGAATCTCCCGCTGAAGTTTCCTCACTCACAGAGATGAAGCGATACGACTCGACGTCTGAGAAGCAGCAGCAAATCCTTTCCTGCCTGCAGGCAGCGTTTTTAAATTCTCCCGAGACTCGACTGAAACGTTTTTATCTTTAGAACCTCTTAAAACAACACACACACAGTGTTTGGAGTTTGCATAGAGCTGAACAATGTAAATAATGTAATAAAAAGAATATAAAGGAGTAACAATCACTCCACATGAGCCCAAAACCTTAAGCAGTACCTATTTTAAGCTCAACTATTTTGTGTTCAAAGGGTTTAAGGTGATAGAATAACAGTTTAATTTGAGTCAGGATCTTTACTTTTTATTAAAGTTTTAACATAGTTTTTAAACTGTGAAACTTGAAACGTGTCAGATGTTACAACATCGTTAGCAGAAACAGAAACATAACACTGAGAATGTTAACCGATTAATAACTAAGACACCGAAAACTTAAAAATAAGGGCACAAGGTAGAACACCGAAGGTCCCCAAATGGGGTCCAAGTGTGAGGCTTTGTCTGCTCTGAGGTGCTCTGAGTTTGTCAACAATACAATCTGTATGCGTTAAATAAAATTAACTGAACTGAATTGGTTCCATAAGCCAGTCTTATCACTGAGGGAGTATCTGAAGTAACACCCATAGACTGATACTATATATATATATATATATATATATATATATATATATATATATATATATATATATATACATACACACACACACACATACATACACACACACACACACACATACGTGTGTATATATATATATATATATAAATATAAATAAATAAAACACACACACACACACATAATAATATAATATAATACAATATAATAAGGTATAATATACATAATATGTCTAGTTCTTTTTCTTCTTTTGGGTTTTATGGTGATTTTATTTCATATTGGTGCATTATCATTACCACTGACTGGACTATGTTCATCATTTTTGGAAGATCGCACAACTGAGCGTTTTATTTTGGGTGCCCATGTTCAAAATCTAAATTTTTGTTCGAATTTGGGGCCAAAAAGAATTTCAATGGACTGTTCCACTGTAACCACTCACTGGAAAAAATACTTTAAAAAATGACTGAAAACAAAATGGAATGACAAAATGGAAAACAAGCTACAAGTTATGTTAGTTTTTGCCAATAAAGATCTGCAATGAATCACTTCATTCTTTTGGTCCGTGTGTGTGCAGGAAGCTTTTCTTCATCAGAGGGGGTCCAAGGAAGAAGAATTGAATAAGTAGATGTCGAGGCTGTAGTTAGGAAATCAGCAATCCATTTTTTTTTTTTTTTATATAAAACACAGTGAACCAAATGTAAACGTACCAGATCTCTGCCGAAAGCTTGAGAGAGGATCATCTCCTGCTCCAGCTTCTTCTTGATGTATTCTGCCGAGTAAACCATTCCCTACAGGAACACACACTGTTATGTTCCATAGCTGTAAAGGGTCAAAATTAAATGGACGGACATTGATCTAAATGCTGCTCTAGCAAGAACGGACATGCAGATTCGTTATTTGTTATATTTTATGGCACTTCGTAAGACCGACGAGCCGCTGTGGAGCAGCAGTGCCCTCTGACACAGCCAACTGTATCTGTGCAGGGCCTGGCCATGCCAGAGGGTGCGCCCCTAAACGGCCCAGTGTTTACAAACTGGTGCATTTGTCCTAAAATCTTGATTATACTTGGATAATCTTACATAATTTTGCATTTATAGCCTTTGTCCTTGTCTTGCTCTTCATTGTGTGTGTGTGTGTGTGTGTGTGTGTGTGGATATGATTAACTGCTCTGTTGTTCCTACACGTCAACACCTCTCACCAAGACAAAATACTTGCACACACAAAAGTTATTGGTGAAATAAAATGTTTCTGATTCATAGATTTTATAGGGTGTGTGCGTGCGCGTGTGTGTGTTTGTGTGTGTGTGTACCTTATGGCCGAGCCAGACGCCGTGATGTTCCTCCACTGGCAGCCGTTCTGAATCGCCTGTTAGATCGGTCAGAGCGTCCTGACGGAAAAAGAAAAGGGTTCAAACAAAGCAGTGAAAGTTATTTATGTTCGTTTAGACTGTGTGTGTGTGTGTGTGTGTGTATGTGTGTGTGTCCGTGCTCACTTTAGGTGACAGCGTCCCTCTGATACTGATGACGACTTTCTTCTTCCCATGATCGACCGCCACAAAGAACGGCGTCTCATACACCTACCACAACAAAGACGTAAGCGCAACACAATCTCTGCACAAACGATTTCTGCACTAACTTTCCCATTAAGTTCTGAGTCCGGTTAAGTGTGTGAGGTTTATGTTTTTCTCACCGCGTCATGGCAGGATGTGTAAACAATCTGGACCTGTTTAAGGTCTCGGTCCAGAAACTGGCGCCGAATTGCCAGAACGTTACAGCCGCAACAGTTGTCTTCCTCCACTGTTACCGACTGAGAGAGACGAGAGCCAGAGCCGGACGTACAGCTAGTCAGGGAAAAGAGAGAACGAGAGAAAAGAGAGAGAAAGATTTTCAGGTGCTGCACAAACAAACAAATTTATATATGCATAATATAATATATTGGTTTACAGTACAGTATTTACATTATAAGCTATTATGGAATACAATATACATACATTGTTATACTATAACCTTTATGTATGTTTGCAATTAGAAGTGCAGATTTGTCTGTATGTGTATGACAAAGGTTTCTGTTTTTAATCTAAACAACTTTTCCAAAACATGTGCATCTGAGTCACACTTATGCATGTCAGTGTGTGTGTGTCAGGCAGTTGTGTGTGTTTTGCCCTTGGAAGTGTGAGTGTCATGCTTACACCTGGTGTAGTTTGGATTCTGCTCATTAAATAAATGTACTCAATGAAATCTGGGCCCCGAATCCACAAAAGCTTTCTTAAGAAAAAAACTTGCAAAGGTTCTTAAGACAAACACTAACAAGTTCCTAAGAATTTTCTCAAATGCAGTTCTTGAAAAAAATTTAATAAGTTCTCAAATATTAATATTAAAATTAATAAAATATTAATCATTTCCTAAAGATTGTTTTCTCACGTGGGCTACGTTTGCATTTTACAGCTTACAATATAAAGCGAGACACATTTTGAATTTGTATTTTTCGTTACTTCCATTATTTCGTTTAATTCGCTCAGAGGAAAAACATCAAACAAAGCATTCAAAAAAATAATATTTAAGCAAACAAGAAAAATAGGTGATGGTGGAAGAAATAGAGAACAGGAAAAAATATCCACGAAAAACTTTTAAACTTTTGGATTGAAAGTACGGCTTTATTTGAAATAAACGAGTGCGATTCCATTGTAAGGTTAAGAAAACACTAAAATTTTAAAAAACGACCACTTGTTCTTAGAATTTTACTTAAGAAAATAGTTTTTAAGAAGTTATTTGAAGAAGAGCAACTTTTCTTCTTAAGAATGAAGTTAAGACAAAAGACACTTTTATGTTTTTATGGGTGCTGCGCCAAGATCCACAAAAGCTTTATTAAGAATAAACTTGCAAAGGTTCTTAAGACAAAGATTAAGTATGCTCTTAGATGCAATTCTCACAAAAAAAAAAAATTCAAATCTCAAATATTATCTTAAAAAAATCTTCAGTGTTTCTTGCGTAGGCTACGTTGCATTTTACAGCTTACGATACAAGGCGAGACACATTTTGAGTTTCTATTTAATATCGTTATTTAAGTTATTTAGTTTAATCCGCTCAGAGGAAAAACATAATTTGAAGAATAGCAATGAAGTCAAGACAAAACACACGTTTAAGAAGATTTTCCTTCTTAAAACACTTTCGTGACTCCGGTCCCTGCTTCTTACCTGCAGGAGCTGAGGAGGCGACAGACCCCACAGGTAGCGTTCCTGAGCAGGTACATGGGCCAGCCGTACGCCGCCAATGCAAACAACATGTAATAACACACCTCCTTATACATTCCCATCTCCGTCTGAAAGTGTGTGAGGTACGCAGGAAAAAGATGTAACACTCACACTTTTAATAACTGCTGTAAATGTTTTAACGCTACACACGTTCTGCTTTCTCACCGAGTTCTTCAGGTCCAGGTAGCGAGTGCTGCGTGTTACAGGCATCCCGGATAAAAACGCTAAAATATCGTTGTTTGACTGAGAAACACAAACATAGAGAGCGATGAAGATCATTCTGGAACGTTCAAGAACTGCATGCTGCATAGAAACCTCTCTTTTTCCAGCTAAAGCCCATTTGTCCGTTTTAACACATTTGTCCGTTTTAACACAATCTGAAGCTAAGGTGTGTGTAAAAATGACAGAAAACAATCAAGAACGTCAACATTTACCTCTGATATGATGGAAAATTTAGCGCAAGTGATTCAGAATAACTAGAAATACACTCTCATTACACTTAGCATCAATTCCTGACAGAGCTCGACTGATGGGAAGTGTAATAACAGTAAACTTTCAGTCACACAAAACTCAGATTTTTCCATTTACAGACTTTCCTGAGGTAAATGTTTATATTTCTTGTCTGTTTCTCCCAGTTCCACTGTCACCCTGTCTTTATGTTGTCTTACAAAACAGCTATGTGCTTGTTTTTTTATTTACCAACAATTCTGAGGTAAATGTTCATATTTCTGACGTCCCTGCTAAACACAATTTGGTGTTTACATTTAGCGTTCGATGGTAAAAGTAATTACAGTGTAATTCTACCCAAAAAGAGAATTTTATTTTTAATCTACCAACAATTCTGAGGCAAATGTTCATGTTTTATGGGCGCTACGTTTCCAAAAGAGTTTTTTTTTTACCTTGGTTTACATTTATCACTCGATGTTAAGCGTAATTACAGATACATTCTAGTCAAAAATAAGTTTTTATATTAATTTGGCAACAATTCTGAGGGTGTTGGCAAATTACAAATCTTCAAACAAATGTTCATATTCCTGAAGTGCCTGCTAGCTAATGTTAGCCTTAAAAATTTAGCAATTAAAATGAAATTCTACTCAAAAAGAGTTTTTAATTTTAATATCCAACATAACTGAGGCAAATGGTCATGTTTTACGGGAGTTACATTTGCTCATTAACTAAACTGTAAGCGCTAAATGCTAAGAGCAATTATAGTATGATTTTAATCACAGTTCTTTTTCTTACCTGATCCAAGATGGCTGATCTCTTCGCTCTCTGTCTCTGTCTAAGCAGCACCAGGCCGGCAATTATGTCACTGGGTACGATGTCCAGATCCCTGAAGAATTCGGCAAAGAGACTCGCTACCTCCGAATACGCATCCTAACAAAAACATTTTAAACAATAGTAGATCATAATTTAAACCCTGACTTTGTGCAACAAAGCGCTGAGCTAAGCCATTTCTATTCATACTTATTTTATACTTCTAAAGAAAGTAGTAAAACAAAAATAAAGAAATCATGAAAACAAGGAGAAAAATGAAAAATATGAACAATAAATGAGGAAAACAAAGAAAGAAAAAGTAGCTAAAGACAATAGAAAGAAAGAGATAGAAAAAAAGAGCCTGAACTCGATTAAGCATATATTAAAATTGAATAAATGAATTAACAGATGCAAGTGTACTGTATTTACGTGTGTATTGTGTGTTTTTGGGACGTTTTGTGTGTGTGTGTGTGTGTGTGTGTATGTGTGTGTGTGAGTGTGTTTGTGTGTGCGTGTGTGTGTGTGTGTGCGTGTGTGTGTACTTACAGATTGTGAGTCCTTAGCACGGGTGCAGCACATAAAGAACCGTAGCCTCCTGGTCCAGCTGTTGGCCTGACCTTCCTCTAACCGGTGTCTGAGAGAAGAAAGATCAAACAATGACAAAAGAAAGAAAGGGTAGAAATATGGTAAAAAGGAAAATAAAATAAAAAAAGAACAGTAAAAAGAAAAGCAAGACATGGGGAGTATCAGGGAAAAACGAAAATAAAACATAGTAAGGAACGTACAAACAGAAAAAAAGTAAAAAGAAATAATAAAGAAAGCAAAGAAAACAGAATCAGCGAAAGAAAAATAAGAAAAAGCCAGAAAATACACAAAAAGCCAACACAAGAAACTACATATTACTGTATGCAAGTACTACATACTAAGTGTGTATTGTGTGTAGTTACCTGAGCAGTGTGTGCATTTAGTGTGTATTGTGTGTAGTTACCTGAGCCTGTAGGTCTTCAGGTTGCGTTGGCGTCGGCGAGTTGCTTTTAGTTTAACGAAGGTTCGTCCCGTGGGGTCAAAAGTGCACATCATGGTGAAACACACACTGAAGATCACCAACCAGTTACAAACCACGATCCCTGTAAAACAAACACACACACACACACACACACACACACACACACACACATTTCAAACAAAAAAGATAACATACAAATAAAGCTTAAAAATAATCATGAGACAAATACTCATGACAAATTACTAGTGCTAAAAACAGAAAAAACGAGCTAAAAACTTTAAAATGAAAACAAATCATTATTTAATTATTAATACAGTAATTAAAAAATTGGTCAACTGGTGAAGTTTGTATTTCGTTGTGAGAACCAAAAGTCTCCTTAAGGAATAAAGATCTGATATTTGTTACCTTGTGGGACGTTTTGCTGGTTCTCATAAGTAAATGTGCTTTTTACCAAAAAACACAACTTACTTTGGAAAAAGATTTGCTTTAGTAGCAGTAATCACCCACTGTATTAATGTGTGCATGTGTGTGCATGTGTGTGCGTGTGCGTGTCTAACCGAGTGCCAGGTTTTTGGCAGTGACATCAGGGCATGGTTGGTAGTACTGCACCAGCCAGGCGATGCCAACCACCGCGTATACCAACTCCACCAGCAAGATCGCTGAGAGACAAATGGAGAGAAATTACACGTTATGATTAATAAAACAAAATTACAAACAAGTATAACACTGTGTGTGTGTGTGTGTGTGTGTGTGTGTGTGTGTCTGTGTTTCTCATACCGAGACGTATGTAGAGCACGTACTGCACGGCGTCTCGCGGCTCTGTGTACAGGATGCTGCCTCTCATACTCAGCCACATGATGGCGCTCTCACAGATCAGGCAGCTGATCAGGATGCCCATGTAGCCGCGCCCATGGTCCACCAGCGTGACCGAGCATGACTGATCTGAACCGTACGGCAGCCCGAACAGGACCACTGACAGAACCACCAGCCTGGGGGGGATACACATCAATAATAATTATAGTAAACAATGACAATTATTTACTAAAAACTAAAAAACACACACACACACTCTTACTGACCATATGCAGTGCAGTATGAAGAGGAAGAGAGCGGGTAGCACCAGGTCATCACTGCCTACTGACCAGCGCCGCCGAAACATCACCATGCCCGGCATCACTGCCCTGAAACACACACACACGCTAAAGTTAATGACTGCACCTATACACAAACTGCACTGGCACGCACGCACACACACACACACACACACACACACACACACACACCACTAAACTTACCACTTCATCACTTTATGTTACTCTTGGGATTAACAAATGGTACACACACACACACACACACACACACACACACACACCCACTAACACATCATGGGTGTGTCAAATCATTTCAGAAGAGATAAAAACAACCTAATAAACACACACCATCACAGAATATCTGCTTATCTTAGTGTCTGAAACCGGCAGGTCTGTGCATAGGCTGATAAATATGTTCATATCAGCGTATTTCCCCTAAAAATAGCTCTGCTTATTTACTCAATAAACATTAAAAACATCTGAAATGAAGAGTTTAGACATTTTTTATAATATGAAAAAGATGGGGGAAAACGCAAAAAGTCTGTATTTCACGTCGTTTACTCAGCAAAAAAAATACAGATCCACCCCGAATCAGGTGCCCTGCAACAAAACTTTTAGGTCGTTTCATACACAGCAAGTGTTTTTATTCGAACAGTTGATCTGTTCGAATACGGGTGTTGAAATACGGGTACAAATCAAACCACTAGAGCAGATGGAACGCACTAGAATACAGATAGATAAAATTAGAATGGTGTTTGGACAGAATAAGATTGGAGAAAATAAAATATTTAATCCCATTTACCCTGCACAGGGTTATGGCTGGTTCCCAGAACTCACAGGGCATAGGTGAGCATGTACCCTGGATGGGCCCAGATAAGACCAGTCATGCCTTGAGGCACCACAGGGACCCAAACCCCATGGCATAAACCCCAAGTAAACAGATTTGTCCGAATACGAGTAGAAAAATAAGAAAGTCGTCAGATGAAGTAAGAAAAAATGCTGTTCTTTGTTATAAAAATATAAAGTGAACAATAAATAAATCAATCAATAAATAAATCAATAACTGGCATGGTGACAGTCCTGCTACAGAACCACAGCGAGACAGAGCTGCAGGTCTGAGTTCATTAATTCGACTCAGTTTGGCGCCGTCACTGGAGAACGAGGCTCCTGTCCGGGTTGCCATGGTTACAGCTCAGTGTAAAACTGTAGCATCGAGTGTGATGAGACGAATCAATACACAAACAACACGCAATGCGATCACAACACACACGTCAGGGTGACCGATTCCTCTTGGAATAAAACCAAACGACGCAGGCAGAGGTTCTGCAGCTTTTACCTCGCCAGGCCTCCTGAAACGATTCCTCAACGACGTAACCTTTTATCACCCCATAAAGACGACACACACACAAACACACTCCACACAACGCATGCACATGCAAATATGAGTCACTAAAGATGAATGAATCCTATTCAGAGTTGTTTATTTAGTAAAACTGATCAGCAAAAAGCCTTTAGACGGGAGCTGTGTATCAACGGAGCCTCTAATTGGCTGAAAAATCTGCTAAATGTACTTCTGTCTTGTCAGTGTTTCAATCTATGAATCATTTAGTCATAAGATTCCTTCCTTACGCTCAACAGGTCCATGTTTGTGGCACTGAATCATTTGGTTTGGCCCAATATTTAGTACTCTCTCATTCAGCGTATCAGTATTTGAATCAGTGAATCATGTAGTCTTAACCTTCTGTTGTTCAGGTCAGTGTTTGAATCATTAAATCATTTAGTCATAAGATTCATTCCGCATGCTTGGCAGTTTTGTGGCACTGAATCATTTGGTTCTGTCCAAAATTTAGTACTCTTTCAGTCAGTGAATCAGTGTTTGAATCATTGAATCATTTAGTCTTAACCTTCTAATGTTTAGGGCAGAATTTGAATCAGTGAATCATTTGTTCACAAAGAAAATTTGCTCCTGTCGTGTTCAAGGTATCAGTGTTTGAATCGTTCTGCCATGACCGAGATTTACTCTTCTTATCTTCAGCGTGTCACTGTGGGAATCATTGAATCACATGATTCATGACTGAGTTTCAGCCCTTGCTCACCAAGCAGTGAAGAATCAGTTTATTGTTGACTCACTAATAACATTCAGTGTGTCACTGTTTGAACAGTATGAACTGTTTGTTATTTTCTTGTTCAATGAGTCAGCGTTTGAATAAGTGATTCATTTCGTCAAGTCCGAGATTCACTCTGTTTTATACAGCAACTCAGTGTTTGAATCAGCGAATCATGTAGTCACTGAAATGATTCACCCCTCTGTTATCATTTGGTCGTAACTGAGATTCACACCTCTCTTATATAAGGTATCAGAGTTTGTATCAGCAATAACTTTGGTCACAGCTGTGATTCGGTCCTCTTGCGTTCAGTGAATCAGTGTTTGAATCACTGAATCGTTCCCTGAAGACTCTCTGATGTCATTAATCTCCTTCAGGTTTATATGTTTATACTCAATATTTTATATTGGCACATCTAACCTAAGGCTCTGTTCCAGCCAATCAATAGTGTAAGTTTTAATAGCACCACGCTGCTCTAATATTGATCAAATGTATTGATCTCTCAGAGGAAAGAAATCGTCCATCAAGCCCTGAGAAACAGCAAGCAGGGAGTAATATCTGTCATCATGGTGCAGAGCGTTATGGATAGGGGAATGAAGACTGAAGCCCTCGTTAGCAGTTTATTTCTTAACAACAACATGGTTCTCGTGCTCAGAGGAATCTCTTCATAAATATGCAGCTGCAAAATATATATATGAAAAATTTAATTAACACTCTAAAAAACTATTAAAAAGGTTATTAAGCCATGTTTTAACAATGCACTATTTAACACATTCGAAAAGTGACCAGTCTCATAGTAGTTCTCAAAGTCTCCTATAAAAATGATTCTAAAGAAAATCCAGTTAAATTCTTCCCAGGTCCACCAGATGGCGCTGTGCTACCCACGAAAGTGTTTCTAATCGGTTTCATTCCCCCAACCCACAAGATGGCGCTCTCTTACACTCCAGACTATACAGCAAACAGCGCTTTTACACTTCTCTTCTCCACAAAGCCACCAGATGGCGCTCTATTACACACACTCTACTAAATCTATTTCATTTTGTCCCTGATCTACGACATGGCGCTCTATTACACCAAACACATGAGGCACAAAATATTGTGTAGTCTTGTTGCATTTTGTTTATTCCCCAAACCATCACATGACGAACCGTCACACACAGGCCCTTTGAACCTGTTTAATGTTTTACTTAAACCACCAGATGGCTCTCCATTAACCAGAAATAGCACTTAATCTCACTGATTTTCCCCAAAATACACCAGACCGGAGCTATCAATCTAGTGGATGTGGGAAAACTACAAGTTTCAGAGAACGTCCATAGTGGACATGTACTGTACAATAGAGCGCCATCTGGTGGATATTTGAGAAATACAATACGGATTTTATAAGGGACAAATAATGATGCTGTTTTGGGAAAACTATGTTTCATATAACGTCCATAACAAAGCGTCATCTAGTGGATTTGTACAGAATATAATACCAATTTCATAAGGCACATACTGGGTGAATCCCATTTCAGGGGCTGCGTCCTTCAAAGGCTGCATTTGAAGACCGATTGCGTCATAGCGGCCATTCCGAAGGCTCTTTCGTATGCGGCCGACAAATGCAGCCTTCTTTCCCCTGAAAACGAAGGATACATCCGATGTATCCTTCGCGACCTACCATATCCCGAGGTGCATTGTGCATGAGGGGAACTTGGGAATATCGGAACAGTTGGCTGAGGAATATACGTTATTTAAATGTAAGGATGTAGGTAAATGTTAAGAAGCAAAAGCACAACATTTTTTGGTTTTGTTTTAGGGAGCAAGGGACAAACGAAGACCTTTATTAAACTGCTTGAGGGAAAATGAATGCCAGCGCCTGCAGTGAAGCATCTCCTCCAATAATTGAAAAAACAAAAACAGCATATAAACTAAACTCAAAATTTCTGGCTGCATTGTTATAACGATTATTGCTGTTTAGTGATACGGTGCAGGCGTTCTGTGACGCAAACAGGAAATCCAATTCAGAGTAGACCGTCTCATTTCGGTTCGGCCTTTGCCGCGGTCTACCCAGCCTTCCAAGCACACACCTTCATAGACCGCGTAGACCGCGTCCTTCGAAGGATGCAGCCCCTGAAATGGGATTCACCCACTGTATAATGAAGCTCCATCTTGAGAATTAGGGAAAACTACAAGAGTCATAAAACATGCTTAGTGGAGTGCCATCTGGTGGACTTACGGAAAATTCGAATTTTTTAACACGTGCGATGAAGCGCCATCTGGTGAATTTGTGGAAAACTATATATCATATGATATACAATGAAGCGCCATCTAGTGGTTTTGGTGAAACTACAGGTCTTAAAATGTCCATCATGAAGTGGCATCGGGGTTGGGGGGGATTGTGGATACTGACATTTCAAATAATTACTATAATAAATCAGTAACACTTCCTTTGCGGATGCGTCAGCCCTCTTTTCACCATTCTCGTGAGCTGGTAGTCGATTTTTGCCCCACACACACACACACACACACACACACACACACACACACACACAGAGCGAGAGGTTGTGTAACGTGGTGTCACGTAATCAGAAGAGGAAGGGTTATGAAGACTTAAAGCCACAGGAAATGAATCAGTGATGATCAGGAGTGAGACCGATTGCAGAAGATCAGCAGCAGAGGGAAGTGTGCTGATCGGTTTCAATAGCAGTGGCATCGGGTAAATCTGACCTGATTTACACACCGCATGTCTGCGTGTGTGTGTGTGTGTGTGTGTGTGTGTGTGTGTGTGAGTGTGTGTTGTACAACACGATCTGGCATGCCGCCAGGATTCCTGCACGTGTCGACTGAGATCACTGCATTTACACACACTACACATGCATGCATTTACTAACACGTACACACAAGCCTGCAAATACAATGCTGCATGTACACGTGCGCACACACACACACACACACCTGCAGAGCCGGGAAGGGTTAAAGGGACGGAGTGGGCGGCAGTGGGAGTGAGAGACAGGGAGCGAAGTAAGAGGAGGAACGAGAGAGAGAGAGAGAGAGAGAGAGAGAGAGAGAGAGAGAGAGAGAGAGAGAGAGAGAGAGAGTGGGCGTGAGTGGCACCGAGTCCTCATTCTAAAAAAAGGAGCCGATGCCAGTTCGACGCCACAGTCCGATTCTGGATGTGTGAGATAAAAGCTTCGGGGAGGAGGAGCAGCTGAGCGCAGGGCGAGACGCGAGGAGGAGGAGGAGGAGGATGAAGGACGTGAGAAAGTGTGTTGATACACAAGCAAAAACAAAAATCGCTGTTCTTTATTGACTCCTTATCAGATTTTTAAAAATAAATAAATAAAGACGCTCCGGGATGAGATTATGTAACGAACAGAATGATTAAAGGAAGGAAGGAGAGGATCGCTTAGGGTTTTGAGATGCTGGAGGACGAAGGTAGGACGAGTGTGAAGAAGGAGGAAGATGGAGGAACGCAGCATGCTGACAAAGAACGCTGTAAAATAAATAGGGCATGACGGACGAGAGAGAAGGAGAGAGAGATGTGACATTCTTTTATGTTCGTTCTCTCTAAATCTCGTGTAAATACCCATATAGTAGAGATATAATCAACACCAGGGTAGTATTACCTACCCCGAAGCTGTCTATCCACCCCAATACACACCCCACTAGTGCTGTACCCGAGAGTCAAGCCCAAGATTTTTAGTATTCGAGTCAGTTTATATTTTTGTCATTCACTTTACATCCATTATCATTCATTATACATGATTTATATTAATAGATATTATATTTCATCATATATTCTGTAAAATACAACTTTAAATAATATATACCCTAAAATGAGGATTAACTGTGATTATATTATAGGCTTACTAACTAAGGTAATGTAACATGTAGAGAAAGGACTGATTTATTCTGTTTGAATGGTTTGTTCACATTCAATAACGATGCACCAGGTATAAACTAATCGTTCTTTTGATACATAACCGATAACAGAAGCTTGTTATATAATTCATTCTTACACTTTTATCGTAGTTGCACACCCTGTGTTTGGACGTTTGTATTTATGGTGCATGCAGACTCTGCGTTATGCCCCGGGCCCTGATAGTTGAGACGTCCAGAAGTTTGTAATCGATCCAGTTCGACAGCATTTCTAACAGGGAAGTTAAGCTGTTAGTAATAATGATGCCTAAGGACAAACAAAATATCTCTAGTTGTAAAGGAGCGGCTTGGATTCCACCCAAAATAAGCGCGCACACACACACACACACACATACACACACACTGCTTGAGTCTATAAATGAATCACTAAGGTGAATGACTCAGTATCAGAATCACGATTCTGCTCATAGGCTTAGTTGAGATTAATTTATAACAGAAGGCTGTGATTGAATCGTTTACATGATTCACACCTCTCCCCATGTTTGAATCAGTGTTGAATTTGTTTTATGACTGAGTGTTCAGTTCAACCAGTGAATCATTTGGTGGTCACAGATGAGTTGTTTGAATAAATGAATCACCGGCAGGACAGGGCACAGGGTGGAATTCGACACAGGATGGGACACCAGTCCAGAGATCAGTGAATAATTTGGTCATTACAGAAGTTAGCTGTTTGAATCAGTGAATCATTCAGTCACAACGGAGATTTGTGCACGTCTCATTCAATAAGTCTGTTTGAATCAGCGAATCACTCAGTTCTAAGTGAAGTTTGCTCCTCGAACATTCAGTGAATCATTTCTTTTATGACTGAGATTCATTTATCTTGTGTTCGGTAAATCAGAGTATGAATCACTGAATCATTTGTTCATCACAGAAGTTAGCTGTTTGAATCAGTGAATCATTCGGTCACAACACAGGCCAGAATGAATGCATGTTTTCGAAGTTTGTATTAAACCTTTTACTCTGTTACACTTTTTGCACTGCAATCTAAGCGAGAAGGTTCTCCCCTGAGCTGGATCTTGGCTGGCCTGAACCTACATGCAAATTTGGAAAGAATTGAACCCTTTTCCGGCTAAACCCGGCTTGCAGCTTCAAATCCCTAACCCTGGCAAAGTCGACGGTCACACCCGTGTGCTTCAAGAACGTCTTCTAAAGAGAATTTTGTGGAAAGAGCTACTTCAGAGTTGGCTTAGAGAAAACAAAGAGCATTAACTTATTAACTTATAAGTAAATTATTGCGTAAAGTTTTGTTTATCTGTAATTTAATTATCTTCTATGCCTGTTTAAGCCCCCAAAAAGCTGTGTGTTGACATTGTGTGTCTAATGAAAAAGAACGATCATACCAGACACTTACAAATTAACATTTTGAAGGTTTTACAAAAAAAAAACCCAAACCAAAAACAAAACAGATCCAGTCCTCTAAGGGTTAATTTTTTCAATGGAACATGTAAAGCCCCGTTATCGGCGCTTTATCAGTCAGACTCCTGTTGATCTGTTTGCGTCAGGTAAATATTATGATCATCGGTCACCTGATTTGAACCTCCACCCATCTCAGGTAAGATCCAGGTAAGGATCACACTCCTTCACAGACATTTAACGCCCAGTTTCCAAATAACCATCTAAACCCGGGACACGCCTTCTTAAGGACGTACGCTTAAGGTGTGTTTACTCAGCGTGAGCCAGGTAAATAATCTACATTTGGAGAAGGTGCGCTTAACTGGCTTGCGTCACTGGGAAATGTTTTTGGAAAAGATGAAACTCTTACTGTTGTAAATTTGAGCAGAAATTCATCATGTGATGGTAAAGCAGATTAGAACCGCACACTAATTACTCTAGAGTTTTAACAGTCACTAATTTCATTTGCTAATAAACACCTTTTATTAATTAACAAATGAAATTAAATATCTAGGGTTCATACCGTCTGCAATGAAATAAAAGTCAAAGGAAATGTAAGAAACACTGCATGTTTTTAATTTGCATTTTCTATACCGTCCAAACATATAACATTCCTGCCCAAAACCAAACTTCTGAAGACACTAAGCCAAAGCCAGGACTTAGTGTTTGTTTTATTTTTGGTAATAAAACAATGTTATTACTGATGTGTCACATGACTACAGATCTCGTGTCTTGACGCCTTAACAGGATGCTGAAATGATTCCACACGACGACGTTTAAAACTGTTAATCTGCACCCCAAACACTGCAAACTGAGCCGAGCAAACAAACGGCAGCACCGAAGCCATGACATTTTACCTCCTCCAGGATCTGGGACCGGATTCACGAAAGCTTTCTTAAGAAAAAACTTGCAAAGGTTCTGTAGACAAACGCTAAGAATCCTCTTAAATGTAATAAATGTAATGTAACAAGTTTCAAATGTCATCTTAATAAAACCTGCTTTGTTTTCTTTTGTAGGCTACGTTGCATTTTACAGCTTACGGTATAGGGAGGGTATTTATTGGTATTTCTGAAAAATATCAAACCAAATGTTCAAAAAATGTAGTAAATATTAGTAAATGTGTTGGAGAGGTGGGAAGTCTCAGCCCCTTTGTAGTGGCGGGATGAGCATGCACAGTAGCCAGAATAACCTTAAGAAACGTATTTTTCTGTGCCATTTGAACTTGACAACACAAGTACGTTATATCATTTTTGTCAGATTATACAAGCGATTCTAAATCTGCATTTTAAACATTAATTTCTCTTTCAGTTTCGGATATATATGTCTATGGCTGGAAATAACTGGCCAGTGGCATTACTAAGATGGCGGCGGATCGAACTGAGTTATCTTATAATGACTTTGCTGTGATTCATCGCAGACTTGACTCAGACAATTTTGGTAAATTAATAGAAACTGAACATGCTTATGTACGTTACATATGTGATTGTGCGATCACGAGGGCTGCTCAGTAAAACACATTACGTCAGCATCAGGTATGAACGTCACTGTCTATTTTCTTATAACCTCGTTCAGTCCAAACACAAAAATAGCCACGAAACAGATGTTCAGATAACAAGTTCAGAAGGTTCTCTCAATGGTTTTAACAATTTTCTCAGTTTATCAGAGACAAACTTGTGTTTAAAAAGAAAAAACATCAAAGCAACCCTTTGCTGTTTTTTGGTGGGCTGGGAATCAATATGGGGTGTTGGGCACCCCTACAATGGGGCTAGACACGCCTATAACATGTAAACTCAAAAAACAGAGTGGAATGGAACAGACAAAAGCTGTAGCCTGCAGCTGACGTCGGTTTGCACGTCTTGACATGTCCAGTTGCATTTCAGCGGGTCCCTGGTGACTCATTTATCTAAGCTTTGCACTTAAACCATGATTCAAATCCTGTAGAGCAGCAACAACACAGCTGAAACTGAGTATTTAGTCCGTTATTATCTTACCACGCTCAGGGATCATCTGACTGGACATTAGCACAAATGCACAAATGCGAGAGCTGCACGCATTCAATATCTGAACCGCAACCCAGCCTTTAATGTGTCTGAGGCATAAGAGAGCTTTTCTTTCCCAGCTTCCTGTCCGTGTGTGTCCGTGAGTGTGTGTCCGTGTGTGTCCGTGTGTGTGTGTGTGTGTGTGTGTGTGTGTGTGGTGTTTGAGATCCCTACACTTAAGGCACAGACGTCATTCCAAAAGCGTATTGATTGCAAATGAATCTGCAAACGAGAACGGAGGACGTGCAGCCAAGCCGTGCTTACTGAGGACATTAGTATGCACTCCGTCGCCCCTCTGTCTCACGCACTGCCCGAGAACCAACCTGGCACCGCTGAGCGCTTATCCACAGCCCGGTCCGCGCATGCCGCTCGTCATTATCCGCGCTAATCCATGCCTAAGATGACAACAAGTCCCTCACCTGTTTTATGACGGCGTCTTCCCGAGACCGTCTTGTTCTCTTCTGTCCGCTCTCCCATCCTCCGCAGGTCCTCACCGCTGTACTGCAAACCAGTTTCTGTCCACGACGTCCCGAGCCTCACGTGTCCTCCTAAAAACGACCAAGATCATCCATTAGCTCAGAATCCAGTCCGCGTCCGGCCCTTTCTGCATCTGCCTGGCATTACTGAAAACAAAGTCATAACCTAGTCCCTAAATCAGTCCCCGTCCCTCGTACCCTCCTACACTGAGACCAGGAAATCGAATCAAGCAGCCAGCAGTCCATCTGCCAATTTTCCCAGCAGTGTCCTTTAAAAGCCTCACGCCAATAAATCACAACGGGAACGAGCAGTTCCTTCTCCAGTGACATCCAAATCGTCGCCGATTATTAAAATCCAGATATCAAAGAATTCAAACCAAACCTGCTCTGACTCCATATTTCGCAGTGTTCCACTTTAAAACACCCAAACATAAGGTCCAGTCCAGTTCACGTCCCTAAAACAGGTTCACACCTGGAGATTAGACCTAATTCAGGCCCCTATAAAGATTTACATCAAGACATGACCTCAAAGTAAGTATGAAAATGAAAACAAGACCCAATCTGGCTGCTATCTCCAAAATGTACCAAGAAATCAGACAATGTTCAGTCTGACCACCTTAAAAACCCGTTACATTAGGCAACCAATCCGTGTCTTCAAAGCCCTGTAGATCAGATCATATCCGACCTACTAAGCCCAATCAACCCTCCGATTCTGTGTTCTTGATCTACCGCGATATAAGAACCGTTCCACAGACCAAATCCAGTCACCAACCTCCCGCAAAACAGCTTCATGCCAACCAAGCACCCCAAATCTAGTCCTGACACCTGTTCTTACCTGTCCTTTCAAGCCCCGATCACCTGCCCTTGTGTCTCCCAGGTCCAAGTTCAGTCCACTATCTATGCCATCCTCTAAATTCCAGTCTCTGTGCACAGTGCCAACTTAAACAAAGGTCTACACCAAGACATAACATCAAAGTAAGTCTAAAAACAAAACAAGACCCAATCTGAGTGCTGCCTACAAAATGTACCAAGAAATCAGACCCTGTTCACCCCCTTAAAAAAGTGTTATGTTATACAACCAATCTCTGTCTATAAGGCCCTGTATGTCAGATCAAATGCGATCTAATAACCCCAATCATCCGTCCAATTCTGTGCCCTAGATCTACGAAGAAATCAGAACCGTTCCACTTCATGACCCACAAAACAGCTGCATGCCAATCAAGCACCCCAACTCTGGTCCCGACGTCTGTTGTTACCTGTCCGTTCAAGGCCCGATCGCCTGTCACTGTGTCTCCAAAGTCCAAATTCAGTCTAATATCTATGCCATGCCCTAAAATCCAGTCTCTGTGCCCAGTGCAACCTTAGAAAAAGTTTTATGTGAAGATACAATATCAAATTAAGTCTACAAATAAAAACAAAACCCAGTCTGGCTCCTGCGTCCAAGATGTATCAAGAAATCAGACCCTGTTCACTACAACCCCCCAAAAAACCTGACAATCAGACTAAATTCAGTCGTCCACACCCAGCACCCCCTTAAAGATCATCAAATAAACAAACAGAGCCCAAACCCTATTCCCTGTCCCTCCTATCACCCGTCGATTTACGTTACATAATCACTCCCTGTCTACTAGGTCATTAAAAACCTATAGATCAGACCAAATCCGATCTACCACCCCCAATGTCCCAATATATAAACCCCAACTGAAGTGCCTAAAATAAAAACAAACCCATGAAATCAGAACTGTTCCACCAAATTCTTTCACCTATGTCCCACATAACAGCTTCACGGCAATAAAGCACCCAAAATCTAGTCCAGACACCCATCCATTTAAACCCCGATCACCCGTCCCTGTGTCTACCAGATCCAAATTCAGTCCGCTACCTACACTGTCTCCTAAAACCCAGTACCTGTGCCGAGTGTCCCCTCAGAAAAAGGTCTGTGCCAATAGATAAGATCCTAAATTCAGTCCCTGTGCCTAAAAATAAAAATCCATGTCTGCGACATCCACCTGTCTTCTTGTTTTAACAGCAAATCAGACCCTGTCCACAACCGTCCCCAGTGGCCCCTCAGGAACAGGGTGATGCCTAAATAGCAGACTAAACTCCGTCCTGGTAGACCGGTCCAAATCCTAACCACGATCCACACTGTTCCCTAAAGACAGGTCAACACCTGTAGACCAGACCCAACTGAGTCTCCAATCCAGAGTGTCTTCTTAGAACATATAACAAACCCCAAATCATGTTTCTGCACCTAGAAATAAAAACAGGACCCAATCTTTGTTGCTGATCTACGAATAATCAGACGCTTCCCCCCCCAGAAACAGGTTGACACCTGAAGATCAGACTCAATCCTGTCTTTAGTAAATAAATCACATCCTATAAATCCAGCAACCCTGCTGCTCGAATCCAGATAAAACGAGACCAAAATCTGTCCCGGCTGTGTCCAATATCCTGACTGAAGTCATCAGACCCGGTCCAATATCCCCAGCCCTGTAAATCAGACTGAATCCAATACCTAAGCGCGCTGTCCTCTATCCAGTGTCCCCTTAAAAACATCCGAGGATCCCTAATGAGCAGGTTGTCCCCCGGTTTCAGAGAGCGCAGCAGGTCCTGGTCTGTCCCCTCGAGCTCATATTTGTTCCATCTGCGTCCATTTCACGCGCACGTCTCTGATTATTGATGCGTTCACGCCTCGTTCATGTCCGTTTTGTCCACGCGCGCGCTGACAGGCACCCCATATCCGAACCGTGCGCAGCTGCAGCAGGGTGTGACTCCTCTTTTCTGCGCGCCTCGAGCACCGACCGGGTCCGATCTCTGTAAAAAGAAATGAGTGATGTATTCCTCCTGTCCTGCGATCTCTCTCTCCGCCAGCACGGGCGTTGTTACGATTCTCGTCGTGATCGCCGAGGGCGCGCCTAACGCACTTTGCGTATCCGAGCTACGCGTGAAAATGCGCAAACCACTCCGTTAAAACGCGCCCTTTAAACCGTACAACCCCGGATTCAAATACAGCTCCCAACCGTACACCAACCTCACCTGCTCACCGGCATGCAAAACAGTGTGCACGGGTTAAACATGCCCTGTACTACGGCTTCCAGACTTACAGCTAAACAAGGGTTGCCAGGTGAAACTAAAATACATAACTGGGTCCACTCTCAACATCACCAAAAAACTATTCCACAAGTCAGTCGCAATTATTTCAATAATGCTTTGATCTTTGATCCATAAAGTCCTGAGCACTGCAGGCCTGGGTAATGGGGTTATTACCGACCCACCAGCAGGAACCACCGGACCTCAAACCCAGGTCAACGTGGTGGATGGTTGGCGAGTTGCAGTTGCAATTAATAATCGACAAGTTGCTGTTTTAGACCTAGGCAGTGTTGGTGTGGCACAGCTCCAAGAACTCAGGACTGATTCCAAAACCCCAGTTGGGTAAAGATGAGGACTGGAACTGGTACCAGAAGTACAGCTCAGACAGAAAACAGAATATGTAGATGGGGATGTCAAGAACACTAAGCCTCTAAAGTCTTATAAAGTATCAAAATAAATTAACATATGAACTGGAGTATCAGTGGTGTCTTTCAACCAGGTTGGCGTAATTCAGACAAATAGTTTGCTGTGTCCAAGATAAAATAATTTTAAAAGAATATGCAAGGGCACAATTTTTGGCAAGAATTCTCATATGCTATACATAAAGGGTTTAAACGGTAGTACCTAAAAGCCTCAGAAATAAAGATAAACCATAAGAAACTGTTTTCAAGCAGCCAGAACGCTGTTTGTCACAACTATACCCAACGATTCTACCCTACGGGGATTTTCAAGTACCAACCCGGCAACCCGCAGTCTCCGTATGAATGCCCTCCATTCTCTTTTGCGCTATTTGCGCAAAAGTCCCTGCGTCACCGCCCTTCGTGAATAGTAAGGAGTGTCCAAAAAATCTCGGGCGTGTTTTATCCAGTCCATACCGCTTTCCCATTGGACAAACAGGGACTTAAACTGGGCGTGAATGTCACTCCCTCGCTTCCTACGTAGAGCACTATGTAGGGAGAGTAGGCTGATTTGGGATTGAGCCTGGAGCTTTTGCGTCATGTCCCGACGTTAAAGGAACTTTAATTAGCAGGGTGTGTAGCCACAGCCAGGCTGTTAAATACACAAAAAAGCGCCAACACGCAAATAAGATGAATAAGTATAATACAGTAGAGTTAAAAATCAGATAATAATGCGTATTTTAGGAATTCGTCCTTGCCGTTATATCAAATTCATCTGTATTAATTTATACCGATTGATTAATTGAATACAAATCAATAATTAATCATTAATAATCTGTCACATTGTGTGTAGCTGCATGATATTCACAGAAACAACACTGTACACCAAATAAACCAGCCATCCTGTTTTACCCGCACTCATTGTGGTCAGGGTCGGGCCAGGGGTGCAGGGGGGTCCAGAATTCATTGGGCACCATCAGAGGTTTACCCAGGACAGGGAACACCACCTGGAAGCTCTGAGATTCAAACACAGGTCCTTATGGAATCTCGTTTCCAAAAGAGCAGCTGGCTCTACCAAAATTCTTAAATAATTAAGTGAATATTTAGGCGGGGCAGCATGGTGGCATTGTGGTTGGCTCTGTCGCCTCACAGCTGCAGACATTGGGGTTTGAGTCCTGGATGTTCTGCATGGGTTTCCTCCAGACATTCATTAGGGCAGTTGGTGTCTCTAAAGTGTCCCAGTGTGCCCTGTGATGAACTGGCGCCCTGTTCAGGCTAGGTGCCCTGTGCTGCCAGTTAGCTACCCTGGACTGGATTAAATGGGTATGATAATGAATCAATTAATAATATCTAAAAATATCTATAAATATCTATAAAGGTGCTCGGTAGCAGAGTTGTTACAAACCACGATCGCAAGGACCCGGGTTCAAGCCCAGTGGTACCTTCCGGGCGGGTTGGACATCACACAAGATTGGCAATATCTGAGAGAAGGGAGGCTGTTGGCAGCTGCATATTTGGCGCAGGTGGATCTGTAAATAGCACCCATGCTAACTCAGACATGGAACAAACCATGCATCAAACCTTCCACCCCTCTGTTTTGAGCCAGAGTGGTATGGTCCGCCTCTGCCCTCTGATTCCTGCCGCATCCTCCATCACTGCTTCATCCTGATTCTCCTTGAGGACAATTCAAGGCCTTCGTGCACTAATATCTCCATCTCATTCCTCCGTCTCTGCTCAGGCATCAGGACAGAGGTCAAGAGGAGCAGAGGAAGAACAGAAGGAGAGAAGGTGAGTCCAGCTCTTTTATATGTGATGCTCCTCTGATGGAGGTCCATGGCCTACAAACTGCATCAGTTATGCCTTTGTCAATTTTCGTCCTCCATAATCGATGTCCAGCTTCCTCTCAGGCTTAATCTGTTTATGTGTATTTCTTTATTTCGGGCGATCCTCTGTGCTGTCGTGCCCTCTGTGCTGGATATGAGTCATACAGAGGGAGACAGAGGGAGGGACGAGGGAGAAGATTATATGCTGTATAGCTGGAATTGGTCAGGATGGCACAATTTCTGTTTATATATATATATATATATATATATATATATATATATATATATATATATATTCATGCATGTGTGTGTGTGTGTGTGGGCTGACAGGCTTTTTTGTAATTGTCGTAATCTTCATGTTTCCCTAGAGACATCTCTCCCGGATGTGATCCCAGTAACTATTCACGTCCCAACGCATACACACACACCACTATACTCACATTAACCCTTAGAGGTCTGAGCTTTTTCTGCTTATCTTTGTTTATATTGTAAAAAGTTACTGTCAAAGTGTCTGGTATTGTCTTGTTCAGCACAATCTCACTCGAACCCAAAAACACACACAAGACTGGAAATTATGTTATATGATGTTATATATTGAAATGTATATGAATTTACTTTAATCACAAACACACATTTCAAAGCTTGTCGAGGCCTTGAAATGTCACATAAACATCAAACTATATACAAAATATTCATATGACAACCCGACCTGGCCCAAAGTCACCTCTAGGTCCACCCCTCGGGTCCCTGCTATGGTGGGCCGGCATTACACGGCTTCACTACCTGTATCTGACTGTCAATCTATTTTTATTTGTTTATAAGACAAAAATAAAGGATACTGCAATACAGATAGTGACTGTCCTGAGATCACATTTATATCTATTGTCTATTTATATCTATAATTTTTTAGCTTTATATATAGAGAGACAAACCAGTAGCAACTCTGAAACAGCTCTTTCAACGGCATCAACATCTTCCAAAAAAAAAAAAAAACGCAACCTGAGCATTAAAGCATCTAAGGTTTAAAGCAGGTCCTCATAAACTGCCCCAATCTAGGAAAATATTTAGTGTATTAACAAATCACATACAAACCAGTTAGAATATAGTATATAGTTAGAAACTGTACGTTCCTGCAGCAGCTGTTTAACAACAAAATGTGTCGTTTGGCCAGGGGTGCCTTTGCACTGCACCTAAAGCTATCTTCTCCACCATGTTCTCTCTCCTTCTGTCTCTAGGATCATCCAAACTCCACACAGAAGAAGGAGTCGACCCTTTCTGTTCTCATTGTCATCGTCCACATGGATTCGAAGGCTAAGAGCGGATCGAAACCGGCTCCCAAAACGGAGAAGAAAGATTTGGCGCCTTCTCCAAAGCCAGAACCTGCTGTACCTGTGAATCCTGCAAACGTGGAGGAACCGGCCGCAGATGGAACCGGTAACCAGGAGGGCGGCGAGCCGGCAGGGGGCTGCTGTGAAACCCTAGAGAACCTGAAGCCCTTCCTCATCGGAGGAGCCATCGTCGCTCTCGGAGCCATATTAGTGGGCGTGGTCTTATTAGCCAGGAAGAAGTGACGGCATGACGTTATATGGGATAATGGGATAATGGGTCATAGTCTATCAGAGGGGTGGTGTTTAAATAGGATGGGGTGGGGAGTCGGCATGCTTTTACAGTTACACCTTCATTTCGGCATGACCTTATCATTTAGCTGTAGTCCCAAGCTGTGAAGCCCCAAGCTGGGTAGAACTCCACTTTCAAAATAAAGGCCAACTTTGTACATTCCAAAACGTAATTATGTAACAATAGAATAGTTTTACCGTGCAATGTATTTTCAGTAAACTAACAAGCCTGAGTCTTCATCTTTTTGCCCAGCCCAGGGCTTCTTTGGCTTGGAAGAAGACTTTTTGTTCAACTTGTGGAATATTTTTTTTTTTTTTTTTTTGTGCCCAACCTGGGGTATTTTCTTATAATTGTAAGACTTGTTGTCCCATGTGGGCACCCTCTGTTCAACCCAAAACTTTTTAAACCCAGTCTGTGCCTTCTTATTGCCATCATGAGGCTTCTCATAATGCCAAGCTTTTCTCCCCATCTTTTTGAGCTTTTTGGACCAGACTGGGTCTTCTTGTGCCCAACCTGAGACTTTTTAAAGATTTATTTGCCCAGCTTGCGACTTTCTCTGCCCAATCTGGAGGCTTTTTCACCCAAACAGCGTCTTCTGTTGTCTATACTAGAGTTTTTCATGTCAGTTTGGGACTGTCCGTCCTGTAGTTTCTCTTTTTCATAGGATGTAACGTTTTCAGCCTAGTCAGGAATTCTCTAGACAATTAGAGTCTTTTTTGGCATAGTGTGAGACTTTTTTTTGTCCAGATCAGGACAGCTTCCCAGCCTGAGGCTTATTCACTGAGCTTGGAACTTTTTAGGGCTCTTTTTAGCTTCTGTTATCCAATGTGTAGCTTCCGCAGGACTGCAGCTAAATATATCTCACACAAATAATCACTAATAATCCAGTTCCATCGATACAAACACACAGTTTAAAACGTCATACCCTGCTGAGATAACGAGCTGCTTTGTGCTGAACATGCTAGATGGCTAGCACAACATCGCTAATGATGCTAATCGCGATTGCAACTAGCCTAGCGCCATGCAAATTTTTTTTCAGCAGTGTATTTGCTGCATTTCAGCGTATCCCTGTTTAATATAACACAAATAACATTATTTACTGATTAATAATGATGAAAATATGTTTATTTACCTTTAAGAGCTTCAAATAAAGTGGAAGATGATTATTATTTTGTTGTATCCTAGTGTAGCATCAGTGACTGAGCTGTAATGCAGGGTTTTAAATACTGTATTTAAAAACAAAGATCTTAACGGTTTTAAGGAAGGTACAGCATTAAAAAATATGACTACATGGCCAAAATTCGTAAAGAATGGAAGTGTGTGATCGTGCATGTAGAATATTAATGATTCATTTACATACAGAGAGGAAAAGGTTATTTATCTATATTTATTAGAGATGTAAGTGTGTGTGTGTGTGTGTGTGTGTGTGTGTGTGTGTGTGTGTGTGTGTGTGTGTGTGTGTGTGTGTGTGTGTGTGTGTGTGTACCTTCATGCTGTTATTTTTTTTTTTTTTACCTAAGATGTATCGACTTGAAAGCCATGTAACATTGTGAGGAATGCATTATTAATTATTGATGACCTAACTGAAGCACTCTAACGAGATGTATTCCCATTATCCCATCCATTTGCATTTTGCAAAACACTCCCACTATAACACGATGGATGGAAACATGGCGCAGGTTACTGGAACTGATCTCAGCAAACACAACGATGCTAAAACATGCACGCAAACACTTGTTTCTTTGTTTATTAAAGAACTTGAGATTTTGCGTTCCCTAAAGTGCGTATGTAATGCAATAATACAAACAGGATTATTACTTAGAACGACGGATGTGTAGCTGCAGGGTTGTCGCCTGTAAACGTAGACGTTGGGCATAGTTATGATACTGTAATTGTCGGTTACGATTAAATTCGATACGATAGCTTGTTCCATAGGTGATCATTTTCTGCTCTCTTCTGTCCAGATGCCTCCCTCTGCCCTCTCTGTAAAATAAAACAAACCTCTGTGTGGACCTTATTAAAACACTACAAACCCAACTTCTTCAATCTCTGTCTGGTCATGTTTTTTCATTATTATTTGCTTTAAGTGCTAAAATGTCATCAAGACTAATAGTGTTTGGTGCAGAGCCAACAGTGAATTTGTCAGAGACAGGGAGAACCAGTCAAGTGACTGCTGGTAGCGCTGCGATGGACTGGCATTCTGTACTGGGTATGTTTACGCCTGCACCCTATCTGAGATAGGTACCAAACCATACCACCCCTGGGCAGGACAAAAAATAAAAATATATTCAAATCATCGTGGGGTATCTATACAGAAACAGGTTATTGTGCATTATGTGTAATGAAGTTCACTACACAGACATCCCAGAAAAGCACTACAAAATGGCTGCCAGCCTAAATAGTGCACTATATAGGGAACCCACCACAAATTCAGACACACCTCAAACAGAAATGTATATTCATCATACTCTGATGATAATAACCTGAATATGGGACATGATCTGGTCAAAACTGTGGAGATTAAATAGGAATTTAACAGATACAGTCATGCCTAGAAACACAAAAATAAATCTCAAATATATATCAGAAATAATTTGCAAATATTCAGATTTATTCCATGATTCATTTTACATTATTTCAAATTATATCCAAAATTCCATGGATTTTAATTCGTAAATAAACACTACCTTTTAAAAACATTGCCACTGGACTCTTTTTCATTCACTCATTTTAACTATTCATATATGTGTGCTAAAAATAAAAAAATAGAAAATAAAATAAATGTTAATTATTTAAAATAAACATAAAAACATATAACACATTAATTAATTTTTTTTTAAATGTAATGAATTTAAATGTAAACATAATTAAATAACACTGAAATTAAAATGGTAAGGAAATATATAATAAAATACAATATCTACTTAAACCATTTCATTTAATATTAGTAACAAGTGCTAATTTAATAAATAGATTTATTTTGCAATAGTGCAACAATGGCAAACAAAACAGTACATTTACAAATTGTATCTATTTAATTTAATCTTATCTTGTATATTTCTTCTTTTATTGAATTTTATCTATTTATATTTTTTGCGTTATACATTTTGTGTTAAATCAGAATGAGCTTCTTTGTGTGGTGATAATAGTAAATTTAATTTAAAAAGCCTACTAAAACTTAATGACTATTTCTACATTTAAAAACATTTTCTGTTCATATATAATGTATATTTTTATTTAGGCTACTTATTTTACACGACGTTGTTCAAAATGTAACTATGAGCACTGTGAAAGTAATAAAATTATATGTATATATATATATATTTTTTTTTTTATGAAATTATTTTTATTAAATACAGTACGGTATAGAGACTTTCATCCGGAACTATATGCAGGTTGGAATGTTTCCTCCGGTGCGTTTTTGTACCGGACGTCACGTTTTGTCTGTTTTTCTCGGCACACGTTAGAAACGTGTTTATACTAACCTTACCGGTAAATACTAATACATTTCTGTACATGTTCTGCAAAATGATTAATAATTATAATGTATGGAGGTTAAGGAGCTCAGTAGCGGAGCTGAATGTAGATGGATAGAAGCTTTATTAACGGATTAAGTCGGTTAAGGCTGATCAATCCTGTGGGGTTTGATTATTGGTGAATGATTTGTTATGCTGTGTTGTTTTAATTTCAGGTTGTGTGGTGCAGATTCAGGATGATCATCCCGGTGCGCTGTTTCACCTGTGGGAAGATCGTAGGGAATAAATGGGAAGCTTATTTAGGACTGTTACAAGCCGAGTACACAGAGGGGTGAGGACTTTTAATTTGTTAGAATATAACAAATAAGCTAATGTAAGCTGTTTTTAATATCAGTCTTTAATGTCTTACTGTACCGAGTGACGTTTTTGGTTTAAAGAAGTTTGCATTAATGAAATTTGAATCTTTTCGTGACTTGGGTCGGTTCAGTCGCTCGTTCTGCTCAAATGTGTATTCTGATCCTACAGATAACTTTAATCAGTGTAAAGATGTTTAATAACTGTTACTAAACTCCGTCAGACCCACTGGACGTGAAGCAGAACCGTTAGATTAGAGAGTCTTAAGATAATGATTAACTGATTCACTAGAAAAGAAGAGCAAACCTGAGTTATAACTAAACGACTCAATGATTCAAGCACTCGACTCGCAGAATGAGAGATTTCATGCAGGCTCATCTCATTCATTAAAAGACCTACGTTCCGATGTAGAATCAGTGTTTGTGAAGCTCAAACCGAGCGATTCTGAGAGTGATTCTTTCACCACAGTGACTTGTTCAAAGAGACCAAATCATACCTACATGTAAGCTTGTGTTGTGGATCGTATTTATCGGTTTACTTAATTCCTTTAGTGATGCGCTGGACGCTCTGGGATTGAAGCGGTACTGCTGTCGCAGGATGCTGCTCTCTCACGTGGATCTGATCGAGAAGCTGCTGAACTACGCGCCACTCGAGAAATGACCTTACACCGATCAGATCGTCGATCATCTGTCATCGATAATCGCATCAGCGCTCGCACCCCCTCGATGTTTCTTTAGTTTTCTAATGCTTTGTTAAATAAATTAGTAAAATAACTGAGAACTCGGGAGTGTTTTATTTTAACAAGGACTCATTTTTATGTTTTTCTTCCAGTTTAAACCTGTTATAAAAAAGATCGATGTAACAATGATTGCTTTCCTTTTGGATCGCGTGTTCATCATTGCAGGAGTAGAGATTATTTATGATCAGCAGTAAATGAGAGAAGTTTGATTTTCCTAGGTCATTGTTTCAGGACATTAAGCTTTTTACTTATAGTAGGTTTAAATGGGAAGAAAAAAGCTTAAAAAAAAGATGACTTTTGAAGATAAAGAAAAATCTACTTGGGAACTTTGAACAATACCCACTCTACATTTGACTAGAGACTCGACTCGGACTCACACGCCGGAGTCTTGCCATTTGGACCTGAGTGCTAGAGACTCGAGATTTGACTCGGACCTGCCCGTTAGTCTCGACTAGGATTCAGTCAGACTTGCATGCTGGAGACTTGCCATTCAACTCAGACTCAGATTCGACACTCGACTCGGACTTGCACACTGAAGACTAGACACTTGGACCCATTTGGACTCGTTGCGCAGCTCGACTCGGACCTGAGCATTGAGGGTCTCGACTTGGATTCGGTCAGACTTGCAAACTGGAGACTCCCCACTCGACTTGACCGCTAGAAACTCAGCACTTTCATGTTAAGAGACTCGACTTGCACTTTTGAGACTTGAGCACTAGCGGAATCGGACCAGAGCGTCGGGAGTCTCGACTTGGATTCGGTCAGACTTGCAAACTGGAGCCGCGTCTCTCGACGTCTCTCTCTCTCCCATGTTAGAGACTCGAGGCACAAATCGGAGCTTTGACACTTGACTTGAGCACTAGCGACTCGAAACTTGACTCACATGTTGAGAGCATCAAGACTGGACTCGGACCTGAGCGTTAAGGGTCTCGAGTTTGATTCGGTGAGGCTTGCTCTCTGGAGCCTTGACTCTCATGTTATAGGCTTGAGATTCGACATTAGAGACTCAACGTGACTCACATCAGACTCTGAGACGATTGGAGCGCTAGGGACTCGGACTCGCAATGAACAGCAGAATCACTTTAATTAAGGTACAGTTGCATTTCTTACAAAAAAAACAAAACAAAAAACGTCATGTACAAAACCGTACTGCGTCTGTACCGCGGAATGGAGGAAGTCAGTCGAGTTAGAAGCTTTCACTGAACTGTACATCATGGATGACTGAATGAGGTTATGATGTCATCACGGGTGAACGATTTGCACCGGATCCTCTTCTTTGTCCTAGCGGGGCAGCTCTGTAGGGAACTGAATCGGAACATCAGGTCAGGGTTAACCAGGCGAGGCAGGCGGCGTTGGTACGGAATGACAAGCCCTGACCTACCCGTCAATATCTGTCCCTGTGGTCTCGGTCACGCCCCCGCTCGCGCTCTCGCTCCCTCTCGCGGTCGGTGCTGGAGGAACGGTCTCTGTGGCGCTCCTTCTCTCGGCTCCGCGCTCGATCCCGCGACCGATGTCTCCTCCTAGAGAGGGGAGAAACGCCTTAGGCCTCTCGAGCCGACGAAGACAGAAACAAAAAAGGATGCCACTAATCATAAAGCAAACCTGGAGGAGCAGGACTTGCTCTCTACAGAGTACAGACAGTCTTTGAGAGACTCGACCAGCGTCTGGCAGCGCTCGTCAGTGTACACTCGCGACTGCCTGATCACAGCAATGGCGGTAAGAAGAGTCTCAATAGTCTCTGGAGGACAAAAAAAAAAATTACAAACTCACCGATGTACTGAGGATATACGCAAGTGATTCGCATGTTAGAGCGAAAAGATGAGCTTATTGGCAAAAACTGTGCAATGGAATTTAAAGGAGGCTCTAGTTACCCTGTTAGGCCGCCTCTAGCCTGGATACAACATGAGATGCGGTTGTTCATGGAGGGATACAGGTACTATGGTATCCTGTGCCACATTAGCCCACAGATCCAGGGGTTGCCAAAGCTAGCGTCCCAGCTCGTCCCATAAATGCTCGATTGCTATAAATCTGGCAACCGGGCACCAAGGAAGTGTTACAATGTGCTGAAAAATGCCAGGTGGAAGCCCTGCCATGAGCAAACCCCATCGCTGAGCTGATAGTGTCCCTCGATCTCTCCCCAAGAGGTACATTACCCAAAAGCAGAGCTATAGGGGAAGCTCTTTTGTGGCTTGATGATTAAGACAAAGCATCTGTTTCCATTTGCATGTCTACATATCTGTGACAGAACTGCATGTGCTTTATTTATTTTGTCAGTGAGTGTGAAGTTTGGAACCTGATGTCGCTCCGGACATGGCTTTGTTGATGGCGTTGCTGGCGACCAATCGGTTCCTGTTTATCAGCTCCTCAGAATCGACGTCCCTGCAGAGGACCGGACCAGAGTCAGAACCCAGACCTACAGCACCCTGACAATTATTAGGAGTAATATTAAAAGTATACTAATAAAAATAACAAGAACATCTCTCACTAGGAAAAGTGGACTGAAACCGAAACATTACTATTATAGTAATAACAACAAAACAGGAAATACCGTTATGAATAATGTTAGTAGTAATTATTAATAGCAGAAATATAAACAGTATACATCAGGGGTAGGGGAAAATCGTTTCTTAGATACATCGTGATGCGAACATGGACGATTCTGATGGAACGCAAAAGGTAGAACTTTAGCTCAACACTGCCCGGCCTCAACAGAGACAAACAAGCGATGTTAAAGCTTAAACCCAACTCAGGGATTTGTTTCCATATTCAGTGGTTAAGATCCAGGGCTTTGGAGCTGAGATACAGCATCCCGTCTCACAGAGATTTCATTAAAAAGCGTTTATATCCTAAAGTCTGACACATCTAAAGCCAAGTCCCAGAGTTCTTAACTCCAGACTCTGATTTTATGAAGGTTGCAGATCTTACATGGTCACTATTTACAAACCTGAAACTCCATTCCTTTAGAGATTGTTATCAAACCTTTATAAAAAAAATTTTTTTAAAAGTAAATGAAAAAATAGAAAAACAAAGTAAAGTTTGAAAACAAAAAAATGAAAGGAATAAAGAAAGAAAAGCAAAGAAGGCAAATAACAGAAAACAAACAAACAAACAAAAAAAAAAAAACCATGAAAAGAAAAAAGAAAAAGGAAAAACACAAGAATATTAATGAGAGCAAATCAATTCAATAGAGAGAAAAAATGGGAATACAAACTACAATGAAAAATAAAAAAAAGTAAAAACAAAAAAAATATAAAATAAAATATGCAGAAAGATAAAACAGCAGATACAAAAGAAAAGCAATGAAAATGATTCAAATGAGAAAAAAAAAACAATCAAGAACAAAAAGAACAGAAGGAAATGGGGTGAAAAATCAAGAACATTTTAAAAAGCAAAAAGAGAAAAGAAACAATAACAGAGAAAGTAATAATAAAAAAGTTAAATAAATAAAACAATAAAAAAAAGTAACGGAAAGAATGGAAAAATAAAACAAATATACATAAAAAGTAAAAAATAAAAATAAAAACATGACATGAGCAGAAAAATGAAGAGGAACGAAAGAGAAAGAAGAAAGATAACAGCAAAATAATTTTTGAAATAAATTATAAGACAATAAATCAGTGTTTCATTGATTTGGTCAGAGATCCCTGTAAAAACTTTAAAAATCATCTTTCCCTCCAACATCCAGTTGGAACAGAGAAAGAAATACAAACTCGTGTTTCTCCTGACCTCTGCTGGCCGTAGCTGGAACTGCTGCTGTGAGTCGCGTGGGCAGAGGAGAAGAAGGCGGGGTTGATGTGCAGAGCTGGCGGATGGGGGTGTGTGTGCATGTTGGGAATGTGCGCGTGCGCGTGCACGTGCGGGTTCGGGAGGTGCGTGTTAGGAATGTGCGTGTTAGGGAGGTAAGGTTTGGGCAGATGAGGGTTGAACTGAGCATGGGGTGGGGGGTGAGGGAACATGGGGGGAGGCGCGTTAAAGAGAGGAGGACGGGCACCAAAAAACGAGGGCATGACAGGAGGGGGGTTGACCGGAGGGTATGGGATGGGCAGAGGTAACGTTATGTCGGGCTTTTTGGGGACGGATGAGATCCTCCCTTCGTCCCGGTCCGGTTCAGCCTTGGAGTCGGAGCGCTGGGGGTATCCTGTTCAAAAGCACACAGAGGATCAGATCACAGGCGACAGGCCACGCCCCTTTCACACTGACGGACACGTTAACCGGGAACGCACCCCTGGTTAGTCAGTCTGCCCAAAGAGATTGGTCCTTACAAGGTGTCCATCTGATAACCTTTGGGGATTTTCCTTGCCACGGTCGCCCTTGGTTTGCTCAGTTAGTCCTGTGGATATTCAAGTCAAATCAAGTCAAATTGACTCACATAGCACTTTTTTTATACAACACAGCATTGTCTCAAAGCAGCTTTACAAATACATTGACTCAAAGCCCTAACTGAGGCGACAGTGGCAGGGAAAATCCATAAACAACCGTACAGTTCCTCCATTGTACTTAACATTAAACACCAACCTTAATATATAAAGTGCCTTTCTTAATTTCAGCATCTCTCCATCAAAGACAAAGAAAGATAAAATTAACTTAGTAGTAAGAATTAAAGAAAGAGAGCGCTAGATCCACAACCCTAACGGAGCAAGCCTGGGGCAACAGTGGCAAGGAAAATCCCTAAATGTTATTGAGGACCAAGACTCAAAAAAGGGAGTGTTCTTAACACCCATAACGACAGATTCTGTTTCTCTCCGGTAACAAGTCGAACCCTCGAGTTTCTACTCAGACCACCCGAAATAGATCAGCCGTATCTGAGGAAGGGGAGGCTGTTACGCCTGAGCCCTGTGACAAAAATATGGGGACACCCCATGCAGATGATAAACAAGGTTTCAGGTCTTAATCGACTTGTTTTCCCCTTCACAGAACGCTTAAATGAACAACAGACAAAAGGCGTTGCACTCACGCTTATTGGCCTGATTTTCAAACATTTCCAGGTGGCAGCGTGAAGCGATTCGGCATTCCAGCTTCTCTCCGTCGATCTCACACTGAGACATGGAGTGGAGCAAACGCTTCAAAGAGTCCTCTGTGGAAACCACCATCTTTGCAAAGCTGCACGGGATCGAGAGAGGTTAAAAGTGACGACGAGAGAGAGAAATAAAGAGAGCGAGACAGCAGGAGAGAGAGACAGAAACACTCACCCTCTGGACTGACCATTAACTTTAAACTCCGCAAACTTTACTTCCAGCACGTCTTTCACGCCCAGCGTCTTCGCCATCGCGATAAGATCTCGGTCTGATGTCCACTTGGGTCGGAATTACAAAGAGATACGATACAATTAAAAATAAATAAATAAATAAATAAAAAAAAGAAAAGAAGAAAGAAGTAGAATTAGACCCATGATCTTTCAATAACAGGACCGTAAGTATTTGGACAACCTCCTAATGAAGTTTATTAGGCCATTTAGACTCAACTTCAGTTAAGTTAGACTTTAGTTATTGGGTGCGTTTATGGAGCGTAAAAGCTGAGACAAGTATTTGAACCTGAATTTTAATTTGTGCATTTCAATTATATTTACGTCACGTTTAACCAACCATTAATATCTGATGGTGTAATTCATTAATGTGAAATTGAACTCTCCATTTTTGTAAGGGTGCAATGTGTGGATTTGCATGGAGTAGAATGAAATTAAATTTTTTGAACATCAGGGAGTGCAACAACTACTAACTTATTTTAATTGCAGCAGTTTCTTTCTGTTATTTTTCTTCAGAAATAAAGAGAGTTTTGCATTTTGTTTGCAATTTTGTCTTATACAAGAAAACGCGCATCGTTTTGCATCGCTTACGCACCAGAAATAAACAATGAACATCTTTCATCGAAGGTAAAGTCGATAGAAGTAACAGCATTTAACCAATCAGAGGGCTGAACGACATTTGTGGTCGAAGAAAACCAAAGGAAGCTTTTAAGTTCCATAGCATGGCAGCATTACTTAACAGTGGGTGAGTTTAAATCCCGGCTCTAACAAGCTCTAACAAGCCAGGACAGCTGCTTAGCTCCACCAGAAGATCTTCTGAACAAATGCTCTCCTAAATAATGTAAACAGGGTAGTATGAGCGCCTCACAGGGCAAAAGCTGGTCTTGAGCAGAAGCTCACCCAGCTGAAGTGACCCACGTAGACGGAGTAGGGTCCAGAGACATTCCTGCCGCTCCTCGATATCTTCACCGGCGTGGCTTCGCCCTCAGACTCGTTAGACGGATTCTCCAGCAACGTCTTGGTGTCCACTGATCCGGTCAGAACGTCGTCATAGAGAGCGTCAGCTTCATTCTGCAGAGCATCTCCGTCCTGTACACACACACACACACACACACAGAGTTAAAAACCTTCCTTTGTTTATCTGGATTCTGTCCCATGCTGATGGAGGACTAAGGGAATTTGAGCTCTGCATCACCACATACTTAAAGCCCGGTGAGACAGTCAAGTCAGATCTATTTATATAGCGCTTTTTACAATAGAGCATTGTCTCAAAGCAACTTTACAAGTGTAGATTATCTCCTAATATCTACGTCCAATCCCAAATTGAGCAAGCCTAGGGCGTTAGTGGCAAGGAAAAACTCCCAGCACGTCATGGATGAGCACTTAAAAGAGTTCCCGAACACTCAGGTGAAGTTCAATTCGAACGTAAATAGGAAAGTGCTTCAGTTATGATTTGTGCATAATCGTTTAAAACACGTGGTCCCATTTTCAAGAAAGCTAGTTAATTACCACGACCATTTTGTATAGCCCTTGTACCCCTCTTTTCCATGCGTGCAGTAAAACTGCGGTGAAATAACAAATGAATTTCGCTGATTTGATTAGGTATCAGGCCTCTGCGGTTCTGCTTCTCACCTCCTCTGTGTTCATATCGGCGTAAATATCAACCTGCTCCGCCATTATTGAACAAAACAGGCTCCTGTGCGTCCTCACGGTTTTCTGCTTCCACAAACAACCACCCAACCAAGCGCAAATAAAGAAAAAACAGCTGAAATGTTCAACATGGAAACCATAACAACCTCTATATGCAAGTCTTCAGTGACCACCAGCTCGCTATCAACTAAACCCGCCTTCTTTTTATTTACCCTACCAGTTTAGCGACATATCCCGCCTTCCTCCATTATGATTGGCTAGTATTGCTCCATACTCTGTAATTCTATAGGCTGTCTCTGGAAGGGAGGCATCTATGACCAATCCTAGCACGATTGCCGAATATGGGTGGGAAAAAGGAAAATACAGTTTTAGCTTGCAGCGGCTCCAGCCCTAAACCAATTCCGGAGGAAACTCACAAATATTTTCACAAAACATTCAGGGAATATGTTTGACACTTTCTTAAAATGTTCAAGGTGTATTTTAGATGCACAATCCATCAGCACTATATGTTAATTTCTACAACTAATATTAATTATTACGTTTATGTAGTGCTTTTTGTATTTTATTAAAACAAAAAAATATATGGAAATGATCAACCCGGTTACCATGGCGTCTGTGTATATAATCAGTAAATGATATATGATATTTCATTAATTAAAAGTAGCATAAGTTTTAATAATATAAGATTAACTGTAGTCAATTGCATTGAGAACTACGTATCCCTGAAAGGAATGTCTGAGCCAAAGCATCTTAACCAATCAGATCACGATGTGTCATCCGGGTACTAAAGTTGTGCAACTGTTAAACGATTCATGGTCACGGTTGTGTTTCAAACCGCATATTGGCACACTAAATAGCTCGTCTAAAAACGAATGACACCGGTTGAGTAGAAACACACTATTTAGTTTAAATACATGCGGTTTGGGACACGGCCCTAGCTAATGGTACTGTACCTGGTTTTAAGAAGGTCGCAATGCTGTCATCTATAACACGAACCGTAAGTGATTTTTTTGTCTTTTTCTCTGAAAGTGATTCGTAATTGTTGTATCGGTTCATATTCAAAGATTCAGTGATACTTACGAAGATGGTTAATGTTCACTTTAAAGGAGCTAATCTGAGATCTTACGATTTATTAAAACGTTTGTGCTCCCCGGCGTTGTAAGTGAACGAAAGTAAACACAGCCTGTGACAGGGTGCCTAATCCTGCTTTACACACGACGTGGGTGGTACAACTTCCGTTATCTGTCTGATGCTTTTATAACTACAGACAATAAACTGATCAAACTTGCCTGTGATTTTATTCTTAATTTCGTTTGCAGTAGAGTGGGATTCGAACTCAGAACCTCATGGTCACACAGATCTTCCACCGCATCCTGTTATTGTTTGTTCTCAGGTTCTGCGTGGTGTTTTCCGTACTCCTCAGCGCTCAGCTGGTCCGGTATGGATACTGAGTCGATCTTACCGTGGGGACGCTTCAGAACCGGGGCTGATCGAGATCCCACTGCCGCCGTGGGAGGAGAGAAGGAACGAGCCGCTGGAGGTTAAGAGGAAACGCCTGCTGTATGAGAGCAGGAAGAGAGGAATGCTGGAAAACTGCATCCTGCTCAGGTATTGGGACACAAAAGTATTAGGACATAAACCTGCATGTGGCCAAAGGTATTGAGACACAAACCTACACTTGGCCAAAAGTATTGACCCACAACCCACAAGTGGCCAAAAGTATTAGAACAAAAACTCGCATGTGGTCAAAAGTCTTGGGACACAAACACTCATGTGGCCCAAAATATTAGGACACAAACCTGCATGTAGCCAAAAGTATTAGGACACAAATAGCTTTATGCTACACACATTCACGTCTTCTTGTTCTGTTCGTTTTAGCATTTTTGCCAAGCAGTACCTGGAGACCATGAGTGAATCTCAGCTGCGGCAGTACGACCGAATCATCAACGAGCCCAGCAACGACTGGGACATCTACTACTGGGCTACAGGTCAGATATCAGACTCGCCCTGCACCACACCGTCATCATATCATCTGCACCACGTTAATACTTTTTGCTGCTTCATTTTTATACGTTAACCTACTGTGTGTGTGTTTGTGTGTATGTGTATGTGTATGTGTGTGTGTGTGTGTGTGTGTGTGTGTGTGTGTGTGTGTGTGTGTTAGGGGCGAAGCCGACCCCAGACGTGTACCGGGGTGAGGTGATGGACCTGCTTATAGAATTCACCAAGAACAGAGAGATGGAGCAGAGACTGGATGCTCCAAACCTGGAGTACCTCGATAAGAGTTCCTAACGTTCACTGCGCTCTCGCCTCCAGGGGGCGATCTCGCACTGAAAATACGTTGTTTATAGCCATGCAATATGTTAACGTGTGTAAATAGGAATAAATCGCTGTGATGTTTGGATGATAAGCCTGTCCTGTCCTGATTTAATGTTTCGGATGATATGAACGCTGAGACTTGTTTGGGATTTGAATGTGAAGCTGTAAGTGTTTTAACAAAGATGGTGAAGGCGCTCTGGATGAGTGATCATTGAATCCTACGACAGTATCAGCAAAAATTTATATGAAAAGACATAATATCACTAAACCCAACAATACACCTTACAATCTCTCCCTTAATCCTAATCCTAACTCTAACTGCATCACCATTTTACCTTCATAATGCCATTATCTCTCAAATTCAGAAAATTCCTCAAGTTTAGGAAGATCTGACGCGATGCCAGGACGAAATGGCCCGTCAGTGTATTCGTGGGGCTGGTGGGAGGGGTAGAGGGATAAAATCCGGCTCAGGAGGGAACCAACACGATTAAACTAGATCTGCATTTCATGAAGGAACTACAAACAGTACTTGAAATGTGGCACGTAGAAAGTGTGTGTTTGTTTCTCTATACTTTTGGTCATGTGTGGGTTTGTGTCCAAATACTTTTACATATGTGTGTAATGTGTGTGTGTGGAGCATGTGATGTGTGTGTTGAGTTTATGTGGAGTTTGTGTGTGTGTGGTGAGGTGTGTGTGTGTGTTGTTGAGTGTGTTGTTTGATTTTGTCGCTGAGATTTGAATTTTGACAGTTAGAATTTCAATCTAAACATTTTTGTAAGTGCATTTCTATGGGAGATTTTCAAATCTTTAAACCCAAATCTGTTAAAAATGATAAATCGGATCGACTTCAAAATCCGGAGCGTGCCACACAGCGTGATTATCTACGTAACGTGTTTGAACCGTGTCTGTACGTTAAACGGTTCGGCCCATATTAATCACAGAAAGTTGTGGAAGACTAGATCTGCGTTTCCTGAAGGAACTTTTGGTGTCCCAAAACGTTTTTGCCACATGTGTGTGTTTGTGTATGTGGGTGTATTTTGTCTTGCTATATACAGTATATGACCAAATGTCCTTACAATGGTAGGAAAACCTGGAATTTTGACTAGTAAGGGATGTTTTTTTGGTCTTCACTTCTTTAACTGCTTTTTTCAAACACAGAAATGGCAGCTGTTCTTTGAAAAACTAAAAGAGACAAAAGAATACTGAGGTTACTGAGGTTAGGGTTAGGAGGAGCTGAAGCATTAATTAGATACAGTAATCCTTCATTGTCATTCATGTCAATGGAAAGTCCTCACAAGGATAACAAGACAAGTGTGTGTGTGTGTGTGTGTGTGTGTGTGTGTGTGTGTGTGTGTGGTTAGCAGATGCAACAACAGGACTCACACACACTGACTGCTCTGTGGTGACATCATCGATGACAGTTACAGTTTGAATTATGTGGTTGAGATTTGAATGTTGACAGTTAGAATTTGAACATAAATACTCTGTCAGTGCATTCCTATAGGGGATTTTTCACATTTTGAAACTTAAATCTATTAAAAAGGACAAATCGGACCGACTCCTAAACACACAGCACAGCACACGGAGTGATTATCTGCGTAATGGTGTCTGAACCATGTCTGTACGCCAAACGGCCAGGCCTGGATTAATCACAGAAATGTGTGAAAGAATGCTTTTCAAGCCCTGTGTAATAAAATGAAGCAGACTTAATGTGTGTGTGTGATTTGTTTGTGTTGTTTGTTTGTTGTGGTTCTCGTTAACACCATGGCTACGCAGCCCAGCAGGTTGCTAACAGGCTAACAGTCCAAGGGGACCCCTGAGGTGTTAAAGGGCCCAGCAGGCTCTTCTGATGCCACCTTATTAACTGAGTACTGATCACTCTCTGTCTCTTCATTCTCTGGTTCTTCTCCTCTTTGTACATACCGGCATGATCAGAGCAGTGGAATCAAGTGTGTGTGTGTGTCTGTGTGTGTGTGTGTGTGTCTGTGTGTGTCTGTGTGTGCGTGTGTGTGTGTGTGTGTTAGAGAGCTGGCTGTGTGACAAATGTATCTGAGGGCTCTGTGCCATCCTGACAACACACAACTGAAGTGACTGCACTCCCACACTGGCCATCAGAGAAAGTGAGAGACTCAGAGCTCTCTCATAGCTCTCTCCCTCTCTCTCTCTCTCTCTCCTCTCTCTCTTTCGGTATGTTTCTTCTCATCTGATTTTCTTCTCCGATCGTAATCAGGCCGATCTTTCATCTTCCACCAGACACACTGCTTTAAAAGTGACACACAGCTCTTCATCTCTTCATCTCCACAGCTTTGTTGTTTAAAGAGAGAGAGTGAGAGTGATGCTTATGTGCTGTCTTAAAAAACAGTTCACTCCTATCTCCATCTCCAGGATAATCAGCAGTGATTTCTGGAACCTGAACCATTATTAAACCTATATTATTATTATTATTATTATTATTATTATTATTATTATTATTATTATACAGGGATGATTCACTTTGTCTGATAAAGAAGTTTTGTTGTTTTTTAAATAATATGTGTCTGATTTTTTTTTGTGTTCATTATAATAAATAATTGTTTTTAGTGTTTCTTTTTTTTGATTTTATCTAAATGAACTATATTACACACACCTGTGCTAACGGCCAGTAATAGCATCTTACCTTCACCTCAGCAGCCACTGATTCTGTGATGTTGATTTAATCCATATAAATGATTATAGGATAATTGGTTTTATTTTAAGGGATCTATGGGAATACGGTGTTACCTCATTATTGGTAGTACTGGTGTGCTCTGAGTGTGTTTATTTGTGTGTGTGTGTGTGTGTGTGTGTGTGTGTGTGTGGGTGAACAGATCAAGGCTCTGGAATCACTCAAACCTTTGTGCTCAATCAGCCATGAAACCAGAGGCAGATCAAAGCCCCGTGGTGTTGACTCGAGCTCAGAGGCGTTCTGATGAATATTCAGTTTGGAGTGCGTGAGACTGCAGACGCATTTCTGAGATTTTACAATAAAAATCTCAATCTGTACAAAGGGGAATTAAAACGATTTATAATAGTTATTACTTTATCAAATACTGCACCAGGTCAGACAACAGTGGGAGTGGTGTAAAGTCCAAATAAAAAAAAATGGGAGAATATTTTCAACTTAATGTAACGCGAGCGAGTGGAAGGCAGGAGACAAACGCGAGCTGAGGATTAAGGTATTGCTGTTTATTTGACGTTTCTTAAGGTAGAAAAGGCACTGGGAGCTTGGTAAGGCATGAAACCTCGTGGCGAAGCGCCACACTGAGGTTTGTAGGCCACATATAACAGGGCAGGTAATGAGGCACAGGTGTTGCAATCAGTAGGCCGGGGACGAGGAACGCTGGAGCGTGCGAGCATGGGGGGCCGAGCTGGTCGTGGGCGTGACAGTACCCCCCCTCGAAGGACCCGCGCAGTCGGGGGCCCCGGAGGAGCCGGAGGGCAGGGGTCCCTAGACAGACCTGCGAGGACGGCCGCGAGGCCTGGGGGCCGGGCGGTCGGGATGAGCCGCATGGAACTCCTGGACGAGGAGAGGATCCAGGACGTCCTTTGCGTCCACCCAGCAGCGCTCCTCCGGGCCGTAGCCCTCCCAATCCACCAAGTACTGAAGGCGCGCAGCCCGCCGACGAGAGTCCAGGAGGCGGTGGACCGTGAAGGTGGTGGAGTCCCCTGGACCAGATGGTGGGGGTTGGCCCGCCAGGGACGTGTCAGCCAGCGGCCCAGGGATCCACGGCTTGAGGAGGGACACGTGGAACATCAGGCAGATTATGAGGTGAGAGGGCAAGTCCAGACGATAAGTAACAGCATTAATCCTTTTAATTACTTTGTAGGGACCCGAAAACCGGGGTGCAAACTGGGTACTTCCCTGAGTGTGGTGAAGATCCTGAGAGCCACACTCGATCCCCTGGATGGAAGACTGGAGCAGGAAGCCGGTGCCGATCCGCGTGCCTTTGGTAGCGTCGAACGGCTCGGTCGATGCGCTGGTGTACCTGGCTCCATACCTCCTCACTGCGGCGAAACCAGTCATTGACTGCCGGGGTGGCAGAAGCGGTGGAGTCCCACGGAACGAAGGGCAGCTGGAATCCCAGAACACACTGGAATGGCGTGAGGCAGAGTGGCGAAGGGAGTTCTGGGCTATCTCCGCCCAAGGGAGAAACTGGCTCCAGTCGGAGGGGTTGTGTGAGCAGTATGCGCACAGGAATTTTTTCAGCTCCTGGTTGGTGCGCTCGCATTGCCCATTCGACTCCCGGTGGTACCCAGATGAGAGGCTCACCGAGGCACCCAGCTTCTCAACGAACGCTCGCCAGACCGCGGAGGTGAACTGCGGACCCCGGTCGGAAAGGACGTCCTCCGGGATGCTGAAGAAGCGAATGACGGAGTCGAAGAGGCATTCAGCAGTCTGGAGCGCGGAAGCGATCTTGCGTAGCGGGACGAAGCGCACGCCCTTGGAGAAGCGATCAACCACGGAGAGGATGGTAGTGTATCCGTTGGAGAGCGGGAGATCTGTAACAAACTACGTGAGACTATGGCTACGTGAGACCAAGGTTGTTGAGGCACCGGCAAGGGATGAAGCTGACCTGATGGTAGAGTGCGCAGAGTCTTACTTTGCGTGCAAGTACTGCAGGAGGACACAAAACGGTGGATGTCTTTGCGCATGTTGCTCCACCAGTACCGAGCAGCAAGGAGTTGGTGAGTGCGTGTTTCACCGGGGTGGCCAGAGCAGAGAGAAACATGAGCCCAGGTGATGAGACGGTCCCAAAGATCGGGTGGAAGAAACTTCCTGCCGCTCGGACACTCCCGCGGGGATGCGCGTCCAGGTCTCGTTCGAAGTCCCATTGGACCGCGCCTAGAACGCATGAGGCTGGGAGAATGGGTTCGGGGGCTTCAGGCATGTCCACGGCGGGGTCGAGGCTACGAGAAAGCGAATCGGCTTTGGCGTTCTTGGTTCCAGGCCGGTAGGTGATGGAGAATGAAAAGCGAGTGAAGAAAAGCAACCAGCGGGCTTGGCGAGCATTCAGACGCTTGGCAGATCGCAGGTATTCCAGATTTTTGTGGTCAGTTAGGACAGAAAAAGGATGCTTGGCGCCCTCAAGCCAGTGCCTCCACTCCTCTAGGGCCAACTTGATAGCCAGCAGTTCGCGGTCCCGTACGTCGTTATTGCGTTCGGCAGGCGAGAGCTTGTGCGAATAGAACGCGATGGGATGGAGATTTGGAGGGTTACCAAGGCGTTGTGACAGAACGGCCCCGTCGCCCACTGACGACGCGTCGACCTCCAAGACAAACGGGTGGTCCGGGTCAGGATGACCCAGCACTGGAGCTCGAGTGAAGGCGGTTTTGAGGGTGGTGAATGCCTGCTCGGCCTCCAGGGTCCAACGGAGGGCACTAGGGCTACCCCGCAAGAGCGATGTGAGGAGGGCTGTTAGTCGGCTGAAAGCACCTGTAAAAATTTGCAAAGCCCAGGAAGCGTTGTAGGTCTTTGATCACTCTGGGTGAGGGCCAGGAAAGGACTGCGGAGACTTTAGAATCGTCCATGGCCATGCCGGCGGGGGAGATAACGTAACCCAGGTAACGGACTGACTGTGTGTGGAACTTGCACTTCTCTGCTTTTATCCTGAGGTGGTGGGAGTGAAGTCTCTCCAGGACCAGGTGAACGTGGGTGGTGTGAGTGGCGAGGTCCGTTGAGAAGACCAGGATGTCATCCAAGTATACCAGCACAAACTTTCCCAGCATGTCCCGGAGCACGTTGTTCACAAACGCTTGGAAGAACGAGCCCGAACGGCATAACCATATATTCGTAGTGGCCCGAGCTGGTGCTGAACGCAGTCTTCCATTCGTCCCCCTTTCTCACGCGGATCAAGTTGTACGCATTCCGGAGGTCCAGCTTAGTGAACCACTGGGCTTTGCGGAGCAGTTCGAGCGCCGCTGGCACTAGCGGGAGCCGATAGGCATACTTGCGCGTAATGAGGTTGAGCTGGCAGTAGTCGATGGTGGGACGCAGCCCCGAGTCCTTCTTGGGGACGAAGAAGAATCCCGCAGAAACCGGCGAAGTAGACGGATGGATGAAACCCAGATCCAGGTACTCCGTGATGTAGTCTTGCATGGCTTTCTCTTCAGCCGGCGAGAGAGGATACAAGCGGGCTTTTGGGTAGGAGTTCTATGGCGCAGTCGTAACGTCGATAAGGAGGGAGATGCGCTGGGGTGCCTTCGCCGAAAACAGGTGCCAAATCCTGATACTCCCGAGGCACGTTGCGAGGAAGAGGCAAAGGATCGGAAACTGGGAGCTAGCTGACTTGAACGACCGGGCTGCGTAGGCAGTGAAGCTGACATCCAGGGGACCAGCGGAGGATTTCACGGGCGGACCAGGAGATGAGGGGGTCGTGAAGACGAAGCCAAGGAAGGCCGAGGATGAGTTGGTGGGCCAAGGAGGCCACAGGAAACAGTTCGATGGACTCCTCGCTGGTGAGGAGACGCAGCGGGACAGTGATGCGAGTGAGAAGACCAGTGCCCAACGGTTCACCGTCAGCTGTGGTGATCCGCCGGCCCACGGGAAGAGGAGTGCAGGGGATCCTCCACTTGGTGACAAGATGCTCGGCAATGAAATTCCCCTGGGCTCCGGAGTCAATCATGGCTGTGAGAGAGATCTCAGCATCAGCGACACGCAATCGGACTGGTAGCGTAAAGGAGGGAGTAATATTGGTCGGACTCCCCCGAGATGCGCGTGCCTTGGGTCAGGCACGCTCAGCAGAGGACCCGTGGGAGGGAGCGAGGTCACAGCTGGGATGACGATTGGAGCCACAGTAACAGCAGAGCCCCAGCTCGAAGCGGCGACGACGCTCCGCAGAAGAAAGGCATGCGTCCGCGACCTCCATGTCCTCCGAGGGTGGTGAAGACTCCGGGACGGTGTGAAGAGGAGGAGAGCGTGGGGTTGCTGAGGGCCTGGTCTCTAAGAGTTGATCTAGGTGGATGGCCAGAGTGATGAGATCCTCCAGGGTGAGGTCGAGGTCATGACCCACCAATTCCCTCCGAAGGCTGGGGCATAAGTCCTGGTGGAACGCGGAGAGGAGCGCTGGCGAATTCCACCCGCTCTGTGCCGCTAGGGTGCGGAAGTGGAGAGTGTATTCTGCAGCCGAGTGACGCCCTTGGCGTAGATGCAGCAGCTGTTCGCCCGCCGAGCAGCCTTCGCGGGGATGTTGGAAAACAGCGCTGAACGCCGACCGAAAGCGATCGTATTCCTTCACCACAGTCCCTTGCTGGGACCAGACCGCGGTGGCCCAATCCAGGGTGCGGTGAGACAGGAGGGAGATTACCAGAGCTATCCTGAGTCAGGCGGTGAGTGAGCAAAGTATAGTTCACACTGCAGCAAGAAACCCTCGCATCGGTCCGGATCACTATCGTACTTATCCGGCAGGGCGACTTTGTTGGACGAAGACGAGGCACGAGGAGGGTTGCAAGGAAGTGGAACCGCTGCAGGCAGCACCGCGGGAGCTGGGGGCGGCGTTAGCTGAGACACCCACTGGGACAACTCGCCAACCGTGGGAACCAGAGAGCCAAGCGTGCGTTGGTTGTCGGCGAGGACCGTGACAGCGCGGGCAACTTCCTTCAGCTGAGTGCGGAGCTCTTTGAGCTGTTGTCCCAGGCTCGTTTCGAAGCTGGGGTTGGATCCACCAGCCGCTGTCTCCATGTGCGGCTTCGCCAACTGTAACGCGAGCGAGTGGAAGGCAGAAGACAAACGCGAGCTGAAGATTAAGGTATTGCTGTTTATTTGACGTTTCTTAAGGTAGAAAAGGCACTGGAAGCTTGGTAAGGCATGAAACCTCGTGGCGAAGCGCCACACTGAGGTTTGTAGGCCACATATAACGGGGCAGGTAACGAGGCACAGGTGTTGCAATCAGTAGGCCGGGACGAGGAACGCTGGAGCATGCGAGCATGCGGGGCCGAGCTGGTCGTGGGCGTGACACTTAAACATTCTCCACTTTGTTTATATTGACTTTAGGCTCTAAACTGTTGTCTTTCACACCTCTCCCAACTAAACCTAAATTCCTTTGCCATATTGACTTTACACTGCTTTCAACATTTGTTGTTCTTTTTCTGTTTTGCACTTTAATAATCTTAGAATGTTTCTTTCCTCCTGCGGTACACTCATTCGGTACGCTTCTGTAACCTGCAGCATAGCTGCTGCGACTAGCTAATAAAGTTACCAGATCCGCAAACGGTGTCTCTAATCTACTGTTAAATTAATTTATTCTCTCAACAAATATTTTCCAAATAAAGAAATGAATACTTAAAATCGGTGCGCCCCTAGACCACTGTCATATGCAACTGTAATTCATTGTTTTAACCTTATTTATGCTGCATTATTTACTTAATTATTTATTAATAAATAAATTTAGGATGGCTGTAACCCTGGAAACACATCCTTCCCACTCCTACAGGGTGCTCCCAGATGTTTGTTCCTGGCCGTGTGTTCCTAGCTATGTGTTCCTGGGGTTGGTTCTGGAGATGTGTTCCTGGGATGTTCCTGGATGTGTTTCTCCCGAGCTGGTTCCGGATGTTTGTCCCCAGATGTGTCTCTGCATTTATGGTCCTGGGGATGGTTCCAGATGTGTGGACCTGGATTCATTCAGATTGTGTGTTCATGGGGTGTCCCTGGATGCATTTTTCTGGGTTTGTTCCAGATGTTTGTACCCAGTTGTGTGCTTCTGGGGTGTTTCCAGATGTGCGTTCCTGGGTGAGTGCTCCAGGATGTGTGTTCCTGGGATGTGTGTACCCAGATGTGTATTCCTGGTTGTTTGTTCTCAGACGTATGTGTTCCTGAAGTGTTTTCTTGCATTTGTCATTTTGGTCTCCAGATCTCCAGGTGTCCATATGTGTGGTCCTGGATTCATTCAGATTGTGTCTGGGGGGTTTTCCTAGATGTGTTTTACCCAGGTTGCTTCCAGATGTTTGTACCTAGATGTGTGTTCCTAAATATGGGTTGGTTCCTGATGTGTGATCCTGCCTGTGTGCTCCTGGGATGTTCCTGGATGTGTTTTGACTGAGTCCGATCCAGATGTTTGTTTCTGGTGGTGTTGGTCCTGACGTGGGTTGGTTCTGGATGTGCGTTTCCCAGACTGGGGCACTCTTGTCTCAGTACTTTTTGGGATGGCTTCCTGGTCCTGTCCCACACAGCATTTAGGTAATTACTGATAATAAACTGAAATAAATTTTTACTGAACTTAATTCATCTGCAAGAAACAAACCACAGAATTAATACTGTTAATAATACACTGTTAATAACATTTTTATTAATGCTCTCTGATTTAACATCATGACACCGACTTTCATCCGCTCTCAGCTCGTACAGATGTTTGGAGAAAATAAACATTATAATAAGATTTTACAGCCGTCACAGTATGAGAATGTTATCTGGCCTGTGATCAGTCACTAAACACAGCCATCGTGTGTGTGTGTGTGTGTGTGTGTGTGTGTGTGTGTGTGTGTGTGTGTGTGTGTGTGTGTGTGTGTGTGTGTGTGTGTGTGTGTGT